>CM034156.1:464222914-464822914 GCA_019776745.2 Taxus chinensis | reverse complement strand
ATATGGTTAGTCTAAACCGTTTAAAATATAAATTTTATTAGATTTGGTCTATATATGTTTTAAAAAAAAACCTAAGTGCTTTTTTTTTCCGAAAGGGGGCCCGCGTTTATTGCTTGGCCATGAAGGGATTACTTCTTAAATCTTAACACTTATTAAATAAAACCTAACATGTTTCCCTAACCATTTATATTATCCATGTAAGAGGACGACCTCATTCATTTATATCTTATAGTTTATAAAAACTATATAAATGAACCTATTTAAACGTTTTCTTTTATATAAGAGTGGCACTGGAGAATAAAATGAGATAATATCTCAGGTATAAATGTGGAATTCTCAGGTATAAATGAAGAATTTATTTAAAAAAAATTAGTTTATTGGTGGCCCACGTGAAGTGTGGTAAATATTTATTAAAATATTGGTAGTTATAGCCACATAATAGTTTTAAAGTTTTTAGCTTGCAGGAATTATATAAAATATTTTGCAATCTGTCTATAGTTTTAAATGTGTGCAGGGTAAAATTAAGAGTAAATGAAGGGAGGCGACAAGGTTCATGAAAATAAGAATTTTAATTTATTTCATTGGTCGGGTGAAATTACTTATCCTCTTTATAAAATATGCATGTTAATCTATACTCTTATAAATCTACTTGCACTCGGTAAAATTCTTTTAACCTGGTATATGTCCTTTAAACCCCTTTAATAAGGGTTATGTGTTTTTTAATAAAAAAATATATACTATAGTTTATAATTTTTATGAACTATATGTTGTTTTTTAATTTCATTCTATAAACTATATGTTGTTTTTTATTTTCATTCTATAAACTATATACTTTTTTATTAAAAAAATGTATAGATGTTTACATTATAAAGTATAATAGGTTATTATAATGTGTTAAAATATAATCTCCCTAATATTATATAGAAGAAGATATAATGGAATTTCACATTCTGGAAATACACAACAAGTTTTGGCTTGATTAGATTTGACGTTCAAATGACTATCACAGTAGACTAAACATAAGACAATATGACGGTCATTTAGGTGTCAAATTTAAGCTTGTAGGTTCCAGGAAACTTTCACTGTGTTAAAATTGACGATCAAATGACCGTCAAGATAGACAAAAAAAGCCATTATGATGGTCATTTAGATGTCAAATTTAAGCTGGCTAGATTTTTGTCAACATTATTTTTTTTTTCAGAAATTTGAAGTTATGCATTCTTAGGGGTCTCTTCTTCACTTCTATATGGTTGAAAATATTTTTTATATAAATCTGGGGTATAATGCAGAGCCCTTTATATTGTGGGTTATTATTTTGATCATGGGAGGTTAATTAATATGCATTGTAATAAAAAAATTAGTTATAATCAAATAATTTCTTTAAATCTATAAAATTTAGATATGATTCTATTAAAAGTGTTGTTTTTATTATCGATAAATATGTATCTAACTCTGTGGTACATTATATATTATAATGAGGTGTGTTTTACAAGTTTAGGAAAACAATGACGTTTAAATATTTCTGTCTTGACAAAACCCAGATCCTGAATGAAACCAACTACAACATTTAGGTCAAAACATAATTTATGGCGAGGAAACTCTAGATGATTGTTTTTGGATCTAAGGTTGCTCCCACTGGTCGTCAAACAATTATAGATAACATGAATGCATTCTTATAACGAATGCATGAGGCTATTTCTATGATTTTATGCAATGTAAACGATGAGTACCTTCTGCATATTGGTAATATCGAACATATGAAAATAAACACAACTAGAATCTATGCATGAAGGATACTTGGTATATCAAGGATAGTAATGAGAGCATAATAGCTGAAGGAATTCAAAGAAATGGTCTATATTTTTTTGATGATTTCTTTTCTACATCTTATTTTATATCTTAGAGTTTGAATAATTCAAAACTATGGCATGAAAGGTTATGACATGTTAATTATTGAAGATTATATGAAATTTATAGATATAATCTAGTGAAAGGTTTACATGTGGTGTCTTATTATCTTGAATTTACTTCATTAAATGCTTCTAAATGATAGTTTTGATTCTGATTTAGTAAATGGTCATGATGATGTTTTGATGTTATAGATGTTTATGAAACACTTATCTTCCTAGACAAGAAATTAAATTGGGCTCAATCTATGTTAGAAAGTTTAAATCCTATTAACCTTAGAAAAATGACCAGAAGCCATCATATATACCATGCATTAATTATCTTGTATGAACCTGATTCGTGAAGTATTATAGGGTCTAGGTGGATATACAAAGTAAAATATAATGCTGATGGTAGTATTAATAAACATAAAACTAGACTTGTTGCTAGAGGTTTCAATCAGAAACCTAGTATTGATTATGTCGAGACATTTTCTGTAGCTAAAATGAGTATTGTTAGGGCCTTATTTGTAATTTCCGCTCAATTTGGGGGGGAAATCCACCAAATGGATAAGAAAAATATTTTTTTGAATTGCGATTTAAAAGAAGAACTTTACATGTTTCAACCTAAAGGAATTGAAAAAACTGGTAAAGAAAACTATGTTTGTAAGTTGAGAAATCCTTGTATGGTTTAAAAAAAGCTCTTAGAGCTTGGTATGTGAAAATTGTTTCCTTCTTTAAACTGTTAGGTTTTGTTAATTGTTCTCCTAACAATGATATATTCATCAAGAAATAAGACTCGTATATTATCATTATATGTATATATGTTGATGATTTGTTTATGTCTGGTGACAATTCTGATTTAATTCATGGGATTAAAGAGAAATTGAAGTAGTACTTTGAAATGAATGAGTTAGGTCTCTCACATCATGTTATTTTTATGACTGTATTTCATTCTATTGTTATTTTTCAAAACACAATATGCAACCATTGTATTGAAATTTTTTCTTATGATTGATTGTAAACCATTTTATACTTCAATAGAAGTTGGAATAAATATTGATCATAAATCTGCATATGAAAAAGGTTGATCCTATTTTATATACGTTGCTAGTTGATAGTTTGATTTATCTAACTATAACTAGATCAGATATTTCCTATATAGTAGGAATTAATTCAAGGTTTATGCAAGAACTTTTTTTAGATATAATTGAAATCTTGTAAAAAGAATTTGTAGATATTCGAAAGAACAATCAATTATGGGTTGCATTATAATAAGAATAAAAATACTATTTTATATGGATTTTGTGATTCTAACCATACTGATGTTGTGTTATAAAATATACCGGATATGTGTTCAAGTTTTTGGTGTAGGAACAATTACTTGGAACAATAAATACAATCAAAAGTCTCCATTTCTTCTGCTGAGGTAGAGAAGTACAATGGAAGAAAAAAAGAAGCCATGTGGCTGCAATAGTTGTTGGTAGAGATACACATGGAAGCTAAGGAAGTATTTCTCTTCTATGTGGTGGTCAGAGTTGTGTTACTCTTGATTAAGAATCCAGTTCAACATTAGAGGACGAAGAACATTGAGATACATATACACTTTATCCGTGAGAAAGTGCAAAGTGATGGGATAAATCTCAAGTTCATGTTGACTGAAGAACATGTTGCTAACATCTTCACAAATTCCTTGAGTGCTACAGAGTTTTTTCACTTTCATGAAAAACGTGGATTGTCAGAGTTGCCATTAAGGGGGAGTGCATGACAATGTCACCTTCTAATGGAACTTGGTTTTTGTAAAAAGACCTTCGGGTATTTGTAAAAGACCTTTAGGCAAGTGTAATAAAAGACCTTCAGGCAAGTGTAAGAAGACTTTTGGGCATGTATACCTCCTCAGTTTATTTTTTAGAAAAAATGTAGAAAGATCTTAAAGGTGTTCTTTAGTAAACTCTTTAGTGCTATTGAGTTTACTGGTAAACATACAGTTCAAACATATTGTTAAGGAGGTCCTTAGTTGTAAAAGACTCCTATATGCTTGGGTTCAATAACCTTTTATGAGAACCTGTGAGAACATGTAAAACTCACAAATCATACTTAGCCATTGATCATGTCATGATCTTTGGGATTCCAAATCCTTTTGTACCAAAAGGTAAATTGTATGATGAAGGTGTTATAATTCCTTCAACCGATATGCTAGCCTAAAACATTATAGTTTAAGGATTGTAAACCCTGTAGTGTACCACGGGAAGGTAATCTATTGGCATATGTTATGTTATCCCACTTAACATTAAGGGGGAGTGTTGGAACATAATGATTAAGTGGTCTGGCCAATCCTTAATGTATATGGGTCCATTACTAGTATATAGGTTAATATTTAATAATATGAAATATATATATTTCTATTATTAAATATGTTAACCTAAGTATATACTTTAGGTTAAATATTTATTATAACATTATATAAGTTGATTAAATTTGTGTTTATTTGAATCCTCAAATTCTAACAAATACCTGGAGAATGATGTCTCTATACCTAAAGATCCCACGGGTAGAAGAAATCCCGTGCTCAAGAGAAGGGAGAGAGAAGAAGAAAAAGTACCGAGTGTGTAAAATACCCAACCAGTAAGCGTGCCAGTGTCAAGCGCCAAACCTAGCACCTATACGCATAGGAGGAAATTGTTAGTGTGAGTTATCCTATGTGTCCTCCTCTCATGTTGGAGGGTCATCTCACATGGGTTAGGTTTAGGTTTAGGTTTAGGGTTTCATATGTGTCATGCACTAGGGTTACTCAACACCCTATATGTACCCATTTTCTATTCATTTATGAGCTTGTCAAGACACTCCACTGTCTTTCCTCTATGCAAGCTTTGTTTCTGTTGAGCAAGTTCTTCCATTACTGATCAATTTTTTCCTTGTTATCGCTGGAGCTTTCACGATTCCGTTGGAGTGCAACTACTTCGTGGTGCCTCATTTCCGATTCGATTCTTGCAAACTCTTTTCATGGTATCAGAGAAGAGATTGGGTAAACGTGCACTTGATTTATTTTTTGTGCTATTACTCCTTGGTTTCGTTATTTTACTCTGCATGCAAGTCCTTTGATCACTATTTTCTGAAAATTATCTTGCAAATATCTCTAACAAGCTTTCTCAGAAAGTTTTTTTGTGTTTCTTTTCTTGTGCATGTGCAGGTTTTTTCAAAATACCTTGAGAAATAAGAGGTTTTTATTCTCTTTTTAGTTGGATGTAACTAAATCCAAGATAGAGATTCATTTCATTTTTTTTAATTTATTCAAATAAAAGTGAATTTTTTTAAGATCTCTGGTTTTTGTAGGTTATTTGTCTATGCATTATAGTCTATAGTTGCAGGATATTTGTGTTCTTCTAACATGGTTTCTCGTGGAGGAACCTTTGACTGTGCATGGCCTGTAATATCTTTTTTGGCACCCACGCATATGTCAACAAGCATCTGTAAACACCACATGCGTTTTCAACAACACAGCCACATTTTTTTGCTTGCAAGGGCGTTTTCAACAACACAACCATGTTTTCTTTGCTTGTAAGAGCGTTTCCAACAACACAGCCACGTTTTTTTGCTTGCAAGGGCGTTTTTAACAACACAGTCACGTTTTTTTGCTTGAAAGAGTGTTTTTTGGTGTTGGCAACGAAAAACACGACTGTAACTCCTAGGCACGACCTGTCCCTCGTACAGTCACCTCTAATAAGTCTTTTTTCTTTGGAACAATAATTTTTAGGTTAGTTTTCATTTACTTTCTTTTTAATCTTACTCAAACAACAAAAAAAACCACTGCTTTTTACAAAAACGGCCCGAGTTTTCTGTTTGATTAAAAGCTTCCTTTTAAAACACAAAATCAAACAATCTCTTTTTTCGTATGCATTTTAAATTACCAAATATTTCTTTATTTAAAAGACACTTTCTAAAAACGCATTCAATCTTTATTTGTTTAAAAATCTTCATCTAAAATTCCTTTTGTAAACGCCTTCTTTCTAACACTTGTAAATTTTAAAAACTCTTCAAAAAAAGTGCTTTATTCAGTGATTTGTTTAAATTAAAGCCTTTTTCAAAATTCAGTAGATTTAATTACATTAGATCTAATTTTTATTTCATTAACATTATTTAAACACTATTTTCTTAGGCATTATAAAATTTGGTCTATTGGCTTGTTGTATTTTTAACCTTTCGTCGAGTGTCAAAGACGAAGGGTGAGATCCGGGATAGGCAGGTGGCTAATCCCCCCTCGCAATACAAACAAACCTTATCTCAAATTTTGTGTTGTTTCCAATGGGCATACATACGACACCTTTTGCATGCATTTATGGCACTTTTTTAATCCGTTTGTAGGCTTATTGGCTTTTTCTCATCAATTGCGGGAATTAGTTTTTGCTATAACTTTTGACTCGTTGCTCGGTTTTGAGCACTTCTTTAGTCAAAGTTGCATGTTTTTTCACACTCTAGATGATGGGATCATTATCTTTATAAATGCACTAATTTTATAAAGTACCGCATTCTGGGGGGTGTCTTTGTTTTGCTTAATTCAACTCATTTTTTTAATCTTTGTTCTATTCCTTTTTCATGGACTTGTGAGCGTGTCCACCACAGTATTACGATAAAGGGATTCTTTCATGCAATGTGAGACACTTTTTCTCACCACTAGGGTTGGTTTTCACCTCCTTTCTATTTTTTTCTTGTGCTTGTTTACGATGTCCTTTTTTGTTGCGCTACATGAAACACTGTTGTGGTCTCCTCTCTTGCGTGTTATTACGCTAATTACAAGATGAGTTACCAAGTGTTTCAAACCACACGCACGAACCCGATTGTAATCAACACACTAACTTATAAAGTGTCGAAAGCAGAGGGGGTTGTCATTGTTATGGGTGGTTGTGTTTTTTTTTGCATTTCTTTCTCTCTCTCTCACTATAGATGCACTTTCAATTCCTTTTCTCATGCCGTTCAAATTTTTCGAATGGAGATCAAAAATAATAATGAAACTAAGGGGTAAAGGGTTATTCTGTATCACCATGGGAACTGAGACTAAACCAGATGATGAACCTGAAAAATCTAAGTGGTTAAACCGTAGTGATGAAGCTTTAGGTCTTCTTTGCATGTTCGTTTCTCCTGACTTGCTCTTCCACATTGAGGTGTCTGAAACACCTACATCTACGTGGAAAACATTGGATGCGATGTTTAGACAACTAGATGACATGAGAGTGCATGAGTTAGAAAATAAACTACTAGGGTTAAATCCTAGTGACTTTGAAAAGCTACAAGCCTTCTTCTCAAAATTTGTCCACATTAGATTATTGTTAAAAGGATGTCAAGTAGAAAAGAAATATTCTCAACTGATCTTGTCGATTCTCTCTAAGCTAGGTCCCGAATATTCTGTCTTCGTGTCAACTTTCTATGCTACAAAAGCTGTTTTAGGCAATACTTGGACGATGCCCTCCTTTGACTATTTTTCGTCCCAACTCATTCAAGAACAGGAAAAACTCATTCAAATGGGGTCTCTCAAGTCCAAGTCACATGCCCTTGTAGCAAGTACTAGCAAGGGAAAGAAGACTGAAAAGAAGAAATAAACTAAGGATCAACCTAAGAAAGAAACCAAGATCAAACCTAAAAATGACACAAACACTTCGACTTTTGAGCCTAGAGCACAGAAAAGCAAGTATTTGTGTTCCTATTGCAAGAAGACTGGTCATGATGAGAAACACTATTTTAAGAAATATATTGATCACTTATCTCATTTACTTGAGAAAAATTACATAAGTGTTCCTGAATCCATAAAATAATGTGCTCCGAAGGCCGAGTATTCTATTGCAAAAGGTGCTAAAAATGATAAGAAGAAAGGAAATGCCCTTGTAGCCAAAGTTGCTCCTTCATCGACATGGATTATAGATTCTGGTGCCTCGCACCACATGGGTTCTTCACATGTTGAGTTTTCCAACATCAAAACTTGTGGAATGTCCCAAATCACTATGGGTAATGACACGATAGTGTCGGTTTCTGGTAGTGGATCGGTAGAGATGGATGGGGGAACATTTAACCAAGTGTTGAGTGTTCCTGATCTCTCTACCAATCTCCTATCAATTTACCAAATTACTCACCTTGGTGAAGGAATGAGAGTGGAATTTGGTCCTAACTCGGTGATCATTTGTGAGCTTAAAAATGACACTACAGTGGCTGAGAGAAAGACAGATCACCGTTCATGGTTGTACACCTTCTCCCACTTTACTTCTAATTCACTACCTTGCTCACTCATGCAAATGAGGTTAGTAAGCTATAGCATGAGCGTTTTGGACATCTAAATTATCACTACCTTGAACAATTGAGTTAAAACAAAATGGTCAACGGGTTACGTCAAGTTTTCTAAGGGTCTTTGTGAGGGTTGTACCCTTGGAAAACATCCTGAAAAGAACTTTGACAAAGGAAAATCCTGGAGAGCCACTCATCCCTTGGATCTTGTTCACAACGATGTTTCTGGTCCATTTCCTTCTCCTTCATTTACTAGAGCTCTTTATGTGCTAACATTCATTGATGACTATTCGCGATATACTTGGGTATATTTTCTTAAGCTTAAGTCTAAAGGATTTGAACATTTTCAGGACTTTAAGGTTCTTGCTGAGAAACAGGCGGAACGGTCTATCAAGGTTATTCAAACTGACAATGGAGGTGAATATGTAAACAATAGGTTCATGGATTTCTATACTTCTGAAGGGATCTCTTTGCAGCATACAGTTGCTTATAGTCCTTCGCAGAAAGAAAGAACCGTACTCTTAAGGAGATGGCCACTTGTATGATTCACTCGAAGTCTCTTCCTCCGCAGTATTGGGCTGAAGCAGTGAATTGTGAAAATTATATTCAGAACCATGTTTCACACAAGGCAGTAAGAGAGATGACATCCTTTGAAGCCTGGGTTGGACACAAGCCTAATGTTGAGAACTTTCGAGTCTTCAGATCCAAGGCTATGGCTCGGATTCCCAAGAAGAAACGTAAGGCCTTGGAACCAAAATCCAAACCTTGTATCTTTGTAGGGTATCATGATGGCATGAAGGGATATCGATTGATGAATTCTACTTCTCATGAGATATATATTGAGAGAAGTGTTAAGTTTGATGAGTCTTCTTTGACTTCTACTTCTCCACCTATTGAGGTTCTTCAGCTTGCTGATTCATATTCTGACTCATCAGATGATGATATTGTTGAGCGTGCTCCTCTTCTGGATCCTCCCGACCATCAGATATTTGAGTCTTCTGATTATGACAGTAGTGATGATGAGGACTATGTCCCTTCTCACTCAAGTGAAGAATATTTTGACTCTAAACTTGATCCTCCTGGTCTCCTTTGGGCCAGGAAAACTTTGCAAAGTGCTGGAGATTTAGTTGGAGATACTTCGGATATGAGACGTACTTGCTCAGATTTCATTGGACCCCACTCTTTCTTCACCTCTACTTCTGATCCACAGTCTTTTTGAGAGAATTCTGATATTCCTAAGTGGGATTCTACCATGGATGAGGAGTATTCCTCTCTCATGAAGAACGATACTTGGGATCTCACCACTCTTCCGAAAGGAAGAAAAATCGTTCAGTGTAAGTGGGTGTTCTGAACAAAGTATGGAGTAGATGGAGATGTCAAAAAGTTTAAAGCACAATTAGTAGCTAAGGGTTTCTCCCAAATAGCTAGGGTTGATTATACAGAAACCTTTGCTCCGGTTGCAAAGATGACTTCTATTCAACTGACCCTAGCCATTGCCGCAGCAAACAGATGGAAAGTCCATCAAATGGACGTTAAGAGTGCCTTCCTTCATGGTGACCTAGAGGAAGAGATCTATATGGAACAACCTCCAGGTTATGTCCAAGATTCCTCCCTCATTTGTAAGTTAAAGAAGTCTCTTTATGGCCTTAAACAAGCCCCTCGGGATTGGTATGCCAAGATGGACTCCTTCTTACTTACATCAGGGTTTACTAGGTGTCACTCTGATCCAAATGTTTATATTCTATGGCAAGATGACTCCATACTCATTCTTGTTCTATATATCGATGACTTGTTGATCATAGGCAGCTCTTCCTCTATTATTGATTCTGTGAAGATCGCCTTAGCCAACAAGTTCTCCATAACTGACTTAGGTCTGCTTCATTACTTCCTTGGGATCTAGATTTCACAATCTAACTCAGGAATCTTGATTTCACAACCTAAGTATGATCTTGATTTGCTAGCTTGGTTTTAGATGTCTGATTGCAAGTCTTCTCCTACTCCTTTTCTTTCTGGGGTTAAGTTGGTTTTAGATTGCTCTACTCCCTTGGTTGATGGTACTTTTAGCGACAGTTAGTGAGGAGCTTGATCTACTTAACTCACACTCGACTGGATTTATCATATGCTATTAGAATCATGTCCAGATTCATGCAGGAGCCACATGAGCTGCATTGGAAAGAAACTAAACAGATCCTTCATTATGTTTGTGGCACTTATGCTGATGGAATTCACTATCATGGAGGGGTTGATATTGACTTGATTGGATTCATAGATTCTGATTGGGCCGGTGACTTAGATCATCAGAAATCTACTTCTGGCTATAGTTTCTCTCTTGGTTCAGGTCCTATTAGTTGGTCTAGCAAGAAGCAGAATGCAATTGTAATATCATCTATAGAGGTAGAATATAGAGGAGTAGTTAATGCTACCACAGAAGTTATTTGGCTACAGGGTATTCTGACAGAGTTTGGCATCCACTTTCGGTGGCCTACCAATATCTACTGTGATAACACAAACACAATCTCTATTTGTAGAAATCCAGTTCAGCATCAGTGGACGAAGTACATTAAGATCCATATGCACTTCATCTAGGAGCTTATTCATGATGGTATCATTGACATTCAATACATTCAAACAGCTAATCAGATTGCAGATTTATTCACCAAGCCCTTCACTGAGATGAAGTTTCTTCACTTGCGGTCTCTTCTTGGGGTGAGGTCTTCTACAGCTGCCCATCTTGTTAGGGCAATGTAGTCCTTTTCTTCTTCTTCTTCTAGGAAGATTGTGTTTGTATATGGGCACGTTATCAGGCCTTTAGTTGCCGGGCCCCTTTGACACATATTTCTTAGTTGTTTAGGAGTGTCTTCCTCTTGCATCTGACTCATCACAACCACTACCCCAGCTTCGATGAAGGGGAGTGTTAGTGTGAGTTATCCTATGTGTCCTCCTTTCATGTTGGAGGGTCATCTCCCATGGGTTAGGTTTAGGGTTTCATATGTGTCATGCACTAGGGTTACTCAACACCCTATATGTACCCCTTTTCTATTCATTTATGAGCATGCCAAAACACTCCGTTGTCTTTCCTCTATGCAAGCTTTGTTTCTGTTGAGCAAGTTCTTCCATTACGGATCAATTTTTTCCTTGCTATCGCTAGAGACTTCACGATTCCATTAGAGTGCAACTACTTTGTGGTGCCTCATTTCCGATTTGATTCTCACAAACTCTTTTCAGAAATCCCTGGTAAAAGAGAAGACCCCAGAAGAAGAGGTGCTAGAGAAACCCCTTGCCAAGGAGAAATATCTGGAGGAAGAAGAGAAGGTTAGATCCCCTATGGAAGAGTCACCTTTCAGAAAGAAGTAGAGGATAGAAGAGGAAGCTGACTTGGAGGAGATGGAGAGCTTGGAGAGATACATAGGTGAAAAGGATGCTGACGATGAAGAAGATGATCCTGAAAGAGATCAAGATCCAATTGTCTTTAGTGTGCACGATTCAGAAGAAGAGGGAGGAGAAGAAGAACATGATTTCCTTTTCATGTCGCGCAAGGGTAGCCAGGAGAAGGAAGGTGCCTAGAACATGGGAAGAAGTGAGGTTATTGGCACACAGAAGTAGAAAAATCCAAGCCTTACTCAGGAGCAAGTAAATGAGGTGGAAGAAAGAGAAGCAATGAAAATAATCAAGGCCTTGGTAGAACAAGAATTGGAGTGTAACACTGACATAGTGATGGAAGAGGATAAGGAGGAAAGCATTGAGAAAGAACAAGTTAGTATGGGAGGAGGTCTGAGTCTAACGGTGAGTTTCTATAAAGCCACGCACTCAGGAAGGAAGATCCTTGATACAGAATGAGGACAAGTCATGAGCTATGTTGATGACCAAAGGAAGGTGTTACACACGTGTTTCTAGAGCACTATACCCATGGAAGAACTTCTAGCTATGGAGTCATTTGATGAGGAGGGTGTGTACCCCAGGACAAGGAAGATGCTCTCTTGGGTGTTTGTGTCCCATATTGATGAGCCAGAGTTCGAAGTATACCAAGGGGAAATCATGTCAGTACCGGAGTTTAAGGGAACTAACCCATTGGTAAATTCCCAACAACTCTTAGATGAGCAGTTATGTAATGTGCTCAGCAAGGTCACGGTCGAGATTGAAGCTAGGCTCTTTGGAAGAAATGAGAGAGTAATATTTCTAGAGGGAAAGCTAGAAAATAAGGAAGAGGAGTTGGTTAAGAAGACTAAGGTCTTGAAACAGGAAGATTTGATCAACGTGCAGTTGAAGCATGAACTAAGGGATGAGAAGGTGAAGATGTTTGAAGTATACAAAAAGATGGAGTCTATCACAAGTACCATTATGTTGAAGCATCCAGACCTAACACCGCCCGCACAGAAGTATGGATCCGATCTTGAATGCTTAGAAGATCTGACGTGCATCCTCACCATGGAGAGGTAACCATTGGCCCTAGAGTCTATAGAAGAAGTGGTAACACGCTTGGTGAAGGATGACAAATTAAAAGTGGTAGCAATCATTTCTGAGTATAGCAAGGTACTTGCAGATGTCAAGATTTCTACTCGATCTACTAAGGCTGCATACGATAATTGTACAGACAGGGATAGAGTGGCGAACATCTTGATTGCCACTCACGAAGCAGAGCTAAAGGAGTTTCAAGAGAAGAATAAGGGAAATAGGGTGGAAAGGGAAAAAATCCTTACTGAGGTTAAAAAAGAAATCCAAGGCCATTGAAACCTTAAGGGGTTCAGTCAAAACCTAGGTGAAGGAACTACACCCACAAATTACTAGGAGGATGGACGCACTTGAGGACATGAGCAAGGAGTTGGAGAAAATTGTTAACACTATGAACGCTCAAGGAGATGGACTAAGTTTTGGGGAGGTAAGCACCCTTGTCAGTGACCTCTATCAAAGAGCACAAAATGAAGTCGATGCTGACTTGTAAAAAGATTTTCCTAGATTGTTGTAATAATGCCATCACTTCCCCATTCTTTCTTATTTTCCAAATTCTTCATGCCCTTATTATTTTTCCAATACGAAAGTCTACTATAATTATTTATTCATTGGAGAAGTTTTCCCATGGACGGAGAATAGGTGTAGTATGTGGTGATGTTGGGACCCCAAAATGTTGGCTAAGTACATAAAGGCATGTAGGTGTGCAAGGCCTAGTTGAAGAAGGGTACGCAAGGAGAAGGCATGTAGGATAGGGTTTAAGGAAGGGTTTAAGAAAACCCATGGCACACGCGTGGACAGAGCTAAGGTTTAAGAACTTAGCCATATTGGGCATTTTGGACAGGACATGAGAAAAGTGTGACCTGACTGGGCATGCATAGTGGATAAGGTGCCATCCTGGCAACGGGATGCCCAAAAAAGGAATATGCCCTACGATAGAAGGTTCTAGAAGACATCATGGCAAAAAGTGGAGAGCTCAAGCCTGGAGAAGCATGCTCCAATGGAGGACCACATTCAAACATTTGGCACTTTGGAATGCCTATATATGCGAGCACCCACAGGAGAAAAAGATATAGATCAGATAGAAAAGAGAGGAGAATATAGAGAGTGGAGCTCTGCAGAAATACTATGAGAACTCTGTGGGATTGTGTAGAAGCTATATAAGGGATAAATGTCGTAAGGGGATGGGTTATAAATTTTTCTTTATATGGATGAAGGACATGATCCTTACTATGATGTATGACTTCGGTCTGATCAAGCTGTGGTAGTCTAATGGATCCATTGAATGTAATGAGGTTACAAACATGAATGAGTATGAATGTAATTGATTTAGTTCATATCTATATATTTTCATTTATATTAATGGATGTTATGGAATAGATGTAAATCCTTATGTATTTTCTTTTCTACTGTAGTTCTATCTATTATCTATAATTACCCTCTGTTTGGAATGAATACATTTGTCTAGAGGCCGTTCTGAGCCCTATGATGATTGTATGTCTCATTTCCAACTTTATTCATTTTGCTGACATAGATGATGGTTTCCCACTTAAATCACATAAAAGAGAGACTCGGCGCCCGTGCGTGCCTCAGGTGAGTGCCCAGTGCCCACTGGGTGATAGGTTGGTGTGTATTGGATTCCCTTGTTCTTCTGGTGAGTGTAAAAATGACTACATAGGGCCTCTTTCGAATCAACACACACCTTCTTTCAACTTGATCTTCATCTTTCCTAGAGAGTGGTGAATGCCTTTAAGTTCATGGTACCCACGCGTGAATAAATCCTAAAACTCACGTAATAGATCAATGGTATTTGAGACTAACTCCTCTGACCAATAGTAGCCTCCTTAGGTTCAGCCTCTGAACCAATGTTAACCTTATTTGTCTTCAAGTGTTCATGGTAGGTACGCACTTGCTCATCAAAACTATCCCTAACTTCACGTGTACCTTCAGAATGGTTAACATCCAAACTCTCCATTTCTTTGCCATCTATTACGTAGACCATATTTCCCTTTTCTTTCTCCATGCATGCACGCTCAAGCTACACTTCTTTTGACTCTTCCTCATTAAGGCACGACTCCAAACCAGGTGCACAAAATAATTATGATAGCCTATCTTCTACCATGACACTATCTCCCATCGTCAGGTGCTTAACAACCTACAACGCTCTATCCACTGATGGTTTATTGCTTCGATAATACAAGGCTTGAAGAAGGTCAACCATTAGCTCTTGCCAATTTTGTGTTTGGTGGTGCATTTCAGAGTGAATATACCATGTGTGCACATAGCTTTGTAAGGTGGAATACAACTTATGTACCCATAAAGAAGGTGGTAAGGCCTCCGCACCTCCCATCCATACCTTCTCACATGCCTGGATGTGGAACAAGATGGGATCCTTCCCATGGTAGTCTTGTATTACAGTGGGCACATTGCTTTGGGAGAACCTTACAGAGAATGCGATTCTCACCTCATGCCATTCTAGAACTCTATCGAGATGAGTTTCCCACCAATGTGTTGTTGTCCCAAGCAAGTTATAACTGAGAATTTCTCTTCTTTCGACCTTATTTCTCCACTAACCCTCCATTTTGTGCAAGAAATCTTCAGGTTTGGCCCGTCCAGAGTGATTTGGAAACTTCTTCCCTCCAAGGTGCTTGATTGAGCGTGCCTTCATTACCCTTGTCAGAGAGGCTCTTAGCTATCACCCAATTAGCTCATAAGTCCCATGCACCTAGTTATCACATGCCACACTAGTTGTATCACTCATGGACTGAGCATCTTTAAATTAGATAACTCCCTCTGTAGGGTGAATCACCACAAGGTCCTTGATAGAGCGTACATAGATAATGTCAAGAAATTATTCTCCCAAGGGCTCAATATATGGTGTTGATTTTCAATCAGTTAAGGGGATGATGACCAAATATTCCTTGTTCTCAAAACTTATGTTTCCCTTATTGAACCTTAGGTTAGCCTTATTTTTGTAACACCAAGGGTTACCAAGTAATGCTAGAAAGTTTTCTTCCTCAGCTAGCACCAAGACTTCAAAATCCTCAGTGAAATTCACCCCTTGAATAGTGATAACATTGTCCTTCATGACACCAATGGGAATTACCTTTATCTTATTAGCCATATACAACACATTTGAGGATGGCTATAACGGGGGCCTTCCCATTTGATTCCATGCATCCAAGGTGAGAAAATTGACTTCCAAACCCATATCGATCAAAATATTTCTCAGAATCCAACCATCTACAACCATTTAGGGTAATCTCCTTGTTATAGTCAAGGCTGTGGGGAGGAAGGTTGGCATGCAAAACCTACCTCTCGCACCCTTCTCCAGTGCATGGTACCTTCTCCTGTAACCATTCTCCAAGCAAGGGAATGATATTATCTTGCCTCAAAATCTTGTATACTTCTCTAACCTCATCCAGATTCTTCTGTGGAGCCTCAACCTTGTTACTTTGCTCTAGCTACCTTGACTGCTCCTTCAGGCACTAGATCTCTCCTTGTAGGATTTGAATCACATTCATTGTTTCTTGATACACCTCTTTCTGATGAGCAGGGTCAAGATAATTTCCATGCACCACCTCTTCTCTAGTGATTAACAGCCTTTACCTTGGTACTTCCCTCGTGTGTGCAGCCTCAACTTGCGTCGTAACTAGTATGGGTTATAGTTCTAACTCGTGCGCCACTCTTGGCATCCATTTTGAATCGAACTTCTTCACACTTACATCCCAACACCTTTGTCTTTCTAGTGTTGTTGTCTCATGTGCTCAAATAACTCCGTACACTCCTCATACTTGTGCTTCTTTCCACAACATGAACATTATAGAAGATCAGGGCACTTGTGCTTGTAATGCTCTATGGATCCACAGTTGTAACACATTCCATGCGGGAACTCACTTCTTCCCCCTCTGTGGTTACCAAAACCATGAAATCCTCCTTGGAAGCCTCTCCCATACACTCCTCCATCTACGTGCCCTTCATAGTGATGACCATCATCCTTAGGACTACTTGCGAGGCTGGTTTGGCATACACCAATGTCAATGACATCATGTATCTGGTCAATTAGTCTACAATCCTTGGTGTTATGGGTAGTAGAGGTGAAAATCTTGCAATAAAAAGACACATTCTTACGGATCACATGTTGTAGTAGTGGGCACCTACTGACATCATGATCTCTATGGAAAATTTCATAGTCAACCGTCATGGCACATATTGATATTCAAGGGAAATTATCCTTTATATGCCCCTCTACTTCACAGTCTGTACACTAAAGACCGATACGAGTTTTATGCGCCGTGTTCACAGATAGCTTCTCTAGTTAACTCACCATTAGAGCAATTTTATCCTCAAGGAAAGGGTTAACACCGATATCCATGATTTCGATAGCCTTAGTGTGTAAGGAAGCCTTCAAAGCCTCATGCGGGTTTGTGAAAATCCTGTGTGACAATGCACTCCTAAATGGGGTTATCAATCCTCCAAAAAAACACTGAGCATGCTGAGAAGGTTGAATATCATAGAATAGCTTGGATAAGAGAGTCTTGAAATTCACGTCGTACTCCTGCACACTCTTTTCCATTCCTTGTTGGATCTCCTTTAGGGAAGTAATGCTCTTCTGCTAAAACTCAAGGATATTAAATTCAACTAAGAAGGCGTTCCGAGCTGATGTAATCCACTACTTTCTGGTGGGGTTTGTACTTTTGGTACCAACTATGTGCACACCCTTACAATGTCATTACAAAATGAATCACCTTTCGCTTTGGGGTAGTAATTCCCTTGGTGTGCCATAGTAGCTCACATTTGTGAACATGCTCTACATCATCCTCAACACCTTTTTAGTCTAGTAGGTGCAAAGACATCTTGAAGAACACTTGCTAAGGTAGTTGAGGTCCTTGTCCGCCTAACCCAGAACCTTGATTCCCTCCAATGTGACCTCCACCGTCAAATCTACTAGATCCCCCAAGTCCTATCCCTCATGTCCTACCAGATCCTCCAGATCCACCTCATTTAGCCGGTAATGGTCTCGAAGTGGTCGTGCCTAGCGTCCCTAACTTTCCATTGAACTACATGTAAATAGTCTGTGATACTGTACCACTACTAGATGTGTGTCTCGTGCCACTCCCAGACGTGAAACCCAAGATTTTTGTGCCCACACCTTATCCAAACGTCATCCCATATAATATCCCTGTAAACAAAGGGAATGATTATGCAACCATAGATGTACCAAATGAGAAATTGTACCTCCTAGATGTAGATCAATCACTCCCACCAATACCAATGGGGTTGGTAATACTTTTCTCTTGAATAGGGAGATTAAGCACCAGGGGTTTGTCATCATGTGGTTTCATATGCACACTGATGGCTCTCCTCTCTCTAAGCGACGAACTCCCATTAGAATCTGAAGGGATCTCTCTTCTGCGCTTGGAGAGATGGGGTAGCACAAACTGCTCAGGTTTCATGTCCTTCATGTTAACCTCAATTGCTTCCCAAAATGTCTGCCTCCATAAATTCATCATTCCTGTAACATTATGTTGTGTAGCCAGTTCCGTTTCACGTGCTTCACTAGGCTTTATTCATCTCTCTTCTCTTTCCTTTTCAGCCGCAATGTCCACCATCTTCCTCTACCCTAGGTTCCTCTCCCAACACTCAGAAGATACTTAGTCAGCCATATGAAATGCTTCCAAACTTAGAGTGACAATCAAGATCTTTATAGCTAAAGGGATAGCTCACAGAAATGATCCTCTAGGCTCCCTCAAGAACTCAAACTAAGTAACCTCAGGACAAGAATAAGTAGAAATAGTATATTCCAAGGTATAGATGGTCTACACTCTTCTCTACTAATGATCAACGACATGTGTCCAAGTCAGATCAACATCTTATAGCCTCTGATATTCATCTTGGGTCTAAACATGAGATCTATAATACCAACTTGATTTGGATGCATTCGTGTAAATCCATTCCTACAACTCTACTATAAAGTAACAAAAGAAAGTCTCATACAACTCATGATATAGGTGTTCTTCCACCCATTTGGGTGCATCAAACTTAGGTCCAGTACTAAATCTATGAGAAAACTCATCTTCCATGCTTTTAAACCATGCGTTGAAATTGTCCAAGGTCAGGTGTTCCATCATCACGCATCATTCTCACAACAAATTTGAAAAAATGTCCTAACAATAGAACCAAGATGTAGTCATTTTTATGTCCTTAGAATAACCTTTTAATCCCTTGTGCACCGACCTATCAGCCAGCGGGCACTGGGCACTCACCCATGGCGCATGCGGCTGTCGAGATGCTCCTTTATATGAGCATTGTGAGTAGATGATGCCATTGTTAACAAATTAAGTACAAAAAACTAAATAATCATGCATATATTCTAAAAGTAGAGGTTGAGTCATTACACCAATATACCCATTTAGATAACAAAAGAAACATCATACATATAGTAGATATGATCCATAACATAATGAAAAAGGTACTGGGGTTTATACCCATGAACAATGTATTCAAAACAGAGGCATACATTTATATTGATCATAGTTCGAGTAACCACATTACATTCACAAGAGCCATAACAAATCAATAAGGATCCAACTCAGGCATCAATAGTTCTATCTATGCTCTCTTATTACAAAATTCTTCACAGACCCATCCTCCTCGATATGAGATCATCCCTATAGTCCTCTAATGAGAATCCAAATCCCTAGAACCTCCTATTTTTTCTCCAAAGCTTCACCTCCATCCTCTCTCCATTTAGGTGTGTCTTTACTCACTCTAGAGCATCTCTATAAATAGTTTTTACACCCACTGCCATGCATTCCTGAAGTAGCAGGTCGGTTGCCAAGTGTCAAGGTGGTCTTCCGACAGAGAATGCTTCTTCTGATATGATCTCTCCACTTTCTACAATGATTTATTTAGGAATTTTTCATGCGTGGAATATTCTTTCCTTGACCACCAAGTTGCTAGGTTGGCACCTTATCCACTCAGCACACCTAGTTGGGTCACATTTTTCCTCAAGTACTTCTTGGAAAGTTGAATATGACTAAGTCCTGAAATCCTTAGCTCTTCCTTGCACACACACCATGGTTTCTGCTAAACCCTTCTAAAACCCTTATCCTACATGCTTTTCCTTGCGTGCCCATCCTCTTCACTGGTGTTGTGCACGTACGTTCCCTTTGTGACTTAGTCAATATTCTGAGGCCCAACAGTGATGCTAATGAAAAGTCTGGATTAGGCTTCAAAAAAGAAGGCAAAGTAAAGGAGCATGTAAAGAATCAATAAAACAAGGTTACATCAATATCTAACACCTCATCCACTACAAAAAACAATATTATTAATGTCATGAAGAGAATAACTTCTACTCCCAGAATCACATATGCTATAAGGTACACACATTATTTTTATGGTTATTGTTATTCATGTAATCAGTTTGGACATAAATCTGCCAAGTGTAGGATATTCTCTATAGGCTATAGAAGAAACTTTTTCCCATCTTACACCAGATCAAACTATAGTGGTGTCTAACACAATTATCATAATAAAATTATTGTTGTTACAACCAAAAAACATGAACCTCCTAAACAAAATAAATGGTTATATGTTGTAAAGAAAGATGAGAACAATATAAAAGAGTCATGCTCAATTGTACAGACAACATTCCATGTGCAAAATGAAGATCAAATATAGTACTTGGATAGTGGATGCCAACCAAAATCAAGTTTATTACTCTATCTAACAATGCATTTGGTGCTGTGAGGTGTGGTGACAACAACTCAACAAACATAGTTGGAAAGGGAACTCTGAGACTGGATAATGGAAAAACCATCACAGAGAATGTTTTATATGTTGAAGGTCTAAAAAAAAATCTGTTGAGTGTGAGTCAAATGTGCAAAAGGGGATACAATGTTATATTCCATGAAAAGGGTTGTGATATTATAAATTACAAAATAGGAAAGAAGGTTACAACGGCCAAGTGGAAAAAGAACAACATGTATGTTCTTAATGAGATAAACAAATAGAAATGCTTCACAAGTAAGATAAATTCCATATGGTTATGGCATAGAAGATTGGGGCATGTTAGTTTTGAAAATCTTGTAAAGCTAAGTGCAAAAGCATGTGTTAGACATATGCCAAACATTGCGAAACCCACAGATACAATATGGAAGGCTTGCTTACATGTCAAACAAATAAGGAGATCATTTAAATCAAATTATTATTCTACAACCAGACCACTGGAGTTGATTCATATAGACCTCTATGGACCCATCGGAACTGAAGGTATAAATGGTGACGTATATTTTATGCTTCTAATAGATGATTACACTAGAATGAAATGGGTAACATGTTTAGAGAAAAATTCAGAAGCCTTAGATATATTCAAGAAATTTAAGGCACTGGTAGAAAATGAGAAGAAAAAAAAGATCAAATGTCTAAAATCAGAAAGAGGTAGAGAATTTTGGTCAAATGAGTTCGATGATTTTTTTGAAGAACGTGGAATAAGAAGAAAATTATCAACCACTAGAACACCTCCAAAAAATAGGGTTGTTGAGAGGAAGAATAAGATTGTTCAACATATGGCAAGAATAATGCTAAATGAATCCAAACTCTTAGACATGTATTAGAGTGAAGCAGTGTACATTGTAGTTTATCTTTTGAATAGATCTTAACTAAGATAAACAGATAAAAAACTCCCTATGAAACGTGTAAGAGAAAACTAGAAAATGTAAAGTACATAATATTTTTTGGTAGTAAATGTTATATCAAAAGAGATTAAGACAATTTGGGAAAATTTGACTCAAGATGTGATGAAGGTATATTCCTTGGTTACTCAGTGGTCAACGCAGCTTACAAGTGCAATAATAAGGGGTTGTAAAAGGTTGTTGACAGAAAAAATGTAAAGGTGGATGAGAAACAATATGCTAAAACTAGTACTCATCACAATGGCAGTCTTGAAGAACAAGAAGATGATGAAGAGTTGGAAATTCCATGTGAAGAAGTAGATGAAGAGGAAGAAAGGCCAGACACTAAGAAACCCTCCAAGAAAGTAAAAAAGGACCATCCTTCTAATTAGATCATTGGAAACAAAGATGGCTACATTCTCACAAGAAGAAAGATAAGAGAATATCATAACCATAAATATATAACACTACTACCAATGATAGAACCCAAGAGCATTGCAGAAGAAAGTAAAAATCAACATTGGGTAGATGCCATGAATGAAGAGCTGGATCAGAGTGGAAAGAATGAGGCATTGGAACTGGTACCTAGACTATCAAACATGAATTTTATTGGAACCAAATGGGTATTCAGAAACAAACTAAATGAGAAAGGAAAAGTGACAAGAAACAAGGCAAGGCTAGTGTGCAAAGGATACACACAAATGGAAGGAATTGAATTTGATGATACATTTTCACTGGTGGCATGAATGGAAGCAATAAGACTATTCCAAGCTTACACGACATATAAGAACATCAAATTATTCTAGATGGGTGTGAAATCATCCTTCTTAATGGTTTCCTGAATGAATAAGTATACATTGAACAACCTGATGGATTTTGACTAACTGAAGATAAAGACTATGTGTGCAGGTTGAAGAATGATTTATATGGATTAAAACAAGCTCCCAAAGATTGGTATTGTAGAATGGATTCATACCTCATTGAGCAAGGATTCAGAAAAGGTGTTACAAACATCAATCTCTACATCAAGGAAGAAGGAGACAACTTGCTAATTGTCATTCTGTATGTAGATGATATAATATTTGGAAGAGACCATGATAAGATGACATATGAGTTTTCTAACATGATGAAAGAAGAGTTTGAGATGTAAATTATTGGAGAGTTTTCAATCTTTCTGGGTTTACAAATCAGTCAAACAGATCAAGGTATATTCATATCCTAGACTAAGTATATCAAGGAGATGCTGAAAAGATTCATAATGGAAGAATGCAAATTAATTGAAACACTAATGGAAGTGGGATGCAATGTGAGAAGAGATGATGAATAACCTAAGGTAGAAAAAACACTATATATATCCATGATAGGAAGTCTACTTTACTCCACAACATCAAAACCTGATATCATGCAAGTGGTAGGATTAGTTGGAAAATTTCAAGAAGATCCAAGGGAAACACACCTCAAGGTGGTTAAGAGATTCCTTAGATACCTCATGGCACAACTGAATATGGATTATGGTACTCCAAGAGAAATGATTTCAACATCAAAGCATATACAAATGCTGATTGGGTAGGCAATGTTGATGACAAGAAGAGTATAAGTGGCAGAGAATTCTTTGTTGGAAATTACTTCGTATCTTGGTTGAGAAAGAAACAATCATCAGTGGCTTTCTCAACATGTGAAGCATAATATATAGCTTTCATGATGTGTTGCACTCAAGTTCTGTGGATGAAGTAGACATTAGAAGACTACAAGGTAAAATATGAACATCCAATTCCTTTGTTGTGTGATAGTACAAGTGCAATTAGTACTCTAAGAATCTTGTGTTCCAAGAAAAGAACAAACACATTACAATTAGATATCATTTATTGAGGGAATAAGTGAATGACATGAAGATTAGTCTAGAATATGTGAGCACTAAAGAATAAATTGTATATATAATGAAAAAACCACTAAAAAATAACATTTGAATGCCTAAGGAATGAATTAGGGGTATTCCTGATTCCACCAAAGAATAATAGGTGTGCAGAGAAGGAAAGGGAGCATTCTCAGGTAATATCATCTCCTCAACAATGCCAAAGAAAGGGAGAACTAGTATTCTAGGTAAAATTCATCAAAGTATGCATCAGCTCAGGGGGAGCATTTCAGTGGAAACACTAAGACAAATGGATAAGAAACATAGACCTAGGGGGAGCTTCTTAAGGTAAAAACATTATTTATTTAAGCTTACCAACATATTTAGCAATATGTGGCCTAGTTGCCCTTTTTCATTGTTTTCAAAGGGGGAGAGAAGCTAATTTGAATTCAGAAACCAACTGAATAAATTCAAAAGGGTGAGAGAAATCGAAGTTCTACAATAACATAGCTAAAGGAGAGAAAAGAGGATATGATAAACCATCTTGTTACATTCAAATGGGGAGAAATGATGTGATATATAAGGGGAGAGATGATGGAACTAGCCAAGTCATATACACAGAGGAGTAAAGATGGAAACATAAATTAGGTATGCAAGTATTTTGCAATCAAAAGGTTTCTAAAGGTTGGAATATTACCATCAATGACAAAGGGGGAGATTGTTGGACCTTTGTCACGTATCGTATGTGTTGTCCTTGATGTCAAGTTGGATTAGTTGATGTCAAGATGCATTGTTGGCAAAAGGAGTGAATTGGTAAAGTGAGGAAGCTGAAAAGATGAAGGTTGATTGGTAGTGTCAGCTCATAGAGGCTCAGGATGACTAAGGATAAGTGCTAAGGGACTTAGTCAATGTTTGTGCATGCCGCAGACATGGGAAGATATCTAATGAAGACTTGGAGTAGCTGGTGAAGTCTATAAAAAACTCACAGAGCTCCAAAAGAAAATGAGGAAGGTAAGTGAATGCCGCAGAAAAAGGGATGAAGTCACCAAAACAAAATTAAGCTAAGGAAAAAGCCACAAAATGGTAATAGTAAGGGTGGATATGTGAAGGAAGAGCTACAAAGGTGAAGGAAAAGCCATGAAAGTAAGGAAGTCATAAGCAAGCCATAGACATAGAGAAAATCCACGAAGAACTAAAGAAGCCACTAAGGATGGAAGATAGCCACAAAATACTACAAAAGCTGTAAGTAAAAGAGATAGAGTTGTGGACATGGAACAAAGCCGCAGAAAGGAAAAAAAAAGAAAGAAATCCACAAGACATTGGGAAAGCCATGAGAAGCATAGAAGAGCTGTAGATAACTAAAAAGATGTCGTGAAGGAAGAAATTCCCCATGATAAAGAAAAGAGCCATGATACAAAGAAGAAATTCGAAGGAGCTAAGAAGAGCTGCGAAAATATGGAATATGGACTGGACAAGGATAAAAGGAAATCAAATTGATTCAAACATGTACAAGTGAGAGTTAGTTCTATAAAATCGATAGTGATACAATTGCCAGGTGATTTTGGAGACTTAGTTATCTAAAATCAAAGAGCCCCTAACACTGTGTCTTTCTTCAACACAATTGATGTAAACTGACCAGTGCAAAAAAATTCAAACCCAAGGCCCAAACCAGTATTAAAAATCTGGCCAAGGGGCAATGGATCATGGTTATAACAACCAATTTCAAAACTACAACTGAGGTTATAATAAACAACAACAAGACACTTATCAAATGATAAGATATTACGACCCTAACCTATATTGTGGTTTCCATAAGGTTAGAGGTCATGATGATAGGAATTTTCATGATTGCAACAAGTTTGTACAAAGACTTCCTAAAAACCATAGGTAGCTCTTTGTAGACATGTTCCTAGCAAATATTGAAATGAACCTGCAACCTAGTCATACCAGACCTATCACACCTCAAAACACAAATCCTAAACATCCTGGGGATGCCCAAGTGAATCCTCAAAATATAAACAAGGACATTCCTATAGGGAATAATAACCATGAAGCCTCAACTTATGACAACTCTCGGGTTTCTCCTAACCTTGGTTCAAATGATAATACAAAAATCTTGGAATTAGTCGAGCTAGAGGTCGAGCCAGAAATTAATGCAACAACTCAGACAAAGGAGTACGTTTCACAAGCCCTACCATCTCTTTCCTTCCCACAGGATGATCTTACTACAATCTCAAAACCAGTAGGAGCCTATGATTTGATATCATATTTGAGGAAGAAATTTTCTCACATCTGGTTCATAGATTTGCTAAATAATTCACTTGTGCATCATTCTACGTTGCTCGATGCACTAAGTCTTGGACATCTAATTCATGTTACACCTCCTCCCAGTGCTCAAATAAATCATATTAACTTTGGCATACATCCTCTGGGATAGAGTGATAGGGATACTGGGCTTGTTTTCGATATAAACAAGATGCCATCTGACACTGAAATTACCCAAAGAGGTGATCCTTCCTTATATTTATAGGACCAGGTTAACAAAAATTTCATTAAGAGATCCATAATTGATGATGAATCTACTGTTAACATAGTTTTATTCTCTTTCTTATAGAAGTTAGGGTATGGAGAGACTAATTTCTCCTCTACAAGAAACATTTTATGAGGGTATGAAAGTCTCAAAGCAACCTCGATTGGAACCATAATTCTTCCAGTCACACTTGGTCTGAAAACCATTTTGACGGAATTTTAAATCATCACAAGGAAACAAGTTATAACATGATACTTGGGAAAGCTTGGATTTATTAAATGAAGGCTGTCCCTTCTACCATGTTCCAAGAAATTAGATTCCTCCACTTGGGAAAAGTATTCATCACTTAAGGGCATCCTAAGCCCTTCGATATACACTTACAAAACCTCAAGAATAAGAAAGGTATCCATACGGAGTTTAAACTTCCTATGAATCAATTGAACAAACCACCTCCATCAAAAGAGTTAGTCTCGATACCCCGGGCATTCCAAAGGCTGAAGTTATTGACCCAAAAAAAATTGAGGTGGCAAAGATAGATAAGGGTAAATCAATATTTGTGGAAACACAGTCCACTAATACCACAACGTAAATAATGCAATTCCTAGAGTGTGATGATCTGGGTTTCCTCCCATTTCAACCACAAGGGATGGGTAGTCTTCTCAATTTAACATCTCTTCCCTCCAATAACCTAGGTCTAGGTATAATCATGATAGAATTAACGAATGAAGAAAATAAATTTGAGATTGAAATGATGTCCATCAAAACCATTTCTAAGGGTTGTTCTATTATAAACCATGATTTTAACCCATGTAAATATGAAACTAATATTTTCATTTCCATGAGGCAAGGCCTCATCATCCAACAAGGGTCATAAGTAAACACAACACTTTACATAGGAAGCAAGGATGAGTAACACAGTCATGCTCACCCACATACCGTGTCTCAAGAATGTAACAAAGAGGTTCACAAACACCTCTATCAGACAAACGAGTTTAATGATTAGACATATACGCTTCCAGGAAAGGTTTGTAAGTTTAAACCCACAGTGGTAGGACCTTGTCAAGAGAATGGAAATTGTGAGGATCATGGTTCTCCATTGCATACTTTTAGGGGTGAATAATTCAATATTCATCAACTTTCTTCACCTTAGCCATCATGACATGTAGTTGCATATGCATTTCCGTATGTACATCACTTGCATCTACATTGCATTTTCATTTTCCAGTTCATTTTGTAAAATTTGTAATCAAGGGACTTATTCTTACAATAATTCTTAAAAACTTTTGAAAATATTGGCAAAAAATTTAAATCATATCTCTTCAAATTTTCATAATATCATCAATTGTTTCTAAATCATTTCATCATTTCAAACCAAATAAGAAAAAGCTTTGACAGTAACCATACCATGGTCAATATACTTGATTCTAATCATAGTTTTCTTCTAGATTGAGTGTCTTTTCCTATAGTTTGTTCTAAAAGCTTCATGGTGTCCCATCTATCCCATACACACCTCTTTAGAAATAAGAACATTCTAAACATTTTCCCTAGGCATATATATGTCAAATGAAAACAAACAATTTTTTTTTATTTACACACTTTTTTGCCCCACCAACCTTCAATGTTGAGCCCACACCTCTTAATAGTGGCATGAGGTTGGGAAAGGAGAGAAATGAATTTACTCACCTATGAATTTTCCTTGGTGATGATCCCATTATTCTTACAGGTAGAATGGGGTAAGGTGCAGGGGGTCTTTACAATCAAATTAGAAAGTTAAAAGTAATTAATTCAATAAAGGAAGCTATAAAGTCATAAATCTAAAGCAAAGTGATTTATATGTTCAAATTCCAAGAGAGTTTTAAACCTTAAACCAATTTTGTTAAACCAATTTTCCCTCTACGGATCTAAATCTAGATAAAAAAGAAAGCAATTCACATTTTAAGCTATGTAGAAAACTTGAGTAGAATGAGGTCGTAGGTTGTCAATTTGGTTTTTCCAAATCCTTTTATTTCTCTCATCCTTACCATTCAAAAAATTTGTATGGATTGTGTCCCTTCTGGCTCTAGATGTTGATCCCTCACATCTTACTGGTTGTGTGGAGTTAGGAGTGGGGAAATTTTATTTTATTATCATATCATATTTTCATCACATTTTGCCAAAAACATAAGTAGTATCAGAAATTGCTTAAAGAAACTAAAGTTCAACATTACATCATACTTGCATCATCATATATCAGCTTTACAAAAACAAAAAAATAAAATCATTCTGTTAGCATTCATCATCCATTGCATACATTCTAAAAATCATACAGAACTTGACATCCCAAACATCTAGAGTATGTATGCGAAGTAAACCATAAATGAAAGACAACTCTATGCAATGAATAGATGAATCAATAAGATGTGTGTGTGTGTGTGTGTGTGTGTAATAAATGATATTCTTTGAATAATTCCATCACACACTAGGTGTGGTCAAAATGTTCGCAATGAGCATGAAATACAAAAACATCATATATGCCTCACAAAATGGAGACTAAGCAATAAAGGCACTTTGCCAACTTGCCTCTTCAAGGCCCCATATCACTGCTCTAAGTTACAAATTTCTTAGGAGTTCTTCTCAATAACATTCAAACAAGAAAGGGAAAATCCTAACACAAAATACCATTCCTAAATGCATTCCAATTCAAACATACTCACAAATGAAATAGTCATTATAGGCCCAGAGCTTTAAAAAAATCACAATGAGAATATGTGCAAATGAATTAAAAATAAGTTGTTTTGATATATATATATATAAATATATATATATATATATATATAATATATATATATATTATATATATATATATATATATATATACACTTTGTTTTATAACTTGTTTCGAGTGTATGTGTCCACAAGGCTAGAGTGCTGGCATGTGTATATTCCTATCCCCGTGTAAATGGTAAGTCCTCTTGTCGGTTTAATTTAGCGTTTATTTTTTGATAATTTGTCTATCTACACTTGAGTCTTCTTTTCATTTTGTAGGTAGTAGGAGCTTGAATGAATTTTTTTTGGCACACGGGCATGTGAGTTATAGCTTCTAACTCCCCATTCTGGGAACACAATACTCAGACTCTATGTTTTATGCCTCTCCATGGCTAAGATGCTTCTTTGAGGGGGTAATATGTACACACCCAAAATTACATGTGCTACATTTTTGGAAAATGGTTATAAAATTCCACAATGATGATTCATATGCTTTTGGAAGATGTTCAAGCTCCAAAACCCATTCAAAGTATATATTTGTAGCCTAGACATCTCTACTTAGCCCTCGCATGCTTTTTCCTAGATTCTTGCTGTATTTTAGAGTAGTTTTGACCTTTAGTGTCAAAACTGCCACCTAGGTAGAGCAGCGGTCTTGAAACCACCACCCTGCATATGGAAACGATCACATGTGAATTTTCTAGAGAGTTCACTCACATTTTATGTGGAATTTTCTCACTTAACTTCCATTTTTAGATGTGTTCCTTATCTATTTCAGATGATTCCAAGGCCCATCTGCCCTGTGGCAATCTATTATTACATGTGATTGATGGTTCTTAACAGTTTGAACTTCCTCTTCACTTTTTTTATGTCATCCTTTGGCTTCCAAATGGATTCAACAGTTTCCCAGCTGAAATCCTATAAATACCATGTTTGTGTGCAAGAAAAACCTGGAGAAAATTTGTTTTCTTGCTATTACAAAGATCCTACCTTTCTTGTTGGAAATTTCCAAAGCCAATCTCAGTTCAATTATGTTTGCACTCTTCCACTTGAATTTCCTCCCACTCTGCCAATTCAAGCTATTTTTTCTCCCACATCCTTCTTCTTTTGTTGTTGTTTCCTTCCCACCTATTGGACTCACGTGGACACATAAATCGAAAGGATAAACTGAAGGAAAAAATATTCACACAACCAGATTTTCCATTGTTTTTGCATATCCATGTTGGAGGTGTTGTTTGACTGCTTCATTGATTTTAATTTTTAATTATGCATTTATCAATCCAAATCCATATCAGATACTTATCATAATATTCTTACTTCTGATGAAGACAAGAATTGTAACACCGAGCAATTCGTGATAGGGTATCATGAGTCTAATCAATCAAAACCTACACCACATGCACCCAAACAAGGGACTCAATCCTCTCCCAACAATCTCATTTCTACTTTAGTAGGGAGGATTAGAGAAATAGAAAGTGCCCAGACTTTACAAACAACACATTTAGTAGGGTAGAACATGGGGTTTTCAGTTGACAACAAAGGATACATCCCTTCCAATGAGAAACCAACACAATATCCTGTACAACAGGGTTATCTAGTTCATTCAAATCTAGGTGTTCTTCTTACAAGATTAGAAACACTAGGGATGGGTCCTTGTCCTTCTCAAGCTTATCTTACACAAGGGCTAGCTAGAAGGGCATTCTCGAATTTTTCCACAGCAGGTAATGCAACGTTCCTTGGTTTTATGTTCGCTAGTTCATATCTTGATATTATCCCACCTTACTTGAATATGTATTCAAAGTCCCCCTAGATGGACCCATATTCCATTCCTGCTCCCTAAATGCCATATTAAGGGACTCCATATGTTCTCGTCAATGCTTATAATACAACTCATCCAACTCCTCTACCCCCTCATCAAGGATATTCAATGGTGGAATATTACGAAATGGGTACATACGATGAGTACTTAAAAGAGCCATTTGAATTCACCATACGTGGTGTCATGTTTCCATGCCCTTTTCCAAATATTCCTAAGTTTAAGGGGGAAGGGGACCTGAACGATCATATCAAGGCATACGCTACTACTATTAGGGAATTTCTTCCTTGGGATGTTGTGGTGGCTAAGATATTTCCAAAGACTCTTGAAGGAATCACACTGGATTGGTATTACCATATTCTATAAGTTTCTATACATTCCTTTAAAAAACTTGTTTCTAAGTTCATCAAATCATTTGACATGAACAAGTTGTTGCGTACATGGATTAGGGAGTTCCTGCATATTAGACAGGAGAAAAATGAATCTTTTGCCCATTTCATCTAGAGATGGCACCAACATCTCTATTCCTTTGCAAGTTCACCCAACATGGATGAGATGGAACTTTTCAACCTTTCCCTTCACTCGCTCAATCAAGAGACTAGGTAGGAAGTCTAGAAGTTTCCTTTCCATATTTATGAGGAAGTATTAGAAGGTGTGCTTTGGATTGAACAATTTTCCATTGACAGTGGGCATAAGATCTATGGTCCCAATGGGAAATTGTTATCCCCAAATCAAAAAAATGCAAATTATCAAAACAATGGTGCCAACAACCAAGGACCTAAGGGTGTGAGTCAAAATCATGGTGTTACCATGAATAGTGCTATTGATCAAGCAAAAAATGTTGGTGTTACAAACAATGGTAACACTAACAATAATAAAAACATGGGCAATCAAAGAGCCCCTAACACTATGTATTTTGTCAACAAATTTGATGTAAACCTAACCCCGTAAAAAAAATCAAACCCAAGGCCCAAACTATTATCAAAAATCTCACTAAAGGGCATCGAATCATGGTTATAAAAACCAATTTCAAAACTACAACCGAGGTTATAATCAACAATAAAAAGAAACTTATCAAAGGCCAAGAGATTAAAACCCTAATATATACTATGGTTTCCATAAGGTTCAAGGTCATGATGATAGGAATTTCCGTGATTACAACAAGTTTATGTAAAGACTTCTCGAAAACCAAATGCAACACTTTGTAGACATGTTCCTAGAAAATCCTAAAACAAACATGCAACCTAATCATATGGGACATGTCACACCTCAAAATGCAAACCCTAAACATCTTGGGGATGACCAAGTGAATCCTCAAAATATAAACAAGGGAATTCCTATAGGGAACAATGACCATGAAGCCTCAACTTATGAAATCTCTCAGCTTGCTCCATACCTTGGTTCAAATGATAATACAAAAATCTTGGGATTAGTCAAGCTAGAAATTAATGCAATAAATTAGATGAAGGAGTAAATTTCACAACTCCTACCATCTCTTTCCTTCCCACAGGATGATGTTCCTACAATATCTAAGCCACTATGAGCCTATGATTTGATATCGAATTCGAATTCGAACTTTTCTCACACCTCGTTCCTAGATTTGCTGAATAATTCACATGCGCATCATTCTGCGTTGCTTGATGCACTAGGTCTTTATCATCTAATCCATGTTATGCCTCCTCCTAGTGCTCAAATAAAGCATATTGACTTTGACATACATCCTCCGAGATAGAGTGATAGGGGTATTGGGTTTGTTTTCGATATAGATAAGATGCCATCTGATGCTGAAATTACCCAAAGAGGTGATCCTACCTCATATATACAAGTCTTAGTTTATAAAAATTACATTAAGAGATCCATGATTGATAACGGAGCTACTGCAAACATAGTTCCCTTCTCTTTCTTGTAGAAGTTATGGTGTGGAGAGACTAATGTTTCCTCTACAAGAAACACGTTGCGAGGGAATGACAATCTCAAAGCAACCTTGATTGGATCCATAGTTCTTCTAGTCACACTTGGTCTAAAAACAATTTTGACAGAATTTTACATCATTGATAGGGAAATATGTTATAACATGATCTTTGGGAGACCTTGGATTAATTGAATGAAGGTCACCCTTCTACCATGGTATAATAAATTAGATTCATCCATTTGGGAAAAGTCTTCATCACTTAAGGGAATCCTAAGCCCTTCGATATACACTTACAAAACCTCAAGAAGAAGAAAGGGGTCCGTACAGAGTATGAACTTCTTGTGAATCAATTGAAAAAAACACCTCGATCAAAAGAGTTAGTCCTGATCACGTTGGGTGTTCCAAAGGCTGAAGTTGTTAAACTAAAAACATTTGAGGTGGCAAAGATAGATAAGGGTAAATCAATATATGTGGAAACAGTGTCCACTAAGACCACAAAAAAAATCATGAAACTCCTAGAGAGTGACAATCCAGTATTCCTCACGTTTAAACCAAAAGGGATGGGTAGTATTCTCATTTTAGCATCTCTTCACTTTGATGACCTAGGTATAGGTATAAACATGATAGAATTAACAAACAGAGAAGAGCAGTTTGTGATTGAAATAATGCACATCAAAACCATTTTTGAGGGTTATTCTATTATAAACCATCGTTTCAACCCATGTACGTTTGAAACTAAGCATTTCATATCCATGGGGTAAGGCCTCATCATTCAGTAAGGGTCACAAATAAACACAAAAATCTACATAGGAAGCAAGGCCGAGCAACATAGTCATGCTCACCCACACATGGTGTCTCAATAACATAACAAAGAGGTTCACGAATGCCTCTCTCAAACAAATGAGTTTAATGATTGGACATATATGCTTCTGGGAAATGGTTGTAAGTTTAAACCCGCAGTGGTAGGGCCTTTTCAAGAGAATTTTTTTTTTGAGGAGCATTGTTCTCCGCTATGTACTTTTATGGGTGAAAAATTTATATTCGTCAGGTTTCTTCACCTTAGCCATCATGACATGTAGTTTCATCTGCATTTCCATATGTACATTACTTGCATCTGCATTGTATTTTCATTTGCTAGTTCATTTTTGTAAAATTTTAAATCAAGGGACTTATTCTTATAACAATTCTTAAAAACTTCTAAAAATGTTGGAAAAACATTTAAATCATATCTCTTAAAATTTTCATAATATCATCAATTATTTCTAAATCATTTCAAACAATACATGACAAAGATTTGACAGTAACCATACGAAGGTCTACATGTTTGATTCTACTCATAGTTTTCTTCTAGATTGAGTGTCTTTACCTATAGTCTATTCTAGAAGCTTCATGGTGTCACATCTATCCCATACACACCTCTTTGGAAATAAGAACATTCTAAACATTTTACCTAGGCATATATGTCAAATGAAAATCAATAGAAAAATTTTATTTACACACTTTTTTGCCCCACCAACCTTTGGTGTTTAGCTCGTGCCTATTACTAGTGGCATGAGGTTGGGAAAGGAGAGAAGTTCCCTTACTCGCCTATGCTTTGTCCTTGGTGATGAGCCCATGCTTCCTACCAGGAGCATGGGGGAAGGTGTAGGGGGTATTTATAAACAAATTAGAAAGTTAAAAGCAATTCATTCAATAAAGGAAGCTGTAAAGTCATAAATCCAAAGCAAAGTGAGTTAGATATTCAAATTCCAAGAGTGTTTTAAACCTTAAACTAGATTTTGTCAACCAAGTTTCCATATAAAGATCTAAGTCTAGATAAACTAGAAAGCAATTCACATTTTAAGATATGTAGCAAAATTGAGTAGAATGAGGTCGTAGGTTCTCAATTTGGTTTTTCTAAATCCTTTTCTTTCTCTCATCATTACCATTCAAAAAATTTGTATGGCTTGTGTGCCTTCTGGTTGCATGGAGTTAGGAGTGGGGAAAGTTCATTCTATTATCATATCACATTTTTCTAAAACAATAATAAGTATTGGAAATTTCTTAAAGAAACTAAATTTCAGCATTACATTGTACTTGCATCATCATATATCAATATTGTAAAAACAAACAAAAAGAAAATCATTTTGTTAGCATTCATCATCCATTGCATATATTTTTAAAAGCATACAAAACCGGACATTCCAAACATCTAGAGTACGCATGTGAAGTAAACCAAAAATGAAAGACAACTCTATGAAATGAATAACTGAACCAAAAAGATATCTATATATATCTAATAAATCATTTTCTGTGAGCAATGCCATCATGCACTAGGCGTGGTCAAAATGCTCGTAATGAACATGAAATACAAAAACATCATATATGCCTCAAAAAATGGAGACTAAGAAATAAAAGAACTATTCCTACCCACCTCTTCAAGGCCCCTTATGACCACTCTAAGTTACAAATTTCTTAAGAGTTCTTCTCAAAAGAATTTAAACAAGAAAAGGCAAAGCCTAATGCAAAATACCATTTCTAAATCCATTCCAATTCAAACATAATCAGAAACGAAACGGTCACCGTGGGCCCAAAGCTTTAAAAAACAAAGCACAACGCAAATATGTGTAAATGAATTGAAAATAAGTTGTTTTGATACACACACACACACACACACTTTGTTTCAAAATTTGTTTTGAGTGTATGTGTCCATAGGGATAGAGTGTTGGCGCATGTATATTCCTATCCCTGTGCAAATGGTTAGGCCTCTTGTCATTTTAATATAGCGTTTATTTTTTGATAATTTTTCTATCTGCACTTCAGTCTTCTTTTCATTTTGTAGGTAGTGGGAGCTTGGATGGTGGTATTTTGGCACACAGACGTGTCAGGTATAGCTTATAACTCCCCACTCTGGGAATGCCATACTTGGAATCTATGTTTTACGCCTCTTCATGGATAATATGCTTCTACGAGGGAGCAATATGTACACACCAAAAATTTCATGTGCTGCATTGTTAGAAAATGGTTATAAAAGTCCCAAATGACGATTCATATCCTTTTGGAAGATGTTCGAGATCCAAAACCCATTCGCAATATATATTTGTATCCTAGACATCCCTACTTAGCCGTCACATGTTTTTTCCTAGCTTCCTGCTACATTTCAAAGTAGTTTTGACCTTTAGTGTCAAAACCGCCAACCTAGGCCATTATTCTTGCATAAACAAGGGGATGAATATTCACACAACCAGATTCTCCACTGTTCTTGCATATCTAGGTTGGAGGTGTTGTTTGACTGCTTCATTCATTTTAATTATTAATTCTACATTTATCAATCCAAATCCATATCAAATACAATAGAGAAATTGTTTCATTGTTTCAATTATCAACAAATTACATAGATCAAATCACATTAGAAAGTTTTCTCTTCAATATTGTTAGGGAAGTTGTAGGAAATAATAGCTTCGTTGAAGCTGTGATTTATTCTCTACCTCTGATGTAAGATCGATGGTTTTACTAGAAAGGTTCAATTGATTAATTAGTTTAGATTTAATTCACAAATGCACAAGAAAATAGCCACATCCAACTGATTTGTTAGTTTAGGATTTATTTGTTTATAGTAAAAGAAACTATTGTTTGTAATTATAATGTTTCAATTTTGTTGATTTATTTAGGTTAGTTTCCTTTCATCAATATCATAGATTGTTAGTTTCATCTTAGTTAATTTGGAAACTTAAAACTAGTTTAACATTGAGATTCAGTTAGACAACCATAAGGAATTTATGCTACGAATTCATAGCCTCTAAATTACCCCTTTGCCAACTCAACTACTAGGAGATCGCACTACCAGATCTTAGTCACTGATCCTCCTATAGTTAGCCATCCACATTTCCACATTGGTTGCCTCGGCACAACCTCAGGGAGTCGAGTGCAGTTGAAGGTCATGTGTTGATTTTCTTCTTTACAATGATCATAATTTATTGTAAAATCAATTGTTGTAACTAGATGATCAAAATGTATATTTAAATTAAGTTTAAGCTATAACTTAGCATATTCAGGGGTAAGTGCTCCTTGTGAGGTTTGTGCCTTACTAAATAAATATCTTGTGATACATAATATTCACTTGAGTCCTATGTTGTGCATAATATTAGCAAAGGTGTAGGGGTTGGTGCCTCAATAAAAAAATCTTGTAGGATGTGTAATATTCTTGCAAGTCCTTGCTTTATGTAATATACACAACAATTTTTGGTGGTTTTTTTTTTCCGAAAGGGTTTCCCATGGTAATATCTATATTTTATGGTATTATGCATGACATATGTGTGATTAAATGCTCATAGGTTAAAGCCGCACATCACTAAAGGTTTTAAAATTTGAAATAAGACAAAAAGTTTTAATTTGCACTGATTCATCCCCATCTCAGTGCTTGTGATCTCTAACAATTATGATGTGGGGGTTGACTTGTCTGATAGATTAGAGGAATTTTGAGTTACATGGATCTGTAATGGAGGAATCTGCATTGAGCTGACTAATAAAGGGGGTCCTGTTAAGAAAGGGAGCACCAAAAATCAAGATTTTAATTAAATGTTTGATGTGGAGAATATGTGGTGACAAAAACCCTTGGAGGAAGAAAAATTTGTTTAGAAGACTAATTATTCCTTAGAAGAAATTTGATTGAATGAATCTCATAACACTGAGAGGAATCATAAAGATAGTTTGGATTAGAATCCTAAGAAGATTGAGAGGAATAAGAAGAATGACATGGATTAGAAGCTTCAAAATTATACCACCGACTATGAGATGAAGGTGGGAAAAGGGGTAGGCAAACATGTTCTCTAGTGCAAATAACCAATCAAGGTTTAGTCGTGATGGGAATGTTTCGATGTGAATACCTAAACCTAGGTTCCCTATTGTTGTAAGTGTGTGGAACCACATGATATTTAGTCATTGTTGGCATTGTTGGGTCTGAGTGCCTAGACCTAGGTAGTGTGATTGAACCCCTTCAAAGGGATGAAAGTTCCATGTCGATTTGGGAAAGATAACGACAACCAACTAGACATTTTGTAAGTATGGATATGCTCGTGTGATTTTCCAAAGGGGATATAAGAAAAACATACATTGTGATGACACAATTTCGACAATTGAACAAGGTTTAAACAACAAGTTGCGAGTGTAAATGATAAAAAGGATTGTCCTTAGAAAAACAAGTCTACAAGATGAACGATCACAAGGAACAATCACACAATTTTAGAAAACCAATCCAATCTACAAGGAAATACTCCATATATAAATGTGTCTCAATGGTAGTTTGACATAAGATGATTAACACAAAGTCAAAAATTAATTCAAGTTTAAAATAAACTAGGAGTAAGTATTAACAAGGGGTTGAAACGACTTCCAACTCAAAGTATATTATAACCAGTCTAGATTTAAAAAAGGCCTAAATCCCAAAAAGTGAAAGTTACAAATGTGATCAATGCAACATTACCACTTAGATATGTTAATCAAGATTTGCGTAAAAACAAGATATTAGTATCAAATAATATCGATATGATGCAAACAATGTAACAATAACACTTTTTAAAGTTGAGGTAATGTTTGGAAGGAGACAAGGTCAAATTACACCAAGGATTTATTAAAGCGGGAGTAACGTAATGGTACAATATAGACACTTAAATCAAGTTTACGAGAAATAAGATGTAAGTATCAAAATTGTATCAAGATGATGTGAACAAAGTAACACCTCAAGGGAAGATCAATGATGAAGAAATCCTAACTAAAATGAAATGTCTTGACGTGGGTATCAAGACAAAGATACTTAAGATGCAAAGAAGTACCAACACACTTTCAACACTTACCATCCAATCTCAAGTAAGGACAAATTTAAGAAGGAGAAAAAGTAGTGGAAAAAATCTTGAGTAACACTTTGTATGTATGTTTTCTTTTGTCCTAAAAGGGAAACAAGACAACAAAGGAGTAGATTAAGTGGGGGTAAAAATACTTGGTGTTACTTTGGCAAAGTTTCACCTTGTCTTATGACAAGTGAAAAACTAAGAAAATGTAACACTTCAAAAATTTCATGATGAATTTCATGTGGATCCAACTTTGATGGAATCTCCCCTTGTTCGACTAAAAAGGTTATGAATCCAAAAAATTTGTCACTTTTTGAGAGCTCTTTGAAACACAATTCATTTTTGGTAAATTTTGCTCCTGTACAAAATGGCTTCCTATTGGTTTCACTCTCTAGGTGTCAAAATTTTTCTTTGCAAGCGAGGTTTGACAAGGAAGTCTCACTGAATAAACCAATGAGTATCCTGGCTTTACTTTAACCCCTTCGATACAATGAGAAACAAATTGTGTTTAGTTGTTTTTTCATTGGGGTCATGTGAAGATAAATTTGACACTAATCTTACAATAGGTGTACATGTAAAGCGGTAAGAGGATCACTTCCTGTTTTATCCACTGGTTCCCTCAAGGTGTGGACTCCTTTGGGGGTTCCTGGGGGAATCCTTATAGGTTATAACAACTTATGCCAAGGCACTTCCTCAGTTTTAAATAGATGAGCCAGAACTCTTAATTGAACATGCAAATAGAGTGTTTTAAATTTGGTGTTCTTTTATCTTTTAACTTAGCGTGGTTTTGTACACCATTGGAAACCTACAACAAACTATATTAGTATTTGTTTAGATCCTGATTCTTTGACAAGAGAATAAGGTCCTACAATTAAAAGTCATTATTTTTCCATGAAAACTTATAACATTTTTTAAAATATGATCAAAGTTGTTTCTGATTCTCAAGATCGTCTAAAAGACGCAAGAGAAGATAATACACAATAAGTAACCCAACATGATAGTAATGGAAAACTCTAAATCAAAGGACCATCAAACATGTTTTGCAAATTACTCATTCCCTTAAGAAATACTGAAATGAAGTTTCTAAATTAATCCAAAATGTTATAAAAGAATACCAAAGTTGCTTTTATTTCTCAAGATCACCAAAAGGCACAGGAGAAGAGCATACACAAAATTTGATCTAACTAAGTAAAAATGGAAAAAAATTAAACCACCGACCATTAAATGCTTTAAAATATTAATTCCCTTAAGCAACTTAAGGGATGAAATTTTCCAAATAACCACAAAATGTTAGAAAAGAAGACCAAAGTTGCTTTGTATTCTCAAGATCACCAAAAGCGCAAGAGAAGAGCATACACAAAAAATTATCTAAATTAAAAAAATTGGAAAAACAACATTCATTAAATCATTTAAATGTGTTAGCTAACATACCCCATTCATTCCCATTAATTAATTACATTTCACTAATTATTTAGCTAAATATGATTTTGGTGTACCTAAGTGATAGGAAGGCTAATTAATTAGTGAAATGTAATTAATTAATAGTAATGAATGGGGAATGTTAGCTAATTAGTGGAAAAGCGCTCATTATTATGGAAATGATGGGAAAGAGGATAATCAGTGTAATTTTAGTATTAAAACTACGTAAGAGGATTTTAGACGTCTACAGTAGAACAACCATGGGTATCACAACTACAAAAGTGCAAGATTATTGAGTATAATCATCGAGTGTGAGTGCATGAGGTAGACATCAATAAGGATGTCTTTCTTGAGTTGAGTACAAGGACTCGTTCATGAAATAATTTTTCATATGGAAAATAAGGTGTTTCCACCAACGTTCACGAGGCTATGCTCCTCCTTTTTGTGTATGGGGAAGATCGCATTATTCAATATGAATATATCCTAATTCTATCTAACATTATGGGGATTTTGAGTAGGATAGAGATCACACGTGTTAGGGAATTAACAAGAATGAATAATTAACAAATTATAAATCCATAATATAATTGCTGAATATTATAGATTATGAAGTGTAGTGATTAAACATAGATTAAAATGTTTATATTGCATATTAAAGACATGAACAAGTAAAGTAAATGACATACAACAAAACATTAATAGTGGGGAAACCCAAAGGAAAAAATCCCACTTAGAAATAAAGCAATTCCTATATTAATAATTTCACAAATAATTTTACCCAACACTTCCAATTCACTCCTCAGTCTCACATAATAATTGTCGAACATTTTCTTACAATTAAAATACAATGATCAAAATTATCTTAACCAAAACATCATGCCAATCTGTTATATCCATCTCGTGAGGGATCACCCTATTTATATAGGATGGGTTAATTAGTCACATTGTTTCACTCTAAAACTTCGGAAGGCCAACATAATAAAGTTTATTAAAAAAAATTAAAATAACATGGGATGTGAAGTTGTGGTCCACCAAAAGGTATCCCCACTTGACATTATTACCCCAATACTCCCCCTTAATGTTAAGTGGAGAAAAAATCATGCAAAATTACCTTTTTCTACCAAAGGATTTACAAATCCCTAAAGCATCAATGACTATTCAGGCTAGCATGTAAACAAGTGAAATCATACAAATCTTCCCATACAAGAATAAAAAAAGAGATAAAATGCAAACAAAACAAGAGGTGACATGCATCGAAAATAAAACAAACATAAGAGGGAACATGTCATCTTTCTAGCACTTACCAAGATAAATTAGTTTAACAAATGTGAGATCCCCATAATTTAATAAAAAAATAATAGCCTTACAGGTCAGCAGGGTGTTAAAAGGTCAAAGAGATATGTAGTGATCAACTAGAGTAATGCATGGAACAAAATCAGCGAGAAAGTGATAACACATGGCTGAATTCTATCACATCCTCAAGTTGATGTGTCTGGCAGATGTGAAGCCCCCGGAATCAATAAAAAACAATGAATTTATCGAGTCTGCAATAGGGTTTAACAAGTCAAATGACACACGATGATAAAACAAGTTGAAACTTGTCACAGTTCAAGACATGTGTCATCTTTCTAGAGATTCCCAAAGGAGATGCACCCAAATGATGTGAAGTTCATGGAATAAACTAATATGAATAATTTATTGGGTCCATAACAGGGTTTGATAAGCTTAGCGAGGTACGCGGAAAACAAACAAATGAAAACGCTAAAAAATATCAATAATGGAGAGGGGACACATGGCTGGATTATGTCACTTTCAAGTAATGATGCTCTCCATGGAACTCAAGCTCACATAATTAACTATAAAATAACAGCCTTTCGGGTCCACAATGGAAACATGAAAAAAAGAGGGACCCCCTTACAAACAAATAAAATGGAATCATGTTGCAAAAATTCCACAAGTTATCAAGGACATGTGTCAAATTTCCATCAATATTCTAAGGAAAATCAAATTATAGACCTAGAACCTGTGGAATAAGCCAAAAAATAATGAAATTTTGAAATCCGCTAAGGAAAAAAATTCAAATAACCGCACAACAATATAATGGCTATATAAAATGGAATGAATTAATTAAAATAACCTGAAGAAGACGGATTAAAACACAAAAGACCAAGAACAAGGTCACATATAGAGAAACAATCATATATCTATCCACACTAAATGTATAAACAAGATCTAATCAACCAATCATCCAATATTCACATTAATTTGATGGGAATTGGAAATTTAAACCATATTAACTTGAAGTCGGTGGTGGAACAACTAGGGTTTCACAGATCCAAAAATATTTCAAGTTCTTTACTCCTACAAATCAAAACATTTAGATCTATATTTGTGTAAGCATAATCCCTAGCTCTGATAGCATGTTTGGGAATTAATGGGAATGAATAATTAACAAATTATAAATCCACAATATAATTTTCGAAGATTATAGATTATGAAGTAAAATGATTAAACATAGATTAAGATGTTTATATTACATATTATAGACATGGAAAATAAAAATAAATAATAGAAAGTAAATGACACATGACACTACATTTATAGTGGGGAAACCCGAAGGAAAAAACCCCACTCAGAAATAAAGCACTACATTTATTAAGAATTTCACAAATACTTTTACCCAACACTTCCACTTCACTCCTTGGTCTCACAAAATAATTGTAGAATAATTTATTACAATTAAAATACAATTATCTTAACCAAAACATCATACTGATCTATTATATCAATCCATTAGGGATCACCCTATTTATATAGGATGGGTGTATCGGTCACACAATTTCACTCTAAAACTGTGAAAGATTGACATGATATAGTTTATTAAAAAAAAATTAAAATAACATGGGGCGTGAATTGGTGGTCCACCCAAAGTTATCCCCACTTGACATTATTATGCCAATAACAGGAACACTTCACTGAACATATGACAAGGTGTTTGTACAAGATACAAGGGATGAAATTTCAAAAATGAGAGATAAAGGAGAGAATTTTGAAAAGGGATGGTTATCGTTAAGAGTAGACAATAGCAGAGTTCAAACCAAATAACCAGAGTAGTTCAACATTCAATTGGAGGAAAACAACAACGAAACACCTAGTGAGACTAACAAATTTAGACACTTGGTTATTTAGATTTGTTTGTCAATGACACCAAGTTCCTTCTTGATCGCCATACATGCAAGGTTATAGAAAATAAAGAGTAGTGGAAAACATGAGAAAAGAAATGGAAGAATGTAGCTTTTATTCCTTGTATTGGTGATACAAAGTTTAACATCTAGACCACAATTCATAATTTTTACAAAGTAGAAATTCTCAAAATCTAGGATTGTTTGGAATGGATAAGCCATCCCAATTTATTGTATTATGAATTGACCTTTCATCTCCCCCCACATGACTCTTCATGTTCCTAGTCTACTTATGACCTTTCAATTGCTAGTAGAAGAGACAAATTAAGTATCTCTCTTATAATTTTGAGAGAATACTTTTACAAATTACAAATATTATCACTTAAGTAAATAGGAAAAAATACAATGATTGTGTATAATGAAGAATTAGAATAAAGAGAGAGAATATGAGAGGGGAAAGGGATTGACTGATCTATTGAAGAAGATAATTTTGTTGATCTCAAGCATGATGATAACCATATTTTTCTTTTGCAACATGCACATAAACCTCATAATTCCAAAATAATGTTGAGAAACATTGTTACAAGACCTCCTGAAGTGAGATCCTGAAGGAATAATGATGAGCTCTTTCCTAGCTCGCTTGACTTAACCAACTCACCCAACTATCCTAGCTCATCGAGCTCAACTCGGTTAGCTCACCGAGCTTACTTCAACCATCTCAATGAGAGATGATGATGGATCCAACATGACCAATGAGATGTGATGACCTATTCTGATGAATCAACGAAGTCCTTGACACCCTTTGAATGTTTTATACTTCCTTAGTGATCCGGACTTTCCTTTGTTAAGCTTTCCTATGCTCTTGGGCACAATTGTGATCTAAAAGATGCTTCTAGGACTCTTATGGATGTTTCATTTCTATATTTGAGCTATGAAATCATCCAACATCCCTATTAAGATTTCAAAAATCTTAAATATGAATGAAAATCGAGCCAACTGTAACTTTCTTCATCTAAAATGAAAACTTTCTATCTTTAGCAGGTAGGACTAGGACCTACTATTTTGGGGCATATCCCCTATTTTTCTCAAATCGGATCTTTTGAATCTTTTGGAACATTCCAATTATCCTCTCTTGATGATACATTTCTATTTTTATCTACTTTCTATTTTTAGCATGTGCTTTTCCAGACCTGTTATTTTGGGAATATTGATAATTGTACCTTGCTTACCATTCTACATTATTTATGAGTGTTATGGATGATCAAAGCTTACAAATTGAGGGACTTACTAATTTTAGAATGTGAAGGATCAAGGAATATTCTATTTTTATTAAGTGAAAAAATGACCTTATTTTGTAACGAAAACATTATTTTTAGATTCAGATCTTCATCGCAATCTCGTGCTCCAAATTTCACTGTGTTTCACCCACCACAATGCTTGGAAATATTTTATATATTTAGATGTAGGGTTTACGGGACAAAAGATTCCATGGAATAAATTAATGTAATCACTAAGATTATTATTTCATATAGATGCTCTAGAGAATAAAATTTAAATAATAAAATTCAACTCAAACCCTTGGTATGATCATATTACTTGTTCCCTAGCAATGAGAAAGGCTTCGTTCTTGCAAAGGATGATTCTTTGGAAGAATTTTAATATATTACATGATGAATTAGAATATTCTTGGATGTTTTTGCACTGAAATAATGGATTTCTCATGAAAATATGAGGTGGGTTAGAGTTTTTTTTGTGTTTTTAGAACTTCTAGTTCACGAGAGAGGAAGAAGAGAGAAGCAACAAGGTAAAAAGAATTGACCAAATTTTGGTTTTTGATCATATTTGTATGGGGAAAATTTAATTTTCCCTTAGGGATACGAGGGACATAAAAATGTTCCCTCACCTAGGATTGATAACTGGCATCTTTCGATTGGATTATGGAGGAATGAGGCAAAACAATCCATTAAACACTCGGGGCTCTGATTCGGTCATATGGAAGACAAGATTGGTGGAAAGAAAGGGATGAATTTTTTTGTCCCATATATCCCCAAGGTACATGGATAGGAGGGATAGAAAATTTTTCCCTCACCTTGAGATGACAAGTGGTGCAACATGATTTGGTGAGGGAGAAGCAACGAAAGGGCAAGAAAGAGGTAGTTTAGCACTCTAGGGGCTATTTTGAGGCCATATGAAGATCTACAAGGAAAAAATGGGGTGGGGAAAATTTTCTTGTCCCCTATGTCCCTAATGGATATAAAAAGGAGGGACGGTAAATTTTTCCATGCAGTATGCACTTAGAGATGGAAAATTGAACAAGTATGAAGAACATACCTCACAAGAGAGAGAGAGAGAGAGAGAGAGAGAGAGAGAGAGAGAGAGAGAGAGAGAGAGAGAGAGAGAGAGAGAGAGAGAGAGAGAGAGAGAGAGAGAGAGAGAGAGAGAGAGAGAGAGAGAGAGAGTTGTTGGTGAAGTTTCCAGAGCTCTAAGAGGTAATTTTTGATGAACCATTATATTATTTTGAATCCTAATACCCATTTTAATACAATGGGATGGGTATCAAGATCCATTTTTTCCTCAAACCCGCTAAAAAGATCATTTTTTATCGCGACAGTCAGGTTTGTCTGTTGAAAATTACCTGTGAAAAAATGTACCTACGTCTTGTGTAAAATATAAACATACCATAATGAAAATGGTTTAATTATATTTCCATTGATATATTGTTTTATCTCTAAATCCTTATAGAGCTCCCAAAATCACCTTCCGAAGCTTAGGCACTATTTCAGACTGCAAGTTCCTTGACCCTCACAAACCCACTTTCATTGTTCTTGTTCCTAAAACTCTGAAACCTTCCTACAATCTTCCTAAAAAATTTCCATTGAATTCTCAACTCCTTAACATAAATAATAATTGATTTTTAGCTTTCACATCTATCTCAAAGGATGCATACCTATCTTGGAATGGAAAGAATTAGCCTTTCTGGGCATGTTGAGAAACTAGTTGTTGGAAACACTTCACCAGAGTACATTGATTATCTTTACATGTCATTCAAAACACCTAAAATTGATTTTTCAACATATTTTAAGTACATTCAAGATCAAAGTAGACGTGACACAACTGAAAAACTGAGTTGGAGAGGGTTTTGGGAAGACTCAGGAGTAAAACTTTTCAATTTTGGTTAAGTTGTCATGCTTGGAAGTTTGAAATTTTCATGTTGAACATTTACATAATAGCTGGCTCTATCTTAGGGACTTATTCTGGATTGAGTGCAAAGAGGATAGGGCAAGTAGGAACGCCAACATCTCAATACATTGTGTGGATTATTGCCTTGTCCATTGGGCCATGAAGTCACTATAAGGATACACCACACAACTTCCTTTATTGAACACATACACACAACAAGAAACAAACACATGAAATGAGAAGGGGAAATGAAAGACAAGAATGGAAACACACAGTGTGAGGAAAACATGAAATAGGATAGAAAACAAACAATAAATGAAAACATCCTAAATAACCTACGTACATGCGAGGGACAACACACTTTCACTGAAGCACAATATGGATTGTGTACTTACCCATAAATGGGTATCACTGTTTTCACCAAATCACTAGACCCTTTGAATGGCCAGAATGTGAATAGGATGTTTGGTGTGATTGGTAAACATGGGATCATCTCTCAAGTTGTGGGACTTGGGATCAAGGTAAACCTCTAGAGAAGGCCGGCTTCCTCTTCCTAAACTAAGTGTTGTACTACTCCTACTGTAGTAAAATGGTTATATAGACCTATATTTAACATTTTCATGGGTTTTAGGGAAAGAGATCTACAAGAAATGAAACTATACTAGGGATGGTGATGCACCAAATAAAGGGCATTTACAGACTCAAGAATGGTTGATTTGAAGAGGGTGTGTGCACCACAAGAAAACTTCACCTACTGCAACTTAGAGAGGGTAAACGGTAGAAAAAAGACTAAGAAGCATGCATTCCATTTGTTAAACTTCAATCAGATAATATCATATTAGTCTTCCAATGAAGAAGGATGAACTTGAGAAAGGTGAACAAGCACCATAACTCAAACACATGTAATACTCCACTTCTTGATAAGCACATAACTCTAAGAACCTACAATAGAAACTTAAACTTGCACAATGTACCTGCAAACATGAGAAATGCACAAATAAGTATAGAAGGATGAAATGACAAAGATTAGTCACAAAAAACACACTTTTTATTACTTCAACAAAATGCACAATGCATCATACATTCAAAAGAGGCAATAGTTGCCATTACAATCCTGAAAGGAGCCTTGAAAGTTCTCTCAACATACAAGAAAAACTTATAGAAGGATGTTTCTTGAAAACTATACACTTTTCTCAGAAGTCTAACTTGACCAACCCCTTGGAATGAGCTTCCAACTTACATTTATAGAATAATTCTGTGAGAGGAAAGAGAAGTCATAAATTGCATCCTAAATTGAAGGTACATGATGTATTTATTATAGTTGGTTAAACCACTTTGAGAAGCTTACATCATGTGCCATTAATGTTGTTGAACTAATCCTCTTAATTAATTAAATTACTATTTAAATAAAATATTTTAATAATACTAATAAATATTATTAAAAAAATATTTAAAATAAAAATATTAATTTAATAAAAAAATAATTGCGGGACCCCCCATTGACTGGTTTGACTTGAAGAAAGTGGGGGGCCATGAAAATAGGGTCACACATATCCCAACTCGGTGATTGGCTCACTGAGCCAACTCACCAAGTTAGGCTCGAGCTCCTCCACCCTTCATCACAAATGAGATCCCACTCTGCATTGAGCTTCTGACGTATGCCAAAGAGTTCCTTTCTTGTTATGTCGAGCTGGTGAAATTTCTATTGGATTGGTTGGCAGATCATCCCAAGTCGGGCTAGAATTTCACAAGCTCACCTTGCCATATCAAGTTCCTCCCACATTTCTTTAGTTCAGACACTCTCTTCAGTGAGCTTCATTTCCATTCCCTTTAAGCAACTTGGCCATCATTCTATCACATCGACAAAACTCCCTATCATGAACTCAACACAAAATGACTCGGCATTAACTCGGCTCATCCAAGTTTCTTCCCATGCATCATCCCAATCGAGCTCTTCATGAGCTTATTACCAACATCCAATGAGCTTCTTTAGCCTTTATGTCAATCTCCTCTTTACGCATAGAGATAGGTTCTATATGCATTGATGAGTTATTTGTTACACATTGGCACCTTTTGAGTGGCTTACACCTCTGTGGTTCTAATATGACTCATGAATTGACTCGAGCTTCACTACATGCACTTGTGGCTGCCAAGCTTAGAGTGTCTGATCCCATGGGATGACTTTATCCATACAATCGACATTCATTCTTCATAGCTGAGTGATTCCATTACTCTCACCAATTTGAGTTCGATCTCAAACTCTTCTTCACACCATGGTCTAACTTGATTTTTGCAATGTCATGCTAAGCTCCAACCATCAAGTCAAATGAACTCGATTTATTTCTGCATTAAACTGATCATCTCCAATGTCAAGCGGTATAACTAAAACTCGACCTATTTGAGTGATTTGCAAGTTGGGCTTGATCTTGAGTTATTCATTGCAAATAACTCAATTCATTTTCTTCACAATCCCTCGCTTCAATGGATTACATCAATATTTCCTTCCAAATCATGGTGAGCATGCACCAAGCTCACCTCTGAGATCATGTAGCTAATATTGCTTCACTATTTCCTTAAAACTCAGACTAAGTTTACCTTCTTTATCATTTATGAGGTCATATTGAGCTGACGTATGAGATTACATCCATCTCATATATAAGAGTGTGTTGGGCTTACCGCACAGTCTTGGGTTTCTTGCTTCTGATATTGTGTTGAGCTCCCTGCATGCATGCATTTGAACTCCAACTTCAACTTAGGGTATCGAGCTCTTCTATTTTTTGCTACATAGACTAAGATACTGAGATTTTATAATATCAATACCCTTCCGTACATCAGGCCTTGTTGACAAATGAACTCGATTCTTTGACATGAGTTTGTTTTCACCAAGCTCCACCGAGATGTCGAGATCAATGTTGAGTTCAAGATTGGTGACACATCTAACCACCATCTGACTCATTCCTATGTACAAAACTTCAAGCATCATGACCATGTTATGACTAATGTATTATCTCTCCTTGCAAGCTTGTTGTAGCATGAGTAGAGTTCTCACCATTTCCTATAACATTTGACCCTTCACGTGAGCCTTGTCACACCGCTACATCACTATCTCCAACCTTCGCCATGTGACTCGGTCTTACCAACAAATTTCTTCATAGCTTGGTGATTAACTTACCATGTTATCTATAATCACTCAATCACTCTAACATGCTTTAAATCACCTAAAGACTCTCATGGTGAATTGGAAATCAACTCAGACTCCTTTGATGTGTGGAGTGTTTCCATTGGATTTTCATCTCTACATCTCCACATGGAAATGCATCTCACGATCCCCATGAAGTGGTACCCTTATCTTGGTTTTCCATTAATTAAATTCCCACATGGAAATTAATTCCCCAAATTCCCCCATGCAGAATTATTGGCTTGGCTTGCAAAGACATTACCTCTACTATGGTTGTAACCTTTGAAATTTCCCAACTCGGGTTCTTATCCGCTCATAGCTCATCATTTCAATGATCTCAACTCGGCATGGGCCGTGGCTTTAAAGTATCTTATACTAGTATTTCCTTTTCCACAAGCTTTTTTTCCTCTTATTGAGTGATTCGACCGAGAAACTCATCTCTAACATAGCCATCATGTGAATTTGGCTAGTTACGAGCTCCCACCTGAGCTCTTCCTTATTGTGATCTCCTCACACTTTACATGAGTCGGTGTTGTTTTAGATTTACTTATTTTCATCCACATCAATCCTTGTTTGGACAGGTGAGTTGCTCCCCTATTGATTCAACCAGCTCCTTAGCTTGGCCCATAACGTCAAACTTCTCATCTGTACTTTGATCTCTTGAACCAGACCATAACTCGATGTGCTTGAGGCTCTCCTTCCTTTACGGCAAGATAAAAGCTCTTCTTCCAACCACCCAAACAATTTAGCATGCCTCATAGCTTGAGCCTTTTGCAAAAATTCCATGCTCCATACATGGAAATTTCATTTAGCTTGATTGAAATTATTTGGGGTGAAAATATTCGATGTGTTATGAGCTCGCCAGGCTACTTGATGAGTAACTCGGTGAGCTATTTCATAGCCCAATGTCATTTGACCCATTTAAAACAAATCTCTCCTTGATTTTTAACTCATTGGAATTCCTATTAAAACCATCAAATAGGAAAGTTATAGCAAGACTCAATAAAACATGAGTTATCATTTTTTATCATTTCTTGCTAGTATAGGACGAATTCGAACCCGTCATAGAGAAATTTCCCACCCTAAGACCTAGACAAGGGAAAATAGACTGAGATGATCCCAAAACCTCCCAGAATACCATAAATTATTATCAAGCACAAAATTTACTTTAAATGACCCAGGTTGATCATGAAGGGCTTTTCCGGTCCCAGGGTACAATTCCTCCCGTTGTCCAATTCTGCTAAAGCATGAAAAATTGGATTAAAAATTCCATTCTTTTAAAAATCCATTGACAGGTTAACTGAAGTAAGAATCTCTCCTCATATTCTTGAGAAATCTAGCATGATTTCTAGTGCAATTTATGATCAAACAATTCATTTCATGGCCTTAGTAATTAAGACATTTACTTTACATTTTCTCATTGATTCCCAAGCTTATCTCACTGGCTAAATTTCCATTTCTATTGTGAAGGTGAGACTTGATCATGCTTGCATCATCATTTTCATGCCAAGGTCTATGTTATTCACTGATAACAATTCTTTCTCCTGTTGTCATCTTCTTCATGAACACTGTCTTCATGAGTTGATTCTCGCAATATGTTTCTTAAACCTTGACATTACCACCAATCTCTTGATGTCCTGTATTTCTTAATTGTACCAGGAAAACATCTTCCTCATACCTCAACTCTTTTGAAAAATGCTTCCTTACACATTGTGTTGCATGTATTACATCATCCTCTTGGAAAGAGAATGAGCTCAAGGTTGGGTATGCCAAATGGAAACTATCATCTTTTTTACCTCGACTTGGGTTTTGTCATCCAGTGTTATGATGAGAGCATACTTCTCTTGGGCAGAGTGAGCACTAAAAGGCTAAAGTCTATTGAGAATGTTTCCATTTTGAACAAAACCAGCCATAGGATGAAGAAAATTTTTGACTCCCCATTTTTTGCTGAGAATGTGTCCATCCTCATGAGAAGGGAATGAGAAAAACGATGGATCTGAAATATTTTCATTATCGTTTTCCCATTCTTGATCACTGAGAAACAATTAATCCTTTTCCTTAATGAAATCATCATCTCCTTGAAAAGTTCTCACTCGAGAGGTAGAAACATGTTATCATTCTCGTATTCTAGGTTACATGTCAAGAAGTTATTGATAATCCCTCAGTCTTGATCCACATTTCTCTTCACTTCAATATTTATTTATTGCAAGTTTAGGATCTCATCACCATCATAAAAATCTAGTGGAGAAACTTCATTTATGCTCTCATCCCAAGGGAAGAACACAATCTCAAAATTTGATTTCATCAAATCATCATGACGCTATTTGATTACATCTGTGGTACTTAGAAATTATTCCACCAACATGGGCAGATCAAGATCATCTTTAAAGGTAATTAAAAATTTGCAAGGGTTTGTATTTTGACATGGGATGTCTGTCGTTGGGTCATCTAGTCTTTGAAAATTATACTTCATTTTTATAATGAGAATTAGTTTCTTTGTTTTACTGTTAGTGCAAAATTACAACACCCCTGATTGATTGTGATTTTGTGTATGAGGCAATCAATAAAAACTGTATAACATGGGATTATTCTATAGTGTGAGACCTTGCAATAGAATAATCCTCTGGATAAATCTATCTTCTTCTCCTAACCTAGTGCCAACTTCTCCAAAGTGCAAAGAATGACAGGCTAAACCAATCCTATCCTAATGCTTTACAAGGAGATAGGGATATAAAGATGCATGAAATAAAACTACTCTAAGTTAAGTTGATGCACCAAGAAAGGTTGAGACAATCCAAGTGTGTGAAAGATAGGGAGAAAATAAAGTAGGAGAGGGCTGGTAGAAGCACCATAGTCTAAGACAATATCCAATTCCCTATATTCATAAATCACAACAAACTAAAAACCCTACAAATAGATAGATACGTGCACAATATACTTGCAAATATAATGGAAGGAAAAAAATGTAATTTCATATAAGTTAGGGTGAAAATGGCCATAAAACATGACTTTTATTTCTCAAAAACATGCACAATCCATTATAATGTAAGCACAAGGAAAATCCTTTTATAATTCATTTTGGTACTTTTCTTGCATGGGTGGTCATGGGAACCATGCCTCATTAATTATAGATTTTGGGTTTTTATTCATTCATCTACCCTTTCCTCACTTGTAACGCATCCATTCCGTGGGTCATCCAACCGTGTTGGGTTAGATGATGTCCATCATATTCGAGCCGTACAACCTCCTTTGAGAAAATTGCATGGCCTGCGAGTTCCTCCATATTAAGGTTAGATGGATGTCTAACCAAGATCCGTATAATTGTGAGTAGGCCATCTAATGTGATGGTTGTCTAGACCGTGTTGGGGTTGCACGATGTCTAACTTCATGGTCGTACATGCTTTTAGTCATAGACCATCCTTGTAGTTGATGAACCAATGAGCCAACCAACCTAGTGACTCGACCAACCATGTCGTATAAATATGAGTCATCCATTTGAGTTGGCCATCTAATCCCTGCACCACCAACCTTGAAGGGGTTGGACGATGTCTATCCATATCAACCAACCTCACCATATGCCGAATACCCAAATAACCATGAACCCTCCTTTCCATCCAACCCAAAATGGTTGGACACCATCTATGTGAGTTGATAAATTTTTTTTTTACCAAGGCTTGGATGCCGTCTAATTTTTTGCCCATTTCACCTGACCAACACACCTATAGCCTATCCAAACTAGTTGCCATCTAACCCATGTGACCAACCCAACCGATCAACTTGTCACCCATCCAACTCTTCTGACCATCCTAACTAACTAACTTGTGACCTGTCCAGCCTGGGAATCTTTCCCAATATCACAATGATCTTGACCAACAAGTCAAACATTCATCATGGCTCGCCATCTTTCCATGAGTAAAGACAAAATTGACCAAGCCAAAAGATGGGATAACTTTCTCCTCTAATGGGGTTGAATTTAACAGCCGTCTGCATGCCCCAGAATGTTGCACTTCAAATTTTGAATAGGTATCCCAACTTTTCATGGGTACAAATTTGGGATAACATTTACCATTGAATGGAACGGTGGCATGTGACCAATCAAGCTGCATATCTCCTCCAACATCTTGACACAAGCTTTATCCCAACAACATACCATATGATCTAGGCATGTCTACTACAAGTATTCTCATTGTGATTTTTTATTGTCATGGAAATCCTCTAATGTTACCTCAGATTTTTTTATTTGACCCATAAGGGGAACTTATTTCATTTCCATGGAGATGCAATGGCCAAAGGTAGGAGAATAGGAGATACTGAGAGCTTTATGAAATTTTGTAAGCATGACATTTATAGAGGCACTAGATTCAATGATGAAATTATTGAGTTTGTATCCATTAACCAACAAGGCTATGTAGAAAGGTTATACCTTCCTAGAGGTGGAGGGTGTGGAAGTGAAACAATTAGAGATGAGGTGGATTGAGATGTACAATCTGGTTTTTTAGTTGTTACATCTTTAGGACATGAAATAGAGATACTTCCTTTCATATGCTGAACAAGTTTCTCAAGTTGCTTGGGATGAGTTCTCAAGTACTCAAATTCAGAAATTTTGAATTTTATTGTTTGAAATGATCAATGATATCAAAGGATGAAGAAATGATAGGAACATAAAGGATAGTAGTAGATTTGACATGGACATTATTAGGATTTTCATAAATTGATTTTTCAAGGGAAGGTGAAGGAGACTTACTTGAAGAAGCATGATGATTCTTGGTTGAAGCAGTTTCATGTTTATTCTTAGCTAGCTTTGTGGAAGTGGAATTTGATGATACTCATTTCATTTTTCTTTTTCATGAAGTTTCCTTTTGAGGATTCAATTTCTTATCTTGGTCAGCAATGGAAGAACCTTATTTCTCCTTTTGTGATTGAGTGAACACCGCATAGGAGTAACTATCCATGGATTCTTCATCATCAAGCATGCATTCACAAAATACGATCTGAGAACATTCTTATTATCCTTCATTTTTAACTAATGATTAAAAATTTACTTCTTCATTTTGATTGATTGGTGGAGCCTCTAAGGAAAGCCTTTGGGGAGATCCTGCAATCTAGTTCCTATTCCATTTTTTTTGTTGCATTTGTTGAGCAACTTCCTTTTTTAACATTGTCAATTCATTTGGTAATTTATAAAAAATTTGATCCTCTCTCTCATCTTTAGAACCTTTAGCTTTCATCAAGGGATTCTTGATCTTACCAAACAATATGAGGTCATCTTACACCTCAACTACAATTTGTTGAGCATTATCCAAATCTCTTGGCTAAAATCTCTATAGTATGAAGGTTACTTTAGGAAATTGAGCATTCACAAAGAAAATATTCAGATTATAAGAAGTGGGAAGAGAAACTACAAGAATCTTGTTGATCAATTTGTTAAATTTTTCCACGAATTCTCTCATGGAATCTTGTGGGTATTTTTTCATGTGAGTAATATGATAAAGGAGGGCTTGAGCATCTTTGATGGTCTTGAATTTTTCTTCAGAATTATTTTTCATACTACCCCAATCAGCAATTGAGCATGAAGGCAAGTAGTATAACCAATCCAATGTGGCATCTTACATACTTTCCATGAAAAACCATACTATAACATCTCCATGTTGTAATCTAAGGATGCCATGGGATATGATGAAGGATGTGATATGATTTTCAGGACATTTCTTTCCATCTCCATAGAATTTTTGAAAATTCTTTCTTGATCCTTGTGAAATTTTATGGAGTAGTGGAGCCAAAGCCATTGAACCAATTTTTTGTCCCCATGACATGGGTGATTTTTTGTATTTTGCAGATATCTTTATATGTGCATGAGGGAAAATATCTCCCCAATAGAGTCATCAAAAACACTTGGTGAAATAATTTTTTTTATGGAAAATTATGTGTTTCCACCAATTCTCATGGGGCTATGCCCTTACTTCTTGTGTATGGGGAGGATCCCATTATTGAATACGAATCCATCCTAATTCTATTTAATGTTGTGGGGTGGCCAGTAGGATGGAGATAACATAGGAACACTTCACTAAACATGTGGAAAGCTGTTTGTATATGGTACAAGGGAGGAAATTGCATCAATGAGGGATAAAGGAGAGAATTTTAAAAAGGGAGGGTTATTGTTGTGAGTAGACAATAATAGAGTTCACACCAAATAACAAGAGTAGTTTAACATTTTATTGGAGGAAAAAAAAAGTGAAGAACCTAGTGAGACTAATAAATCCAGACACAAATTTCTTTAGATTTATTCATCAAGGACACCAAGTTCCTTCTTGATCACCATACTTGCAAATTTGTAGAAAGGAGAGAGTAGAGTAAAAAAAGAGCAAATAAATGGAAGAATGTTGTTTTAATTCCTTTTATTTGTGATACAAAGTTTAACATCCAAACCATAATACACAATTTCCACAAAGTAGAAATTCTAAAAATAGAGGATCCTTTGGAATGGAGAAGCCATCCCAATTTATAGTATTATGAATTAACCTTTTATCTCCCCCCACATGAAACTTCATGTTCCTATTCTACTTTTGACCTTTCAATTTCCCCTAGAAGAGACAAATTAAGTATTTCTCTTATAATTTTGAGAGAACACTTTTACAAATTACAAATATTGTCACTTAAGTAAATAGGAAAAATATAACGATTGTGTACAATGAAGAATTATAAGAAAGGGAGAGAAGAGGAAATGAGAAAGGGATTGACTCATCCATTGAAGAATATCCTTTTTCTAATCTAAAGCAAGATGATCACCATATTATCCTTCTGTAAGATGCACAGACATCACAAACCACTGAAAGAATGTTGAGAAACACTGTTGGAAGACCTCTTGAGGTGAGATCCTAAAGTAAGAAGGACGAGATTTTTCCTAGCTCACTTGATTTAACTAACTCACCAATCTCTCCTAGCTCACCAAGCTCAAATAAGCTCACTCATAATTCTCAACTCAACCAGCTCACATTAACCCACTAAGCTCACAGGGTCACCTAGCTCATTGAGCTCAACTCACTCGGCTGAGTGAGCTTACTTCAACCAAATCACTAAGAGATAATGATGGATCCAACTTGAACAATGAGTTATGATGACCTATTTTTATTAATCATTGGATTCCTTGACACCCTTTGAATCTTTTCCAATTGATCAAGGATCCATACTTTCCTCTGTTATGCTTCATCACAAGCACAATTGTGATCCAAAAGATAATCCCATGACTCTTATGGAGGTTTATTTTCTCTTTTTGAGCTACGAGATCATCTTGAAACTCTACAAAGAGTTCAAGAATCTGAAAGATGAGTGAAAATGGAGCCAGGTTCTAAATTTATGCATCTAAAATAGAGACTTACTATTTTTAGTAGGTAGGATCAAGACCTGTTATTTTGTGACATATCCCTTGTTTTTCTCAAAAATAACCTTTTGAACCTTTTTCCACATTCTATTTATCCTATGTTAATGATACATTGTTATTTGTAGCCACTTTTTAATTCTAGCAGGTGCTTTTCTAGACCCGCTATTTTTTGGAAAATTGACAATTTTACCCTACTTACCATTCTGCAATGTTTATGAGTGTTCTAGGTGAACAGAGCTTACAAATTAAGGAACTTAATATTTTTCGCATGTGAAGTGGCATGATGCTATTTTTATTAAGTGAAAAAATGGACCCATTTTACGATGGAAACATTATTTTTGGATTCAAATCTTTATCGCGATCTCGTGCTCCAAATTTCACTATGTTTCACCCTCCAAAATTATTGAAAATCAAAAATAATAATTTTCATAAGTAGTGTTTATGGGCCCAAATATTCCATGGAAGCCATTAATGGATTCACTAAGCTTTCTTAATCACATAGATGCTCTGGAGAATAAATTCAACTAAAACCCTTGGTATGATCATCTTCCTTGTTCACTAGCACTGAGAAAGGCTTTGTTCTTGCAATATAGGATTCTCTGAAAGAATTTTAGCAGAGTGCCTAATGAATTTTCAGGTTTTTTTATTTTTATGCATAGAAACAATGGATTTCTCATGAAAATTTGAGGTGGGTAGGAGTTATTTTGTTTTTTGAGAAATTGTAGCAACACTTTTGGTTCACAGGAGAGGAAGAAGAGAGAAACAACAAAGGTCAAAAGACTTATCCAAAATTTCATTTTGTGATCATCTTAGTATGGGGAGAATTTTCTTGTCCCCTCTATTCCCAATGGAAAAGTACAAGACGGACACAAAATTGTGCCCTCACTTGGGTTTGATAAGTGGTAGATTTTGATTGGATTATGGATGAATGAGGCAAACCAATCCATTAATCACCTGAGGCTGATATGGGGTCATATGGAAGACTAGACTAGGGGAAAGACTCCAAAAGAGAAGGGTGAATTTTATTTTCCTCTCTATCTACAAGGAATAGGTACATGAGGGATATAAAAATGCACCCTCACCTTGAGATGACAAGTGGCGCAATGTGGTTTGGTAAGGGAGAAGTGAGAAAAGGGCTAGAAAGAGGAAATTTAGCATTTTGGGGGATATTTTGAGGTCATATAGAGATCCAAGAGGTAAAAATGGGGTGGGGTGCATTTTATTGTCCCCTTTGTCTCTAAGGGATAGGGATGGGAGGGATAGTAAAATGTGGTATGCACATGGAGGTGGAAAATTCACTAATTATGAAGAACTTACCTCACAAGAGAAAGAGTTGTCAGTGAAGTTTTCGGAGCTCTATGAGGTCATTATTGATGAATAAATATATTATTATGACTCTTGAGATCCTTCAGAATAAAAAGGGATGGGTCCCAAGATCTAATTATTCCCACAACATGCTAAAAAATATCCTTTTGTCTTACGGTAGCAGGGTGTGTTTGCTGAAAATGAGTTGTGTTGAGAAGCACCTATATATTTTGGAGGATTTTAAAATTTAATCACGTAGATAATTCTCAAATATTTACAATTAGTATTTTTTTCCTATTAACTCCTTACAAAGCTCCTAGAATCATTCATGGAAGATCAAATGCCAATTTTGATTACTTGTTACTTACACCTTCGAAACCTAAGGCTAAGATTGGGTCATATGCGAAACGACACAAGGGAAAAGAGAGGGGAAAATTTTCTTGTCCCATATATCCCCATTGGATAGATATAGGAGGGACATAAAATTATACCCTCATGTGAGCTTGATAAGTGGTGCATTCTCATTCGATGACGGGAGGGCTAGAAACAAGGTAAAAATATGTGTGTAGTGCTTAACAAGGTCAAATGATGGTCCAAGAGGGAAAAAAAGGTTGAGAACATATTATTTTCCCTGATTTCTCCAAGGGATAGGGACAAGAGGGACAGAAAATTACACCTCAGCCTCGAAGTGACAAGTGTTCTCTTGTGAAAATGACTAAGAATCGAAAGCTTACCTTGAGAGAGACCTTGAAGATGAAGTTTCCAGATCCCTAGCAGTGCTTGCATATATGAAATTGAATCCAAAAAATATTAAAATATGAATGCTATGGGTCTCAAGATCAAATTATTCCTGAAACCCCCTCGAAAATATTTTTTTTTCTCGGGACAGCTGGGTTTGTCTATTGAAAACGAGATGTGGAAAACATTGTTTGAGTCTTATGAAAATGATGAAAGTACCATCATGTAAAGGGTTAAATTAGATTTCCAATTATATATTTTTTGATCTATAACTCCTTATGGAGCTCCCAAAATCACTTACTGAAGCTCAGGCACAATTTCGTACTACAAGTTCCTTGACTCTCAAAAACCCACTTTCACTATTTTATTCCTAAACATATGAAACCTTCATAAATATTCATAAATTAGTTTCATTAAATTATAAACTCCTTGAAACCACTCCTAGGTGATTTTAAGATTTCATATCTATCCCAAATGATGCACATCTATCCTGGAATGGCCAAAATTATCCTTTCTGGGCTTATTGAGAAACTAGCCATTGGAAACACTTCACTAAATGAAATTGTTGATCTTGTCACATCATTCCAAACATCTATACTTGATTTTTAACCATATTATAAGTACATGAAAGATATAATTGTACATGAAACAACTAACAAACTAACTAGGAGAGGGTTTCAAGAAGACGCGGGAATAATTTTTGTTAAGTTGTCATACTTAGAAGTTTAAAATTTTCATGTTGCTCATTTGCATGACAACATGATTATAGAATTACAAATTATCCTGGATGACACAGTGCAAAATTATTTGGAAGGAATCAAGGTAGTTTAAATGTTTGAGATGCCTTTCTTCAGAAATCCTACATGCCTCTTTCAGTGGTTGATGTCACACATGCATAAAGACTAAGTTTACTTCGCAGGTATAGGGATGCGACTAAATGCTAAATTGATCAGCAGAGTGATAGGATTATATGACACTGGTGAATAAATGGATCTCTAGCTACACGAAGAAGAAAGGATAGAGGATAGGGACACAAAATAGTAACATCAGAGGGGGATTCTTGTGTTTAGCATTGATAAAAGTGATGACCTTGACACAAGAGTGGTTACGCACTTGGTTAGCTCCAAGTTGGGAGATTCTAAGCACTAGAAAAATGTAAACAATAAATTAGTTCATATGTTTCATAATATGGTGCATAAAACTAAGAATAACATTGTGTTATACATAGATGAAGGAATTATTAAGGACGAAAAGGTGTGGATAGAGAAAGGATAGAAAATTTCTTGGGGATCTATCATTTTGTTAAATGTATTTTGGGAGATTGGGGTGTTGGATGGGCCAGAAGACAATATATATGATCACCCCATTAAATACGAGTCTCCTACAAAATGATTCGCTAAGTATACATGTGATGGGTTGATTACAAATCCTTACCAGATGCACCTAGAGAAGTAGTATAGGAGAACATGAGAGGTATTTAAGAATGAGTGGTGCATGTTTAGAGATATTCTAGCATTTTTGAATACATATGTGGAGTTTTTAGTAATGCAACACTTCATCCTTGCAATATTTTTGATGAGAAATTGAGAAATGGGGCCATGGTGCAAACTACCGTTTGCATTAACAACCAACTATTTCAAGTCCACAATGAGTAAAATAAAGGATGTGAGGCACTTGAAATTTAATGCAAAGAGATTTGATGAAGACTACCATATGTTATGCAATAGGAAAGGGTATGTGTCTAAGGTGGTGTACTCAGAAACAATGGAGATAGACAACATGGACCTTAGTATAGTTTCGAAACTAGTGTTTGGATAAGATGCATCTAGAGTTTATGTCATTTTATGGAAAAAGGTGAAGGATGGGAAAGAGGTCGATGTGCATGATGAAGAAATGTTAAAGGAACCAAGAAATCATATGGTGAAGATCCCAAAGTAGAGGTGCAAGGAGACTCCTCAAGAGGAAGAAGAATATTTAACTGAGGGCTAGTTGGATCATAGTAGAAGGAAGAAGGTGAGTGGAGAGCACCATGATGCAACCACCTCACACACACAATAGGATCCTCCAACTAAATAAAAGCTCCACCCGATCCCAAAATAAGAAGACAACCCCCACATCGTTCATAATTTGGATGAGGAAGACGAGGAGCAGTCGGTATAGGAGGAACCCCATGAAGACAAGAAATAAGAAGAATATGGTGAATTACTAGAATAGGAAAAGGATACACGTGATGTACAAGAAGAGGATCATAAGAGTGATGAAGAGGAAGAGTAGCATAAGGAGTAAGAACAGGGTGATGAAGAAAAGGTAATTGAAGAATACTAAGGCACTAGATGAGAGGTGAGATGGAAAATTTTTACTATAGTATAAGAGACACTGAAGAACTCACATGCAGGAGGGAGGAAGTGATGGAAACCTCCACAGGTATCTTCAGTGTCATATCGTAATGAACCTTCAAAGGTGATTTTAGTATTTTATTTCCCAATAGAATGCTAGTTGTGTTGGTACCTCATTCAGTAGGGCTGAATGCTCACCTGAAGCATGCGTAGCTACCAGGTCCCTCCTTTGTATATTCTTGTCAAGATGTTATCATGCATACTCATTGTGATATCTAACCAAATAATCATTCAATCATAAGAACTCATTGCATACATTCAATTAGAAACACATGTAATAAGGAACATAATAGCATAGATAATAATCAATATCAATTGCACCATGAATTTATCATGTTCAGACATGTCAATGATCATAATCTATGCTCCATAAGAAATTATAACAAAATTATTACATCATAGAAGCTGAATACATAATAGTTATTACATGTGAATCACAGAGCCATGCACATAGATACACCAGAGTAACATAAACCTAACATTCAGAACATGATCCATAACCCTTCCCAAGACAAGTATTTATAGGGGTGGGGACTTACCCTTCACTGCCCATGCACTCTCCTAATAATAGGCATGCTGAAAATAGCCATACGTACTTAAATGCATGCTTTAAAAAACATTGGCTAATAATATATCGCCTAATAATATTATTCTTTAATTCTATTAATAGCTAGACTCATGCATGTGATTTCTCCAAAAACAACTAATACTTTCTCGCCAAGGTATCCTTATTTTATCCCTTGCATGGTGAACACTCCAAATCTATTTTTAGCATGATCCCAGGAAAATGGATAAGTCCTAAATCTACCTTCTTGCACAGTCCCACATGAAATCTTGTTCCTCATATACACACATCACCATGCATGCTACTTTTGGTTTCATCATAGCATGTGTGTTCCTTCTTGTCTAAATCTTAGTCATTTTATTATCCCAACCTTACCCCATACTAGGTATGTTTTCCGTCCTCGGAAACACTTTGAACTGTTACACAAAAAGAATAGTAGTATACCCACAGTGAACAAAAGAATAAAGAATTCAACTTACTTCAAAGAATGAAAGAATCAATCTATTTTAGGTGGGAGGTGAATTGGAAATTCCTTAATGAATATCTTCTCCAATTCCTTCCACCCTTCAAATTCCTTACTTTCTTGAATTGGAGCGTTATCAACAATTCCAAGGACTTCTGTAGGATTTAAGACATCAATCTTCCCCTTCAGATGTTCAATCAAATCCTCCATCTACTTATCTGATTCATTCAACACATCCATCCTACATGTAATTTTTGGGAAGAGTTCCTTCAACCTATCCTTGAGAGAGGTTTTCAACATGTTTATTATTTCCTTTTTCTTTGCCTTGATCAATATATTTTCCTTCTCTACCCTATTACTCTTTTTCTTGGCTTGGAACTTATTTAACTTTGCTTCATCCCTAATAAAAAGAAACCCACAACATGATCAAAGTCCTCGCAGTTATCATATAATTTTTTTTCCACTTTCACAACCCCTTTGACCTCTATTTCTGACACATCATTTTATTTGAGGCATTCTTTGATTTTTTCCCTGTCACTTTTCTTTTATCGCACCAACACTTCTTCCGCAGACTCTATTACGAGAAACTTCTACTCATGTGTAAGATTTCATGCCAAATTCTCCAAACATTGAAGTGTCATCTCATACATAGGTTGGATGTGATCAATCTAGGTTTGGGAACGTGAGTGTAATAAAATCTATGATGATTTTTTTCTTCTTATATGTTGCACGCATCCACCCCTTCTCTTCCCTGAGCTCTTGCTTCAGCCTCACAATTTTTTGATCCGTCTTCTTGATCTCTTCATCCTTCATTTATCTCCTCATTATTTTCTCCTATATATTTATGCATATTCCTTATGTGTCAGTATTTATAAAAAATTCTCACCCCTACGTCTGCTGATAATTTATTAAGCACGTTACATGCTTGTTCATCTGTGAGAACTTGTGCATCAACTCTCAGGTATGCTACCCCTGATGTACACTTAACTCAAGTTTTGGTTATTACTTGCATGCTAACCTTCGACTCAGGATCCTCCATATGTGATTGTAATGTCTAGGAGAGAATATTCCTTGTGTGCGGTAAGGCTCTCTCCCTCTTGAATAATGACTAATATAAGAGGTCATTTGTTTTCATAATGCTTTGATATCTTACGCGCAGTAATTTGTTAGGATCATCATCATACTACTTCATAAGGCCATATGGTGTTTTACTTAGCTTCGTGTTCTTCCCAAGGGTCCCTTTTGAAAATATTAGCACAAGTGTGTTATCTATGATATGCGTAATCTTCAATACTATTTTATTCTTTGTGGTCAATCTCTTGTTCAAAAATGCACTCCAAAATGCGCTCTACCTCATGCTCAATATGACGCTAAACTTCTGTCTCAATAACATGTTCAGATCCATGCTCCTCAGCAGGATCCTACCTTTCCCCCAAAGTCTCAATAATGGGCACCTCATGCCCTTCAACTTCTATCTCCATGACTAGATCTCCTTGTTATGCGCATCATGCTCCTCCATATCTGAATCTTCAATATCATGCACCGGGGGCTCTTTTTGCAACACATCCTCTTACTCATTTCTTCCAACCTCTTCTTCACGTCTCTCAGTCTCCTTTGTGTCTTCACTAGATACTACCTTTTGGTTCTTCTTGACTGGAGACTTCTTCTTTGTTGGTGGATTCTTTGTACTCACAATTGGTCCCGACTCCAACCTTGTGCGTTGGTGTCTTCTTCGTAGTTGCGCTCTGAACAAGTGGTTCATCTTCATTTCCTTATTCTTCCTCACTAATAGGGGGAGTTTCCTTACATGTTATTTTTAATCCCCACCGTCTTCTTCCCCATGAGCTCTTTTAGAATAGCCAAATCATCCTCCACATACTTCTCATCAACTTTTCTCACCTTTAGGTAGATATAGACCTTTATCATTTCCAGATTAGCAATCACTAGAGTGATAGATTTAGTCATATTGATAGCATCTAATATCAATATCTACTCATATGTGCTCTTCTTGGGATAAACAAGAGTTTTGTGAAAAGTATGATACTCATATTCAACCTATTAACATCAAACCTTAGTTTATAGAGGGGTACCTTAGTAAATATATTCACCGCAGTTTGAAAATAGCGCACTGTAAACACAAATGGAAGTTTGCACCAAGGACTCTTGAACCCATCCTTCAAGTAGAATTGGCCAATATAGAAGTGCTAATACAAAAAAAACTCAGCCTTTCCCTCTAATTGCACAGGTAGTACATTGGGAATGCACCATTATACTCCAAATGCCTCGCGCATCCTTTTGTACCATTTATCTCCTGTGGACTTATATGTTGGAGTGATATTGCTATCATAGGTGTAGTTTGCAAGGGACGTGTTTTCCTTGGGAAACTCCCATATTTTATCATTTGACCCATCCGAAATCCCAAGATCAAAGAACAAAATCAGTAGGAGGACATTCCCGAAGGTAAATTTTTCCCCTATGCACGCCTCTTTAATGATCTCCTTTACTATGAATTTATCAAGGTTATAAAATGTGCCTTAAAATTTTTTCATTGTGATATGGATCCATCGCTTGTTTACATGTCCCCACCTTTCTCGCCCATTCAATTTGGTGAGAAACTATGTGGCCATTCTTATAACAAGATTATCTAGTTTAGATATGTCCATGGAACACCCTTCCCATTGATAGTTCATGCCCTTAGAATTTTTCATCACTTCATCATCATTGTCCAAATTCACTGGTAGCTTTGTTCCTGTGTTGCGGAGGCCTGTAAATTTTCCAATTAGTGGCATGATCAGGCACATCATCCTCATATAAAAATACAAGAAATCTTTGTGAACGGGTAACATCAGCCACTGATATAGCCACTTAGGCTTGCCAAAGTAAGGGAGTTCATATAAATGAATAACTCCCATGTTCTATAGAATGCGATGTCCATTTTCATCATAGATGGGTTTATCCTCCTCTGTCCTTTCTTCTGTCCTTTGAATGAGCTCCATATCTATCACACGTGCATTCACATCAGTGCAATGATTGTAATAACTAACTGTCATATTCCACACATGTGAGACTTAGTCTCTCCCCATAACTACTCCGTCTGTGTACTGCATTTATGAGTACCATTCTTCTTGTATGTCTTCGACTATCATGGGATTCTCATTTCCCTTGTCCTTTCCTTTCCCCTTAGGTGACGTGGTTGTTATCTTCCTTGGTGCCATTTTACACTCTAATCCAAAATTTAAGACTACTACTTCTCTGTGCCTTAGGTGCCTTGTATTTCTTACTTGCACCCATTTGCGTAAAATATTCTTTTCACCTTATTCTCTTCACCCAAATTTGTACCTTAGATCGCAAACCCTAACTAGAAAATTCAAGAACTTCTGTAAACAAGATTCCACGCTACCCTGATCCTCAAAATTCCTTCCAAAGGAGCTATCTTACTCGTCCATATCCTTATTTTGATCTGGTTCAGTTGGTTTTCTAGCTCTGCACTCAATTCCTCAAGAAATCACTTGAAATTTCTCAAAAAAATTCTTGAAAATGTACAATTTTTTCACAAGGTAAGGTAAAAATGAATTTACCTTGACACCATTTTATAGATTTTCAAATTTATACCACATTAAATTCTTACCACTAACCACCATACAACATCTTTAAATCTATTTTTTTCCTTCTTTTACGCATTTTCCCACTTCTTTCTTCCACACGATGCATTTATAACTTTCTGGCATGCTTATTACTTTCTAGGCCACAGATCTCTTTGCGCACGCTTCCTAACACCGCAGTAGATAAACCTCTGTACCAAATACCAAGTAATTCATCATGTCATTTCCTACCTCACGTTACACTGTGTGATCCTTTCCTCCATGCGTGGTCTTCATGGTGAGAATTTTCCTTATTATCACCATCCTTCTCATTTCAAATGACACCTTTTACCTCTTTTCCCACACGCACACTTTGCAACAGACACACCAGCCTTATACCAATGCGTGCACTACTAATTTAAGACACTAATAAGGTCTCTTTTGTGTACTTGTACCTGGTTCACCACACACTAAAGTATGTGCGGTCCTCTGTGCATGAACTCAATAAATAGTAATCAACTTCCTGCATGCAAGCACATTTATTACAAAAAAAAAAAGTAGCATAATAAAAAACATAGCAACAACTGGAAAGAAACACATGGAAGGTAAATCTAATCTTAGTGGTAGTACTACCTTATTAAACACTAAGAATCTTTATTTATAGTAGGGCTTTAGTCTACTTCCATTGAAGTCACCAGGAAACATAGTGCCATCCATCACCTACAATTGACATGCACCTGATTCAAGTATCTTGATTACTACAAAAGGTCCCAACCAATGCACGTCAAAATTTTGTAGGTGGAGCACAAACTTGGAGTCATAGAGAAGGACCATCTTGTTAACTGAAAATGTCTTGCTCTTAATGTGCATATCATGTGAAGCCTTCTTTCTCGCCTTATAAATCTTCAATATCCAACGTGTAATGTCACACCTTTAATCTAATTGTATTAGTTTTTCAATGTGCTCTTCTATAACTGGTTCATCATATAAGCCACTTACACATACAATAGAAAGGGATGGTAACATGAATTTAACTGGTAGTATAGCTTCTACGCCAAACACCAACTGAAAGGGTGTGACTTTGTTTAATCTTTTATAAGTAGTCCTGTAAGCCAAAAGAATTGCTGACACTTTATCATTCCAACATCATAGATATTTTTCAATGTCTCTCCCAAAATCTTGTTGAAAATTATACAGTACCATTAGCTTGAGGGTGATAAGGGGTGGTTTTATGGTGTGGCACCATAAACTTTGCCAATAAAATTATGCTGGTCTCATTCAAGAAATGAGTTCCTCTATCACTTTTCAAGCTGAATGGGCAGCCATACCTGTTAATGATGTTCTCCTAAAGACATATTCCTATTGTAGCTGTAGTACAATCCTTTGTAGGTGTTTCCTCTTCCCACCGTATCATATAGTCTTTATAATTTATAATGTACCGTGTGCCAGTCTTACATGTGGGTGGTACAATAGGTCCTACAAAGTCAATATCCAACTTTTAAAAAGGTTTTGTGCTTGCTATAGATCGCAATGAAATATCATCTTCTATGTGTAGGATTCTTAAGGCACTGATAATGATCGCATGCCTTTACATACTACTTGGCATCCTTGTAAAATATCTCCCACCAAAGGCCAACCATAAGGATTTTACATGCATTCGAATCACCTACATAATGTCCTCCTACTATACCACCATGAGATTCTTTCATAATAGCTTTGTGCTCATGTTTGAGAACACACTGGTAAAAAACATCATCTCTGGCCATTTTATATAATTCACCTCCAATCAACTAATAACACACAACTCTAATAGCCAACAACTTCTGCTCCAATGTCTTCATTCCTTCTGGTGCCATTCCAGTGTGCAAAAATACAACTATATCTTCCAAATCTATGGGTGCATGGTTCAATCTAAACAACTACACATCATACATAATATCCTCAATGCTTTGTGTGTCCTCACCATAATTAATCCTTGATAGATGATCAAGCCTTGAATTTCTCTTTCCTAGCTTGACAAAAACTGTGAATTCAAACTCCTGAAACAGAAGTATCCACCTGTTGATGCTCCCTTGTAAAATAGGCTTGTTTACTAAGTATTTCAATGCCATATTATTTATATATAATATAAACGAAGTTGCCAACAAGTACTTCCTAAACTTTTGAAGCGCGTAAATCTTTGACGTGGCTTTGCGCTCCATTGTTGTATAATTCTTCTCTACAGGTGTCAACTTCCTGCTTGTAAAGAAAATGGTATGATCCATAATTCCTTCCCCTAGTTGTGCACCAACACTATGCACCTATTTCCATGATGGACGCATCAACATGTGAACATGAAATGGCTTCATCCCATGAAGGAACGCGTAAAGTTAGGTACAATGGTTAAAATTCCCTTCAAAGTATCAAATGCATGTTGTTGCACATTACCTCAATAAAATTTTCCTTTAGCTTTGAGTAACTCTTCTAGGGGCATGGAAATATTTGCATATCCCTTGATAAAATTACTATAGTAACTAGTATGTCCTAGAAATCTGGGCACTTCACTTTGATTGGTAAGCTCTTCCAAACCCAAAATGACAATCTATCTTAGCTGGGTCTACCAACAATCCTTATTTATAAATGATGTGCCCAAGTAAAGTATCAAATATCATAACAAAGATACACTTTTTAATGTTAAGAGAATGCTCAACTGCTTTCAACTCTCAAACATAAGCCTCTAGGTTGTCACAATGATCCTTGAATAATCCATAAACAATCCACTCATCTGAATAGACTTGCAAGAACTTGTGAATAAAATCCTGAAATGCCTGCACAACAATGCATGCAAGAATACTTTCTGGCACGTTCTTCAATCCAAAAATCATAACTATATATGCACAACTTCCCTAATCAGTGGCGAAAGTTTTCTTATCCTGATATTCTTTCATGATGCACATCTCCTGATAGCCTGAAAAGCCATCTATGATAGAATAAATCTCGAGCCCAACTACTCCTTCAAGGATATTTCTTCTGTGAAAGGGGTGGGAAAGGGATCTATGACACATGAATCATTCAACTCTCTGTACTCCACATAGATCCTGATCTTACCATCCTTCTTGATGATGATAACCATGGGGATAATCCACTTGGACTCTTCATTGGGATCAATAATTCCATACTTGAGCATATTATCAATTTATTCTTTCAGACCTTCATGCGTAGGTTAGGATTCATCCTATAAGGCCTCTTCCTAACCGATCACGTGCCTTATTTCAACTTGATCTTCACCTTGCCTAAAGAAGGATGCACACCTTTTAATTCATGGTAACCTCTGGGAAAGAGATCCTGAAATTCACACAAGAGCTCAATGATCTTGGCTACTTCTTGTCTCTGACCAGTAATCACCAATAATGGCCTCTTTAGGCTCTACCTCTGTACCAATGTTGACCTTTTTTGTCTTCATAGGAGCATGATACTTTTGCACCTTCTTATCAGTAGTGTCCATAAATTTACGCGTACCTTCAGTGTGGTCAACATCCAGGTTATAAACTTCCTCATCATCTATCATATAGACTATCTTTTCCCTTTCTCTTTCATTCCTTCCAGGTGCGAACCATCTCTGTACTTCTTTTGTTTTCTCAAGATCAAGGCGCGCCTCATAGATTAGGTTCACCAAACATAACTCTAGCATAATTTCTTCCTGCCTTCCCACTATCTCCTAAATGTAATGTGCGTTTCATAATCTGTAGTGCTTCATGGATTGGAGACTTAGTAGAAAAATAATCAAAAGTTCGGATCATATCATGTAGTCATCTCTTGCCAATTTTTATGTCTTCTCTTATTCAACTCAGCATGGACATACCACGTTTGCACATGTGAAACCACGTAATGTGGAATAGAACTTATGCACCCAAAGTGATGGCGAGTAAATGCCTCTTTTCCCTGTGCACCCATAGCTCTCTCACACTCATAGACATGTATGAGAGGCAAAGATACTTCCCATAAAATTCACATGTTTGTAGTAGGTACATTACTCTAGAGTAAACCTAGTAGAAAAGGCGATTCTCACTTATTGCTTCATTCCAAAATGCTATATCTATGTGTTTCCCACCAACGCACTATTGTCCAATGCAAGATTATAGAGTAGCATATTTCTTCTACCCCCTTCATTCTGGCCACTAAGTCTCCATGGCATGCAAAAATGCATATGGAGCTTCCCTTTACCAATATACCTTAGTACACGGTTAGCCGATCCTAGCTGCCTCACTATGCGCAGCCCAATCATCCTGGCGACTCTTCCTTTGACCTCACACCCGACCATCTCATATGTCCCATGACCCCAATTATCTCACAAGCAACACTAGTAGCGTCACTTGCCGACTGTGCATCTTCCCCACTGAAGGACACCTTCCTTTGATGGATCTGAGATTCTTCTGGATCATGCACATTCTGTGCATGAACATATTAATTCAGCTCTTCTTCACTCAAGGGCTCGACATAAGGCTCTTCACCTCTTATCCTGTTCAAACAGAGGTATAATCATGCACTTGCTCCTCAGCATTCTCAAAATTGATGTACCTCTTGTTAAAGCACATATCATACATTTTTCACATAACACTAAGGTCATCCAAGTAATGCTGGAAAATTTTATGCTTCTACAAGCTCTAATACCTGAAAATTCCCCTAGTAAACTTGGCTCCCTAAATGGTAATGGATCTCAATCCTTTAATACTTTAATAGGCATCGCCCTAGTTTTATGTTCGCCATATACAATACATTTGAATATGGATGTAATGTTGGCATCTACCCATCTAATTCCATGTATCCAAGAGTCAACATATTTACTTCCGTAGCTCTATTATCTAATCAAGATATGTTGCGCATACTAACCACCCATTAATCTACTGCATCCAGTGTAATCTCCTTGTCAAAGTCATGAGGTGGTCTGCGTAGTGGTATATTTGCATGAAGACTATCTTATCGACTCACCGTATTCAGACCCAGTGTGCGGGTACCTTATTCTAGCAGTCATGTCCCCTTAAACAAAAGAATTGACTAAGTATCCTTGCGCAACATCCTACACACCTCCTTCAAGGTCATCCACATGTCTCTTCTGTGGGAAATAACAGGTACATCTAAATGGTGAGAAGGTGGGTCCCATGTCTTCTTCTATATTTCGTACATGTATTGTCTTGTCATAAATGTAAAATAAAGAGCTTGACATAGTATGCCCCAAACGAGCACATAGTCTTTGCATTTTAAAAAAAAATGTCACTAACTCCAAGTTTAGCGCCAGTTGGATTATTATTTTTAAAGATAATACGTAAAATGAGTCACATTTCTTTTGCAGTTAACGGGGGTTGACTTAGAAAGCGATAGATGTCCATGAGTGTATATAGTTGATTGCTAATCGGTGGGTAGTTCATGATACCAAATATCATTCAAGATATATAGCTTGGAAGATCCATAAAAGAGCTATTATAATCTGATAACAGGAAAAAGAAAAAAAGTATGAGAAAATTATCTAGAAAAGCTACGAGACCTCAATTATCATATTGACCGATTTTTGACTATTGCTCTATCTGTCAGAAGGAATTTAGATAACATGAATGCCTTGTTGGCCTTCTTTAGTCATTTCCCCTATGAATAAAGAGTTCTTGCAAAGTGCAGATTCTCCTTCACATAGTTATGTGCCAAAGCTTCATTCATTGTTAGTAGTTTTCGAGGCACATGAATATCAATCGTGATTTACAGCCATTGAATGGTGAAAATTTAATGGTCATACATCCCTGAGAATTTGCACCTTAGATATGCTTTGCTCACATCATTTGTTCAGCCTCTCCTAATCTAGATTTTTTTTTTATCAATAGTACATCATGCTAAAATGCACTTCGAGAGACAAAAGAACTAAGTAGGATTCTAGAAGAGAGATATCTCTGTGTATTTTTAGGATCTATTATGTCGCATCACCTTAGTTATTTTAAAATTTCATTTCATCTTTATTCTAACCCTATCCCACACCATAAAGAAGATCCAACTTCTTTAAAATCTAGAGGTTAGTCTGAGACATATGCGTACCACTTAACTTAAGGTATCCAAGGAACTCTGAAATGTGCATGTGTAAAGATAATCTTCAAAAAATTTCCTGGCACAGCCAGTGGGATGAACAATTTACACATCTTAATATTCATCATGAGAAGCCTACTAAATTTTAAAAGAACTAGGATGATCAAATCTAAAAAAAAAAACAAAAGATAAAGACGCAAGAGTGACGTCAAATCAAAAAAGGTGTATATCGCTAATAAATTACAGTGTATGTGACAACTAAGTAATAGAATAGGTTGATAGATCCAGAGATCTCCATAAGGTGGACAAACCTAAGATCTCTAAATAATATCCACTCAGGTAGTATTCTCTTGTAAACACACACACACACACACACATCACACACACACACTACACACATCACACTTCACACGCGCGCGCGCTATGCGCGCGCTTTGTTTCATGCACGCAAACGCAGTCTGCACATCGCACGCACACGCCTAGTGGTGCGGACATCGCTATTCCATCACACGTGCTACACACGCACTGCACGCACAGTTTAGTGGACGCATACTTTACACACGCACATGCATGCCCACACGGAACACCTCCAATACATAGTAGAAATATGCATGGTGCATTATATCAGTTAACAAGATGTCACCTTATGATTGCTAGCTGCTTCCTTTAAAGGAAAGGTTTCATATTGGTAATGATCCTTGACTCCTAATACAATCGGCTCTTGGAACCAGCTGGGGAATGTGTTGGTAGCAAGATTTAGAGGGAAAGGGGATAGATCATCACTCCTACAACAACTTATAAACATCAAGAAGGGCCCACAAGAGCTGATGACTAATTTTAACACCAGGTTCCACAAAACATGGCAAAGGATTCCTACTCAAGAAAGGCCACCTACATGTATGGCTATTGTTTTTAATCTAAAATCTCTAAATTCATATAATTTTGTAATGATTCAATCATTAGGAGGGGACTCTCTACCACAATCCTATGATATTGCTATCTAAGTTGAGAACAATTTAATAGATGCAAAGAAGCTTCCCCCGAGAGCCCCCTTGCCCATGTACCTTGAAATAACTCCCTTTTCACAAGCATATGTACCAAGCTCTACTCAAACCCCTAGGTCCCTGTATAGTTACCCATCTTCTCATCTAGATCTAACTCCCATTACAACATCATCTTATTCTTCTCTCGAAATGGAGGAAATGAAAAATATCCTTAGAAACTTCTCTAATGAGATAGTAAATATTAAAAGGAACCAGGAGACTTATCCAAGACAACATTATCAAAATTATCAAGGTGGTAGGCCTACCTATCCCTCCCAACATCAGAATACCCAGAGACCGTCACATGTGCAGCCATCTAACCAACTAGTCCCTGTGCCAATACCACTCCAAACTATTCCACCCAACAGCGGAATAGAGATGGTACCCGAGAAGAACCATTTGGCTGAAGACCCCAATTTATGGTGCTTCCCTTGTAATAATTCCCACATGCCAAGAAAATAACCCTAAGGAAATTTTCAAGAAAAGGTATCAAACAAAGATCAAGGGAAGGATATGATGTTAGCACATCAAGACCTTACTAGTCTGTAGGAGTCCAAAGTGCTTCCTTTATTACATAGATTCAAGGGATGTCCATGGAACAGAAATTGGAGATCACACTAGAGCACACACTTTTATCTTGGGTAGAAGGAAAGGAATTTGTATTTACAAATGAGGTGGATTCTTCCAAAATGGTTCAGCTTAATTGCAACACTCACTTAAAGAAAATGATAATAGAGACATACGCTCCTATTCCATGCACAACTAGCAGGACACAAAAGGAGTCTCCAACCATCACGGTGTCATCACTAATTGTCATAAAATAATCTCTTAGAACTATTCAGAATCAGGATGCTCCCCACCTTACGAGTGAAGTGAAAAAACACCAGTCATCATCCAAAGCATTGCCGCTTGGACCAATTAACGTGGTCCAACAACTCAAGAAAGTACCAGCTAACAAATCCTTGTGGGATCTTCTGGGTATCCTAGAGAAAAAGGAATTGCTCTAAGAAGCACTTAAATTGAATGATGATCTGACCACCTCCGGGAAAGAGAAGGAATGGATAAAATCCATTCAAACCTCAACAAAGGAAGTGCTGATAAATCAAAAGGGAGATGTAAGTAAACCAAGGCCTAACCCCTTTTTTATGAATCTAATTATAGGTAAATAATTATTGCATAATTCCATGATAGACTCTGGTGAAAGCACTACAATCATGCCTAAATCGATTGTAGATGCCTTGGGCATTAAATATGAGCCCTTACAGAAAGGATTTATGAAACTAGATGGAAATTATGTCCAAACAATAAGAGCTATTAAAGGAATCCCTTTATAGCTCTATTCCTTCTTGAACATAATTGTTGCAAAGGATATCATTGTAATCGACGTCTCGCTAGTCTTCAGACTGTGCCTCTCTTATGATTTCATAGCTAAAATTGGAGGCTATATGTCTCTAGATTGGTCTCATCTTATTTTGTAGACCAAATACAGGTCTAAGATGAAGGTCTTATCAAAACCCCTTACCAGGGAGCATATAATAGATCAAGTGGCCTCAAGCTTTGGGCCTTCCCATGTTATGATCACCAGAGAAGAGGATTTATATACGGAGGAAGGTGGTCTTCAAAGTGACAGTCATCTAGCTAATCTTCCCCTGGGTGATCCCTTTAAGAACTTTGATTCCACTGGTCTGGGTAATTGTGTCATCTTCAATGAAGACTACACAATCCCAAAGGCGGTGAAAGAAAAGGATAAAAGAGAAGGGAATTCCCCCAGAGATTCCCCAATATGCACCCTATATATTGATGGGGCCAAAAGTAAGAATGACTAAGGAGATGGAGTGTGCTCTTTATCCCCAAATGGAAGAAATATACTCTAGTCATTTCATTTCTAATTCTCCTGCACCAATAATGAAGAAGAGTATGAGGCCTTAGTATATGGCTTAACCACCCGCAAAGAAGGAATCAAATGGTTAAGAGTCTTTGGCGACTCAAAATTTGTAGTGACACAGGTAAGGAACACTGCCACCATAAAGAAGCTAAGAATGAGATCCTATCAGCATCAGGTGTGCGATCTGATTGATGATTTTGAAGCCTTCAATATCAAGGTTATTTCTTGAGATCAAAATACAGAAGTGTAGAAGAACTGTGATATTCCTTGATGTGGATTCATCAATTTTTTCTTCTACTTGTATTGCGATAGCAAAGTGGATGTACCATAAAATCTATCATCCACCCTTCGATGACTGAAGCGCCTGCAAATCCTTCCAACGCCTCTTTAATATTCCCCGATACATGTATTGCCACTTCTCTCATAGTTGGGCAATTCATCAGGGGAGTCTCTTGCAAACCATACTCTAACCCAATATTGAGGAAGCATATAGAGATCAAATTATCCAGTTGAAAAAGAAAAAACTTTCAAAAGGGTTAATAACCCTATAGAGTATTTTTTACTCAAACGATGCTAGTTAGAATCAAAGGAAGTTTGCAGTGATAAAAGAGGATTATGTCAAGCTGGAAGTGACTAAAGAGAGAAAGCTAAAAGTTGGGAGATTAGTCACCCAAAGAGAAAGAGAAGGAGTTGTGGCATTATGCCAAAAATATGATAAGGTGATGGCTTGGACGTACGATGACCTACATGGCTACAAAAAAGATATCATCCAACACACCATCGACCTCGAAGAAGGGACTAAGCATGTATGTCAGAAATAGAGGTCCATAAACCCCAAAATAGATCCCTCATGGTGGATGAACTGAGAAAATTTCTACAAGCCAACATAATCTTCCTAACCAAACATACAATGTAGGTGTCCAGGTGTCCAACCTAGTTCTAGTGAGGAAGAAAAATGGTGAAATCAGGCTCTAAGTAGATTTTAAAGATCTAAATAGGATGTCCATTAAGGACCACTACCATTTTCTCTCCATGGAGAAAATATTACAAATAGTCACAGGCTCATAAATGTTTTCTCTACTAGATGGTTTTTTGGGCTATAACTAGATATGGCTCGCAGAAAGGGACCAACATAAGACTACGTTCACAACCAAATGGGGGAATTTTACATACGAAAAAATTCCATTTGAGATCACAAACATTGGAGCTACCTTTCAAAGGGCCATGGAATTTTCATTTGGAGCACTGATCAACAAGGTGATTCTTATATACCTAGACGATCTTAAAGTGTTTACCAAGATAGCAGAGGAGCATTTTAGTGCCTTGGAAGATAAATTCAAGAAATTTCAAGAATTAGGGATTTCTTTGAACCCAAATAAATGTGTCTTTGGAGTCCCTCAAGGAAAACTCCTAGGACATATAATATCAAAGGAAGGGATCTCTATCAACCCCAAAAGAGTTGAAACTACCGTGGAGCTTCCCGTGTTGGTCAATAAGAAAGCGGTCAAATATTTTTTGGGAAAGATCAAATTTGTCAACAATTTCATTTTGGACTTTGCAGGAATAATCCACCCAATAACTCTCATGCTCAAAAAGGACCTTAAATTCAAATGGACCACTGAAGGCCGTCAGGCCTTTGGGGTGATTAAAGAGGCTATTACATCTACCCCGGTGTTGTGCAACCTTGACTTCTCAAAATAATTCATCATGTATGTATACAGGAGTAAGCATAACATATCATATGTACTAACGCATAAAGGAGAGTCACATGGAGAAGAATATCTGGTCACCTTATTTTCAAAAAATCTCCATGACTATGAAACAAGGTATAACTTTGTGTAGAGACAAGATTATACTATAGTCAAGTGTATGAAGAAATTCAGGTTATGGTGGCACACTCTAGCATCAAATAATATATAATGGAGGGTGAGATAACCAATAAAACAACCAATTGGATCACTAAGATCCTTGAGTATGACATCGAGGTAAAAAAAATTTCAATATCTAATACAGGACCCCATGCCCCTTATCAATGATGAACCTGAAGAGAAACTTTACATCTAAGACAATGACTCAAGTAGTTGGGTCTCGAATAGGACCTGCTTCATGCAAACGGGGAAATATCCAAGCCATATCTCCTTGAAAAAGAGGAGATATTATAGGAAACATGGATCTAATTTTACCATCATTGAAAATTTCCTTTATAAAAGGAACTTTAATGGAATCCTACTTAGATACTTGGAGAATGAGGGGGCTGAAAGAGTCTTACGTGAGTTACACCACGGGAGCTCAAGAGGTCATTTTTTGGGCCAAACCATAGCCATAAAAATCCTACAAGCAAGATAATTTTGGCCAAGCATGCTTGTTGATAGTCAAGCAGAGACAAACAGATGCAAGGTTTTTCAAGTTCACACAGGTTTCCGGAATCACAACATTGCCTCTCAATCCCATCTTGATTGAGGAACCATTTGCACAATGGGGTTTAGACTTCATTGGAATGGTTAACCCAACTTCAAGTGCCAGCCATAAATGGATACTCCAGGAAACCAATTACTTCACCCGAAGGTTGGAGGTATGGAGGTAGTTTTGATTAAAGAGGCCATTAAGAATATGATCCTAAGACTCCTACAGGATATAACTACCCACTTCAGACACCCCCCACACTATTATATCATATAATTCTAAGGCCTTTTTGAGGGATAATGTATCTGAATTCACGATAAAGCATGGGGTCTACCAGAAGACATCCTCTAACTATTACCCACAAGGGAATGACCTGGAAGAAAATAATAAAAATAATTTGATTGGGCTCATCAAAAGTATGGGGAATGAATATAAGAGGATATGGCATGAACATATCAAAAATACCTTTATGGGCTGATCGGGTCACACCTAAGCATCCTAAAATCCTCTTCGTATGAGATATTCTATGGGAAAAAGATTGTAATGCCAATTTACCTACAGATCCTTGCGTTACAACTATTGAAAAAGGATGAGATAGAAGAGAATGGGGTGATGCAAGTAAGACTCATTGAGATGGTAGAGCTCCAGGAGAAGTTGGATTCTAGTCAAAAAGCCATGATCAGTCACCAGCAGGTGGTCAAAACTTGGTTTGATTAAAAGACATCGGAACCAAAATTCTAGGTTGGAACTATAGTTTTGAAATGGGACGCAAGGGCTGCCAAGCCTGGGAAGCATGGAAAGTTTGACTCATTATGGATGGGACCCTTCAAAATCAACACATTTAATAAGAACAATGCATTTGAGCTTGAAACTATGGAGGGTGATTCCTTAGCAATTCCGGTGAATGGAATTCACTTAAAACCTTTCTTGTGAGTCCCTTCGCAACAAATTGTATCATATGTATATTTTCCTTTTCTTTGTTCTTTTGCTTAGTATTTTTTTCCCCTTTTAATAAGTGTCTTAGATATGTGTCCTTCGTGGATCCCTCTTTCCCTTTTTGAAACCTTGGATGTAGTGTACCTTCCTAATTTTCCCCAAAACTAATGATCCAATGACTTCCTAGTACAATTGAGAGGAAAAGATTTAGAATTGATACAAGATCGCTTGAAAAGCATAGAGTTTGGTGCTTAGGGTCATTAATTTGAAAGGGTTTTTTATGTGAAATGAATTTAAATACATGCAAGCCATTACTCTCCAAGTTGAGGAGGCTATTTAAGATATCGAGGAGCATTCAACAAGCTCATTTCAAATGCTAGAGTCTTCCAAATTAGTTATCTAGTGTTACCGAAGTGAAAGCGTTAGAACCTTCTCATAGTTCCAAGAAATGCCATGGAAACTTCAAGTTCCATGCCGCCATTGAAATCTTACATAGGATAGCCTGCAACCCCACATCCTCTTCAACAAAAGTTTAGATTCCCTGACGGGGTGTCTCGGTCCAATGACCCTATTGTAGTTTCAAACTTCACCGACGACATCTTTGACTATGTCCTCAATAAGAAGTTAAAAGTGCTAAGAGAGGTAGCCTATGATAGGTTTGTTATCTTGGGAAATTTTTAATCTTTCAACTCAAGAATTTGGAGTATGACACTCACCCAATATATGGTGTCTCTTGTACACCCATTCCCAGAGCTCATATAGATGTGTGCAGGTTGTTTTGATTTAGGCACCCATACCATCTAGGGCAGAAACATAATGGTGGTGATTAAACCATAAGCTATCAGAGACATGTTGGCTCTAATCCATGACCCAACCACAAGTTTCTACGATATGGCCAAACTGTAAAATGTCTGGGCCTAGTTCTAGAACAAATCTTCATTCCTTAATAAGGAGTTGACATAGGTAGATTCAGGTGGTTTCAGAACTGTGGCCTTCCCCATTCCACTGAAGTCTCTTATCACAGATTCTCACGATACCTGTTCCATGTCGACGTTCATCTTCGGGTAGGATTTAGAAAGGAACATCAAGTATTTGTAGATGACATCCTTGCTTAGAATGAGGTCTGTAAAGAAATAACATGCATACTTCTTTGAATTTTTTAAAGTCATTGCAGAGTCTATTTTTGAATAAATTCATCAGTTCCTGGTAACCTCCACTTTCACATATTCCTCATATCTGTTTCAGTTGATTATTTATTAGAATGCCCAATATTTCAGTTAGTTCATGACTCTAACCCTATGGGATGAGGAGATTGATCCCCAAAAGATCATTCTAGTTTCCACCATGACCCATATACTATCATGTTCATTGGATGTGTATGAATTATTTCTGCCTCCACCTTCCATGTCGTAACAATTACCATTTCTACCTCCACCTTCCATGTCATAACAAGGTCTTCAAGTTTAGACACCAATGCTGCAACTCATGACCATCCCCTCGAGCGTGAAACCTATGGGGGAATCAAAATCAATCCCACTGTGCAAGAATTTGAAGATGGATGCAAATCATGCTTCTCCTCCCCCTCTTCTACCTTTAGAGGCTCCATTTTAGTCTCCTCCTCCACCACCATTTTCCCCTTTTGGAATCGTTCCCTCGTCTATCACCCTATCACAGACTCTTCCTCCACCTGGTGCCCCTCTCTTTCCTTGACCTCCCTCGACCATCCCATCCTTCTCCCTCTACATGGTGACATACCCTTCTTTGGCCCTGGTAACTTTAACGCCCCAACCAAATTTACAATTCCTTATGGTCTATCACACAAGTTCCCTTTTGCAGGTGGGATTATTCCTTCTCCCTCCAAATTTTTGAGTCAAGCTGAGACTGCTAAAGCTACCCGAGATAGCAGAAAGGAAAATTAGAAGAAGAAGGAAATGTTGGTGCCAGCAACAAAGAATATGTGGTGATTGTATGACCATTAACAGAGCTCCTTAACTATCACCTGACTCATCCCCCAAGTATCCAAACCCATGGAGAAAATATAGCCTGATGACTACTCTATTAGCATTGTTGCGGCCGATCTTTCTGAGTTATGAACTCAAGATAAGGTTAATTAATGAATAAAACTATGGCAGTAGTCACCATAGACTACTTTAAGTTCACCAATCAGCTAAAGAAGCCACAATCTAGCCTCAACAAGGTGGAGGCCACTGTGGCCAAACATCATGTCGAGATAAAGAGCAAGGGAAAAGAGATAAATCAACTCCACAAGGAATTAAAGGAGGCTTCATCACAAGAAGCCCTTGTAACTTCTTAGGTAGAAGTTAAGACCCTAACAGCTAAACTTGTCACATCTGAGGCCTTTACCCATTTTCTCACACAAGAAAAGGGAGCCCTCCAACATGAGGACGATTCAAGAAATGTGGAGGTGGCTACGATCTAAGACAAGTTGTGCACGATCGAGGTAGAAAGGGGCACCCTCCAAACAAAGCTTAAACCATTTGAGGAAGTGGTCAAGGACTTGACCCGAAAGATAGGAAAACAATCCAAGAAAGGTGGAATTGTAACATTAGTATAGAAATTTTATACTTCTTGATGTGACATAATTGCCACCACGCAATGGATATAGCCTCTAAACTCAGATATATATTTGATGCACAAGGATTAGTCTCAAATATGGAGATTGTAGCATCCACCATCAACAATGCAGTGTTTGCTAAGGTCCCTGAATAAAATCTTTTGATTTAGAAACTTTATAATGCTTTAAAATATGACCTTTAAGGGAAAGGAATCACTAAAAGATAGCTAATTGCTATGAAAATCAACAAGATTGTGTGTTGCAACAAGGCCTTCATCAAGTGCCAGAATCTCTTGGCTCATATCCACCAAGGAATTGGAGAGAGGAAGTAGAGCATCAATGAACTAGTCTAGTTAGGCTTCCTTTCCCCCTTCCTGATGACTATATAGTCCTCTCAAAGGACCAAATTCAATAGCTCTTGATCACCAAATGTTACCGAGGTGGAATTTATTCTTAACCCCATCGTACAATTGGAGTTTTACTTGCATGTAATAGTGTAGAATCTCTAAAAATAATCACATAAGGAGATAATCGAGATGGATCGAGCTTTCCAAGCATTGCAAAAAAGGACCTATCCAATAAAGATGAAATGGATCAGATATCGAGTTTCTTTGCAGCAACTCTAAGTGGCATTTTTTGATCCACATTTTTATTTTTTGAAGTTAAGAGATTGTTAGATTCATGGGTGACACAGAGTCCCTTGGTGAGTCGCCATAACTGTAGATTTCTTTTCGTATAAGAATATTTTATCGACCACAATATTTTTTTGTCCTGGCCCTTCTCTCTTTTGTCTGCTTAAGCCTAAAATTGACTAAGTATGAAGCTATGTGCGGAAGGGATCCATGTGTCTCTTTGGTGCACTTGGGACATAAAACAGAGAAAGGAAGGTCCTCAACAAGCATAGACCCTCCACGTGTCACCTGGGAGAAAATTCAAATAAAGAGAATTAATGGAGGCCCCAAACGAGCACACGCCCTCCACGTGGCAACAGGAACATTACCTACTCAAGGAGCGTCAGTTGGAAAAATTAAATAAAAACAAAAATATTCCAACAGGAAGTTGAGATATTGACCTAGAAAGGGAAATATCTTGTAAGGAAATTGAATGTTTTCTATGGAAGTTCTAATTTGGGACGTTGAAGTAAGAGTAGGAAGATCTATAAAATAGCATTCTGATCCGGGAACAAAAAAAGAAAAAAAAAGGAGAAAATTATTAGAAAAGAAAATAGACAAGATCCTTGAAAGGGATTCCTGACTCAATTATCATATTGGCTAGCGTGAGTAAGGCTCTATTGTAGAAAGTTATAATTTGTGCCATATCATCCTTATGTATTATTTCTCTTATGAATAAAGAGTTATATCTCTGTGCATATTAGCTTTCAATATCCCGTGTCATTTTTCTTTCATTGTTGGTAGTTATAGATAAATTGAAGATCAATTGTGCTTTATGCCCTTGGGTTTTCTTTATATATCTATTATTTTAGCAATTTTTATGTTTTACATCTTCTCAGCCTCTAATAATCTAGATACTTCTAAAAATAGTAGATCATGTTAAAATTCTATTCAAACTATTCTAAGTAGTTTCTTGGGAGATATCTCTATGTATTTTTAGGATCCATTCTGGCACATCACCTTAGTTTTACATTTCCTTTCAGATTTATTCTAACCTAATCCCACACCATAGAGAAGAGATAGCTTCTTTAAAATTTGGAAGTTACTGTTAATGTAGAATCACAACACCCTTGAATGGCCTGGGTGTGGAGTGGGGCATTCAGTGTGATTACACAACATGGGACCATCTCTCAAGCTGTGGGACTTGCAAAACTTGAGATGGACCTCCAGAGAAAGTCAGTTCTTGCTTCCTAATCTACCTACCATAAGCTACTTTAGTGCAGACAGAATCTAACTAATCCTAATCTAACCATTCTAAGGGGACAAAGAGAAAGAGAGAGGGTGAAAGAGCCTACACTAAGCAGTGATACACTAGAAAGGGAAGTGCGAGATATTTTATTGAGGGAGAATAAAACAGGGAAAAGGGGACTGAGGGAGGTCAAACAGAAGTGACACAAACCCAGATCTAGATCCGCCATAGAAAATCCATGAAGCATGAAATCCTGCACCTGTAAACATGAAATACATGCACAAGGAGCAAACAAGAGATAGAGAGGCACAGAGAAACAACAAAACAATGCTAAGGGTTGAAATATGCCATGAAACAAGGTTTTATTGCTTTGTAAGGTGCACAGAATTTTACATGTGGTGCTCAGAGGCAAAAATATGCTCTCCAATTGTATGAGAATGCCTGTAGCTTAAATGGAGTCAGGAAATGAATTTGATAGAGTTTCCCTACACCTAGAATGTCTCCCCTTCTCAAATTGAGAAGTGTTACAATATATAAAAAGAATAAGAGAGAGAAGAGGGAATTTTTGAAACCTACTTCAACCACCATGGGATATGCATTGAATTTTTCCCTGAAAGCTTTAACCACCATCAATCAATGACCCCTACAAATCTACCTACAATTTATTGATTCTAGTTCCCTAAAGGATCAAATTAAATCTAGTGTGGTAATTGAAGAAATCAGATTCTGCATTAATGGAATGGAAGATGTTTTCCCATTTTAACCCACAAAAGCCTACTAAGAATGATATTTTATGTTTCCTTGGCATAGAGGGGGTCGAGATGTTTCCAAAAAGTCTTCTCCTGCCCAAATATGAGTTTCCAGTCAAAAGATATGGCCATTTGAAATTTCGGGTCGCATGCGCGCAATATTTGAAAGAGTTTGTCTGTATCGGGTCAACATGGCAGCCCTATGCTTGTTTGAGTTTTTCCCCTACCTTCACTCTTGAAATCACACCAGACTAAAACGTGGTGGATTTCGCAAGCTCCTCAAGCTTCCTTTATATTTTGCCTGAGTCTTTTTTCTTGACAGGCTGAAATTGTGCCCGACCCTGAGACACATGGAGGCTTCACGCATGTTTGAAAACTACCTCTAGACTTTACCTTTTAAGTAGCATCATACTGACACTTGGCTTCCTCCGTTGGCTTGCCTCTACTTTGACTATTCAACCCACCGACTCTATTTCCCTTTTGGACTTGGGACACGTGGTGAGACTACGCACGTTTGAAAACTCGCTCAAGATTTTACCCTTGAGGGAGCATCGTTAAGACACGTGGAAACTTCCTCATACATTCTATACTTAGTCATTTTGGGCCCACTCTCCTTTTTTACCTTTGTTGACCATTAGCTATGTGGAGGCCTAGCGCAATTTTTAGTCTCCGCCCAGGATTTTACCCTTGAAGGAGAGTCATTAAGACATGTGGCACCTTCTGTAGAGTCGAAGACTTTTCAATGGCCGGTACAGCCTTTGGGGATCTAGACACATGGAGGCTTGACACTTGTTTAGGTCTGACTTTTGATTTTAATCTTTAGAGGTGTGCCACTTGGACACTTGGCAACTTCTAATGTCTCCTTCATACTTAGCCAATTTTGGAGCTCATCCTGAGTCATTTACAGAGCTTGAAGACTTCGAGCCTTTTTCATTCCTTTTCCTTTGAGCATCTAGTTCATTTGACAATGTCTTCTCCTCCCTGACCCTACTATTCCATTTTAGAACCTACCTGTAACGTGTTTGCTGGATTTGAAGCATGGGTTCATTCGACGGAGTCGTTTTCTTTAATTTCTTCCTGTGCATGGTTGAATTTGACTCCTTTGGGACTCTAATTTTATTGATGTCGTTCAGCCTCATTTTTCCCTCGGGTTCCTTGGATCAAGATTTCTTGCAACATTGTTTGTCATTCTGGAAAGTGAGCTCATGGGTCTGAATCATTCTCTTCATATTTCCTTTATATGCGGGGCTTCTTTTGACTAAATTTTCTAGGGGCAAATTTGGGATAAAAATTTGGTGACTCACGGGGACATCTGCCTGCTAGATGAAGAGACCAGTAGCCTTGAAGCATCCATTGGGCATGGAGTTAAGAATGATGGCCTAATATTGATCCTTTATTGAAACAGGCTCCTCAACTGCTTGCACTTTCTATGTTCTGCCTCACCCTAAGCCTACCCACCCGTATGCACTCTCAATTTTCATAAGAAAATCTTGGAAATGGAGTTTCTGAGAGTAGAAAATTGTATTGACCTAGGCTTTCATTTGTCCCTGAGATGGACTGTAGGCATGTTGAACTACATGGTGATACAACCTCATAGCAACAAAACACCAACAGACACTATGTACAAAGATCAAATCATACATGCCTCAAATAAGACATGCAGAGTGTGCACAAGCACTTATTGTACTGAAATCAAATCTACTCCTGCTCATATAATAACCAGAGAGAACGAAAATCTTAAGACAAAACATGCCACAGGTAGGGAGAAATAGCTTCCTTTTCTCAAAAGGGGCAGCTATGTAAATGGTTTGTCACTGAATATGGCTGCCTGGATGAGTGAAAAAACTGATAATAAGCCGGTCCCTCCACCCAAATCATCAAGGTGTCAGCTGGAAACAAGACAAATGCCTCTTTTAGATGATCTTGCATTTACACTCCTGAAGAGGTGTTACATGGTGACCCTAAGCACTTTGGAGGTTCTTCCTCATACTTAAAAGTAAGCATGACTAGTTGTGGCTTCTCCCTTGGCCCTTATGAAGCCAAGTATTTAATTGGGCATGGTTTGATCCTTTAAATGTGCCCATTTCTTTGATATCTTAACTCCAAAAATGGAGTCTTTTTGCAGACCTTCTTGGGATGGATGGTGTGAGAGAAATGGGAGAGATGGGATCCTCATTGCCATTTCCTACTTCATCCTCTTGAGAAGAGCATAGAAGATTCATATCTTCCAACCTTGGTTTCAAAGAGATATTATGAAGTGACAAGTTGTTTGCCTTGAATACTCTCCTCCATGGAAGATAGGTTCATGTGCTTGAAAGGTGAATGATGGAGGATCAAATTATGTTATCTCCTCGGGCTCCTCTCTATTGAATTAATCTTCCAACTCTGACAGACAAATTTGCCTCCTTTTTGTCTCTGATTGTATACATTCAACCTCCTTCATGGTGTCCTCCTTGATCTGCAACTAGCTCACCATGGTTACCTTATTCCTTCAAACATGAAGTTTGAAAGCTCAAACTCTTCTTCAACAGTAGATATTAAAGGGGATGAAGTGGGAGGAAGAACTAAAGGTTCTTTTGTGGTCTACTCCTACACTTGGAGCCTATAAAACTTGTATGGTCCTCCTCCATCATGGGTTTATCAATCAAATCAGGTCCTTGGAATGAAAGCAAAATATCTTCAATGATGCTTATCTTCATTGAGTGGCTTCAACTTTAATTTGATCTCTCCCATCTACTCCTCTTCGATAGGACTTGGATCTTATTATTTCTCCTCACTCAACTAGTTGTGTAACTTGGATCCAAATTAGCATCCTCTTCAAACAAAGTTCCATTAGGGACACTTCAATTCAGAGTAAACAGACTGTTGATCTTCTTATTCTTGTTCTTGTTCTTGTTCTTATTCTGCTACAAACTTAGCCTAAGTCCACCACTGGATCCTCAATCATTACTTCCTCTATTGACTTGACCATCAAGGGGATCTTTGTAAACCCGAATTTGGCATCCCAACTCTTCATACTATCTGTCATTTCTTCTATGTTGGGATCCCCTTCTTGCTATTTTCCTTGACTGGATTCTTGAGTCTCTTCCCAACATGGACTTGGGAAAGCAAGAGGGAGTGATAGGTTGGGGTTCAACCAGTTTGTAATTGTTTGTGGTGGGGAGGGGGGGTGGAACTTCTTATTTGTTTAGAGGGGATGACTACTTGGGAAAGAAAAGGGGAGAAGAATTGAAATGGGGTGGAATATTAGGAGATGGAGAAGAGAAATCAACACTTGGGGCAGCAACTGAGGGGCTCGACTCTTGACACTGCTGAAATGATAAATTTTGAGAAAGAGGAAATGAAGGAAAGGGAGCTGGTGATTGAATTATCCATTGACCAAGGTTGTATCGCACTTTTCTCATAAAGCCTCAATGTCCTCAATCTACTGTACAAGCTAGAGGCAACACTTCCAACCATGAAGCCAAGCATCTTCTGAGGGCTGTAATGCCTTGGAAAAGAGCCTTCCCATGGATAAGGTTCCCTAAAAACCAATCTTGAATGCCTTCATTTATGCTATGGCCCTTGAATGAACCATGCCATCCTCCATTTTTTTAATCTTCTCCAGACAAACTAACATTCTCCATGTATTTGTCACCAATGTATGTGCATCCCCTTATTCTTGATAAGATCCATAGCCAAATTAGTTTTTACCCTGCTCATATCGATAAGAATAATGGTCTTGGATTTGATCATACTATTGAATTGGTGGAGTTGGGAAATGCATTGGATGTGAATTGCATTGTTGATGTAAGTATGAGTTCCATGAAGGGAGTGAAGTCATGATTGTACAACTTTATGGAATGGGATAAAATGAAAGATATGGAAGAAGAAAATGGATAACAATGAGTGGAAATGGATGGAAAAGGTCTGTAATTTAGAGAATGGATTATTGACCAGATGGAGTTTCCAGATGTGCTTTGCATGCGCCTCCTAAAGGTTGAATCTTAACCAGGAACATACTGACTTGCTAAGATGAAGTGGTAAGGTGCTTCAGATCTGTCCCACTGGGAGTGCCAAAAATGTTAGTGTGGTGAGCATGGTGGCTTAAGATTTACTGTTGATAATGGGACACCTTAAAAAAGATAGAAGATCCTACCTCAGTGTCCCACCGGGCATGCCAAAAACTGTTAGTATGGTAGCATGATGGCTTAATATTTGCTATTGATAATGAGACACTTCAAAAAGATAGAAGATCTAACCTTAGTCTCCCACCAGGTGTGCCAAAACTATTAGTGTAGAATCACAACACCCCCGAATGGCATGGGTGTGGAGTGCGGGCAATTGGTGTGAATGCACAACATGGGACCATCACTCAAGTTGTGGGACTTGCGAACCTTGAGATGGCCCTCTGGAGAAAGCCAGTTATTGCTTCTTATTCTACCTGCTAACAAGATACTCTTGAGAAGTGTAAACAAACTGATCTAACTAATCCTAATATAACCATTCCAAGGAGACAAAAGAGAAATAGAGAGGGTGAAAAATCTTACACTAAGTGGTGATACACCAGAAAAGGGAAGTGTGATATATTTTATTAAGGGAGAATGAAGTATGGAAAAGGGGACTGAGGGAGGTCAGACAAAAGTGACACAGACCTAGATCCAGATCTACCATAGAAACTCCATGAAGCACGATGTCCTACACCTGCAAATGTGAAATACATGCACAAGGAGAAAACATGAGATAGAGAGGCACAGAGAAACAACAGAACAATGCCAAGGGTTGAAAGACACCACGAAGCAAGATTTTATTGCTCTGTAAGGTGCACAAACTATTAAATTCAGTGCTCAGAGGCACAAATATGCTCTCTAGGCATAGGAGAAGGCCTACAGCTTGAATGGATTTGGGAAACGACTTTGAAAGAGTTTCCCTACACCCATAACGTCTCCCCTTCTCAAAATGAGAAGTGTTACAATATATAGAAAGAATAAGAGAGAGAAGAGGGAAAATTCAAATCCTACTTCAACCACCATGGGATATGCATTAAATCCTACCTTGAAAGCTTCAACCACCATCAATCAATGCCCCCTAAAAATCCACCTACAATATGTTGATTCTAGTTCCCTAGCGGATCAAATTAAATATAGCTTGGTAGTGAAGAAATTAGATTTTGCATTAATGTCTTGGAAGACATTTTCCTATTTTTCACCCACCAAATCCTACTAAGAATGATATTTTATGTTTCCATGGCATAGAGGGGGTTGAGACATTTCCAAAAAGTCTTCTCCCTCCTTAATCTAAGTTTCCAGTCAAAATATATTGCCATTTGAAGTTTCGGGTCATGGGCGCGTAATATTTGAAAGAGTCTATATGTACCAGGTCCACATGGCAGCTCTGCACTCATTTGAGTTTTTCCCCCTGCCTTTGCTCTTGAAATTTCACCCATGAGACACATGGTGGCTTTCACAGGCTCCTCGGGCTCCCTTTGTATTTTACCTGGGTCCCTTATGTTTGGCGGAGACATTGTGCCCGACCTAATACACGCGAAAGCTTCACGCATGTTTGAAAAGTGCCTCCAGACTCTACCTTTGAGATAGCATTGTGCTTACACTTGGATCCCTCCACTAGCCTACCTCTTCTTTTACTAGTCAACCCCCCGACTCTATCCCCTTTTTGGACCTGGGGCACATGGTGAGACCGCACTCATTTGAAAACCTGCTCAGGATTTTACCCTTGAAGGAGCGTCACTAAGACATATGGAGGCTTCCGCCTAGACTCTATACTTAGTCATTTTGGGCCCACTCTCCTTTTTGACCTCTTTTAACCATTGGCTATGTGGAGGGTTGGCGTAAGTTTGAGTCTCCTCCCAGGGTTTCGCTTTTGAATGTGCGCTATTTGGACACTTGGCACCTTCTACTAAGTTGAAGAATTTTCAATGGCTGGTGAAAATTTTTGGGCCTTGAAAGCATGGAGGCTTGGTACTTATTTGGGTTTGCCTTTTGGATTTAACCTTTGGAGGTGCGTCACTTGGACACTTGGAAGCCTCCACCAACTCTCTATAGTTTGCCAATTTTGGGCTCGTTCTGAGTCATTTGTAGAGCCTGAAGACTTCTAGCCTTTGTCGTTTCTTTTCCTTTGAGCCTCTGGTTCTTTGACACTGTTTCTTCTCCCTGACCTTGCTATTCTATTTTATAGCATGCATGTAACTTGTCTATTGGATTCTAAGCATGACTCATCCTACGAGGCCGTTTCTTGAATTTCTTCTTGCACGGGGTCATTTTTGACTCTTTTGGGCATGTGGTTTATTTTGTGTCATTCAGCCTCATTTTATCCCTGCGCTCCTTGAGTCAAGCTTGCATGTCCCTTTATTTTTTGTTCTAGAATGTGAGGTTCGTGGGTCTAAATTGTTCCCTTCATATTTCCTTTATGTGCGGGGTTTGTTCTGACAAAATTTTTTGGGGAAAAATTTGGGATGACAGTCACCTCAGGTTGCACATCCCACTAACCTAAGGTATCCAACGACTATGACGGTTCATCCGTAAGGATAATCGTCAACAATATATTTACAAGAAGTGTCTGCCTCTCGTGCTTAACTTTGGCATGTAATAGATTCTCCTGAAACCATTCCTCTAGTAGCGGAATAATATTCTCTTATCACAAAATCTTACACACCTCTTTCAAGTCATCCACATCCTTCTACTAGGTCTCAAAATTATTTGCACATTCAATCATGCACACCTATTCCCTTAAGCACTCTATTTCACCCTGTAAATATCGAATGAATCTCATATTCTCTTGGCATAATTCATTCTTATGCGCCCCATATGGATACTTAACATCACTTCCTCCCTCGTTATGAGTGTTTTTCCTGTAAAGGATCATATGCGTGTGTTTCCTCAGTTCATGTTGTAACTAGCATGGGTTACAATTCTAGATCAAACTTCTTATTAGGCATCTCGTTCATTACACCTTGATCATTCTTACACCTTTTTCCTTCTTCTTATTTTTACTCATGTGCTCATATAGATATGGGAAATCCTCTAACTTATGTTGCCTCCCACACCATGAGTAAGTTGTATTCTAAGGGAAATCTTTTTGGTAATGATCAGGAGACCCACAAGTGTAACAAGTTCCTTGATCAAACCAACCTCTACCACCACTGTGACCTTGGCCTTGATATCCTCCTCGGAAGCCTCCATTTCTATTATCTCAATTGTTGCGCCCATCATTATGTTTTCCTTCATGATCCTTGGATCTACTTACCACATTATTCTGGAACACTCCTGCTTCAATATGATCAATCAGTCAGCAATCAAATGTGTTAAAGGAATGGGCATGGAAAATATTTCAATACATGAACACATTCTTTTGAATTAAGTGCTTCAAAATAGGATAGTTCTGAACATCATGGTCTAAGTGAGAAACTTCAGATTCTAATAACAATGTGTGAACAAACTTGCTTGGGTTAGTGGTGTCAATTAACTTGCAAAAAATAATATGTTGTTCACTATTCCATAGTCATTTATTCATCAAACCTAGGGATGTAGACTTTCAACAATGTCAATGTTGTATACATAGTTACAAGTGTTCAAGAGATATAACTAAAGGATTTTTGTCACAATAACTACAAATTATAATGCTAAAACTAAACTAGGTTGCAAATAAGAATAGATACTACATCTAATGAATAAAACATGTAAAAAATGACTCATAAATAAATAAATGATTGACTGCAACTCTAATCTACTCATGCACATAACTTAAAATAGAAAATAAAAATGAAAGGGGTTTAGTGAACAACAAGTGGGCCATGCTTTGGTAACTATCCCATCCTAAGGCTTGTGTCTAAAAAAAATGATAGAACCCATAGTTTCATTCACCAACATGAAGATTACAGAATACAACTTATAACAATTTCCTACCTCTGGATCGATGTCTACTACAGTCTTATCATTCTTTTTATATTCAAAAATTATGTGAAGAGACTCTTTCAACTAGTAGTTACATTTTCATTAAGTACTAGATAATTCCCATGAAATCCATGGATTCTTATACATGCAATAAAAAATTAATAAAAGTATTGTAATACATCAACATAACCAACTATTCATTTAAACAACCAGTTGTAAAATTAAATCAACTAGTTCCAAGTTATAGTTGCAGAGAACAATTATGCATTGGCATGAGATCCATTCTTGTTGTCATAACTACTTCTTTACTAGCAAGTGCAAACTCATGTGAAGCATTCTTGTTGATCACATTTCCCAAAATCATGGCTTTATATATGTGAGTGTTTTCCTTTCGTTGTAGGTGCCTTGCTGCGAATGAGTCTCAGTTATTGCATGTCAGTTGCTATGGAAGAGTCCTCTCTGGTTTGTGATAGAGTTTCTTTATTTGCATGTTAGCAACAATACATAAAAAATTCTTGTAACAATTACAACATTCAGATAAAGCACTTAATAATCATTCATTGCATCAAATATATTAAAATTCACATTCAAAATCCATGAAATAAATTAACATAGTAATAATTGTACTAAGTAATATATAAGTACCATAAAATTAAGTTCAGGTGAATGTATGACATGATGACCATAATAAAAAAGTGTGAGGGTATACAAAACATGAAAGACTATAGAAGATGAGACAATTAAAACAATATTTAATGGGTATCATCACACCCCTAGATTTAATTTCTTGAATGACCTCATTCAAGAGTTTCTTGTTTATCCTTTTCTACTTTTTCTTGCTTATCCTTTTGTTTCTTGGGGTCCACCTGGATGATGCCGCATAGTTTCCTGAATTCAGTTGGCATGGATGTTCCCTTAGGTTAAGTAAAGAATTAATTTGTATTCCTCCTGTAGCGTTCCATTATCATTTCTTTTACTTCCTCGTTGAGTTCTCTCTCCCCATACCAATGAGGTATTGGATAGTGAAAAATAGGTGGATAATATCCAATTGGGAACCATGTTTTCCAACATCCCTTTACTACCTGTATATATGAATTCATTCACTAGAGAGTTGGGATAATGTTTGGATAGGAATGAATTTCCTTCCTCTTTAGTTCTAGTGACATATCCTCCCATCTCCTTCTACATGCATGTACTATCTCTGCATCATTGTACATAATGTGATCTTTGGCCTCATCATGTACTTCTTCTCACATCCTTTATACCTTCTATTTGATTTTCTGTGAATTTACCATACTCTTCAATCATATCGTTTGTATTGTTTTCCTCTTCCCTAATCATTAATGGCCTCTCTTTGCACAATTATATATATTCGACCATCTTTTTTTCCCTGTAGAGCTCATTATTTAAATCAGAGAGAAATTCCCAAATATGAACAACCCCTATGTAAAGAACATGGATCCAGGCTCTGTCATATTCCAAATCATAGTTTTGCAGATAGAGTTCATAAAGAAGTAATTGTATTTCATGAGGCATCTTGAGATATATTATGAAAAATGACCTAGCTACAATGATATCAAAGGGTATATCACTATTGAGACAATTGTATTTCAAATGCAACATTTGTTCTTGTAAGAAGACAGAGTAAACATTTGATGGTGGTCTACACTTGAAATTTTCATTTGTTACCTATATTGTGTCTTCTTGTTTCTTTTTCAACTGTGCAATCTAATTATATTTTGCCCTTAGCTTCCTACCCTTTTCTTCCAAATCTTGTTAGTGTTGGAAGATTAGTTTTTCCTTTTCTCTCTCCCATCTTGTTTGTAGTTTATTACAATAGTTCTCAAACTTTTTCACCCAATATTATGAACTAGTTTGTGCTGTCATACAATTACAGGCTGGCCTAGGGGCTTCTTTGAATACTTCTTGTATGATAGCCTATGGATGCAAGTTGGATGGTTGAGAATCAAGTTCTAATGATTAATGAGTAATTGGGGGTTCATTTATCTACATTGGCTGACTAGATTCTTGGGAAATATTTGGCTCAAGGTTCTAGATGATGTTGTCAATTGTTTCCTCTATATAAATTGGTAAAGTGGCTTCAGTATTAATGGCACTGGGCTGAGTTGTAGGTACTATTTATGATGACACTTCCTTAGTTTTCTCTTCATCATTTGTAGTTGCAGTTGTTGCTTCCTTACTTTCCTTATTTACTAAATCCTCTTCATGCAACACATGAATAATCTCTTTTTCCTCTAGGTTTCCATGAACATTGGTTAACATTTCAGTTTCTTCAATCAATAATTTCCCTTCATGCTCCATATGGGTTACCCCGGCGTAAAAAACCTCTATTTTAATCCCAATGGATTTAGTAGGGCTTTGTTGAGTAGGTTGTGCACATAACTCCTCTTCTTCCTTCTTTTCAATTCCCTTGGGTTGTTCCTCCATAACTATGTATGCATATATTACTATGGGAACTCCTTGTTCAACTTCCATTGGAATGGTTTTATCATTCCTATCTATCCTCTCCTTGTCACTATCCAGTGATATTTGAATATTTTGCACAAAAATTTAAGGTTTGGATTTTTCATTTTGAGTGTATGGGATCTTCTTTGTGGCTCAGAGGCTTTGGAAAAATATTTCCTTTTTCCCTTAGAGGAGGAAGATTCTGGGGTTGAGATATTTAATAATGCCTCTATAACCAAAACTCTTTTAGGAGATATAGGCCTAGGTCCTTGCTCTGGAAATGGTGTTTATTCATTAAAAAGTTTTTTAGAAGGTAAGGAAGCTTTGGTAGGAACTAGGGTTTCTATAGGAGTAGGGTTTTCTGAAACTAAGGGTTCAAGTGGAGGCGTAGAGGAAATAGCCGAACTCTTTTTCTTCTTTTTACCCTTCCCCAACAAGTCATCAATATGTTTTGCTTGTGTGAAATCTCCCCAATTCAATGTAGGATGCCATGTTACCAATGCATGCTTTATATCTAGAGTGACAAGACAGTGATGAGAAAGGGCATACCTTCCCCTCTGCAACTCTCTTTTCATCTTCTTTAAACTTTCATGTAAGAAATTCAGTACATTTACATGTTTTCCATTCTTTGAGTGACTTAACAACTTAAAATGGATAGTGTTCAATCGGGAATATATACCCTCATAGGTGAAATATTTTATGATATAATTAGAAACATCTTCCTAGAAAGGTTTTAAAGAAGTATGCAATGTACCTTATCTATTTGTCATGAAGTTTTCATCTTCGTCTGCAAATTCTACTTGATCTTCTTCAGGATAAGCTTTTACAAGATACATTTCACCTTCTACTAGAAAACCAGTTACAGCATCTAGTATCTCATCATCAACCTTAAATTTCAAACCTTTCACTATTTCTTGACCATCTCTAAATGAAGTGGTGAATTCTATAACTATTGCCTCATTAAAGCCTTGAAAGTTATTGATATAATCCATCTAGCCATTATCGTGAAAATACGGAAGAATTTGAAGCTAGTTCCAAAATTGTGAATGGTCTGTTGGATCATTCCTTATCAAATCTCCCCCCATTACAAATTTTGGTGATTTTGTGAACTCGGTGAAGTAGGAGGTTTATCCTTCAGAACCGAAAATGCAAAATGAAATTGAACGGAAGAACCAAGTGCTCTACCTTTTCAAAATTTGAGTCTAAGTACACATGCAGCTTGAAAGGGGAAGTATTAATTTGAATTGAAGTATACCCATGTGATGTAATGATCATGGGATGACATAGGAGATGGGTCACATAGAAAAAGGTGGAGAAACATATGGAAAATAAATTTTATTTAATAGCTGGAAATATATATTAATTAAATATAATTATTCTATCAATACTCAAATAAAGGAAATCGAGTGCACTCAACTCAAGGTGTACACCGAATTATTGCGACATGTGTTTTTCTTGGATTTCGTACCTGTGGATGCATGCATGAGGCTGCATGTTGAGGTGTTTCATGGCTACAAGTAATGTTGTTACAGGTGGTATTGTTACATGTGATGTCATATAGAATGTGATCCATAAATAATCCAACGAATTACTGGAGAGGGAAGATTGAATTATTATGGTGTTGATTATCTTCATATATTTTTGATCATACAACTGGATTCTTGAATCTTCATATAATCAAGTTTAATAAAGAAAGAAAGAAAAACAGGGATTTGGTTACATGTTATTACAAGTGGATGTTCTAGTCTTTGAACCACCTACTTTCATTAGAGATTATACACTCCTTTATGCAAATACTTAAAATCCTTCAAAACAAAAATACTAATAAAATAGAACATGTTAGTGAGTAGTTATGATCACCATGAAGGTTGATCACATCACTTTTATTCATCCCTGGGTGTCTAGAAAGTTGGATAAACCAAGGCCACTGAAGATCTCATTCCTCTAAAATATCAAAAGATGAACCAGTAGGTTCAACTTCTATCCTCAATTTGGATGTTCTCATTTCCATTTTTCTTTGGCTTCCTCTAAACTGTTGGTTGAAGGTGTTCCTATTAGTTAGATTCTGGTACAACCTCAATCTATGACCATTTACTAGTATTTTGAATTTCATAGGATCAATGGTGGTGAGTTTCATAGCTCCATTGGAAAATATCTTCTCAATTTCATATGGATGTAGCCATGTTGTCTTGAGTTTTCCAATGTGGTACTTGTATTTGGAGTCAAAGAGAAGTTCCCAATCACCTTCTTGGAATTTCCTCATTTTGATGAACCTATCATGCCACTTGATCCTTTATTTTTGTATCACCTCTGTATTTTTAACAGCTTCCCTCCTCATTTCATCCAACTCATTGAGTTGAAGAACCCTTTGTCTATGTGCTTCAGAAAAATCTATGCCTAATTCCAATGCAGTTCTTAATGTCTTATGCTCAAATTCAATAGGGAGGATAACACTCTTACCATTCAATAGCTCAAAAGGTGTGAATCTAGTTTTTATCTTCCACGTGGTATTGTACACCTAAACTTCCTCTAGAATTCTTTCTGACCAATCCTTTCTATGCAATGCAATAGTGTAATGCCCCGTGCTTTCCTTACTGTTGTCAAAGTAATGATAGGAAAAATGGATTTATCCTATGTTGTTGGCACCCTTGCGTATCAAAAATTTAAATGAAAACTTGATGTGAACATGTAGTCACAGTAACATGAATAAGCTAAGGATGATCTCCTTAGATAAGAACCCTGCTAATCTAGGGTCTATCTTAGTGATGAACTATTTTCACTAAGGCAACATTACATCGTTTGTAATGTTGTATGTCATAAAATCCTTGGTGTTAATTTAATCCTTGAAAGTGATTTGTGATGTTGTTGCTTATCTTTATTAAATTGTTAACATTATAGTTTTTATAACTAATTTATGTGTAGGCTTTGACAATTTCGATAGTTCGCTTAATGGCTTAATTTGAAATGTGATCAAGACTTCATGTTGGTTTATAATAGGTCTTAAACCAACCATCTAATAATCTTCCCATTTGATGACTAATTCCATCATGATCGTATTTCCAGGGATAAAGGGGCTATAGTCGTCAGTCAAGGAATTAATTATTAAGTATTAAAGTGCATCAACTCCTTCGAGTATACATGAACAACTTTCTTGATCAATGTTAGCATTATATATATATTTCAAAAAGGGGAGAAACTCTAATCCTATTGGTATAGTTCTAAACCTAACATGCAAACATGTTACTTGCGAAGCTAGAAGTGAACATAACCTTTCCTATTTGAAAAGGGTGTGTGAAAATATTTAGTGTTGTGAAGCCTTAAGGCATATAATGGAATGGCATCCAAATTTTCTATGGCATAAAATATTGTTTGGTCATTGAAAATGATATAACGTTGCTTGAATTCAAATGGTTGATGAGGTGGCAACCACCACCTAATATTTGTACTTCAGTCCCTTAATTATTTATTGATTAACTTCGCCAATTGATTTTGGAGTGAAGTATTTTAATTTTTTAAATCACCTTGCATGGCATGAAGTATGAGTTGCTAAATGTAAAGGAGAGATAAGAATAGTTGGTGGCAAGCTCTATTAACTCTGCATTTAATGTATTTTAATGTTCATCTTCCTCGGGAAGTGCATGAATGGTTTGGGGGAAAAACGAGTTTAGTATCGATTCATTTCATTACATGAAACTCGTAGAAGCTCTGCATGCAAAGTGGAACTATGTGTTGATGAAAGTTTGCATGGAGAAAACAATAATTGGGTGGTTAGAACAGAAAGTTCCCAGACTCATTAAAATATCACTGGAAATTTGTGATCTGTTGAATGAAGGAACTCATTTCAAAGGTTAGGGATCTTCTGAAGAATCGTGAAAGTTTTTGCAAGAAAAGAAATCACAGGTGTGACAGGCATGGTACACTCTAAAATTTTCATAATTTCTTGTTTTATTTAGTGATTTCACAAAAATAACCTTGCCTTGAATGAAATTTTTGTTTATAATTTTTGAGATGTAGAATCATTTAATATTGCTCTGTGGAGTTTGAATTTCTATGGATTTGTGATGTATGTTGTTAAAATTAATCAACTAAGTACAGGCTCCAATAAGGATGATTATCGTTAAGAAAAGAATATGATCTTGAAATATTAAAGACTGCTGCTGTAATGATTAATGGGTTTGTTTTGATATGCCAGCATTGTTGAAATCTTATTGCAGTTGAGAAATGACATCTTCCCATACTGTAGAAAATCTTGTTTAATTATTTACCCATCTCTCCATGGATTGGAATAAGTATGGCAAGGTATTGTGGTATGCTGGAAATTATTCTGTGTGAGTTTGATTCTTAAATAAATCTATGCCAGTGGAGTCATGTTGGTCTTGTATGAGGCATCGTCTGTACTTATAATCGACCTAGTTTTATTTAAAATAAGTATTAGTATTGATTAAAGAAAAATGACTGAATTTATTATTATCATTGGGTTGTAGATAATAAGGACAATTTTAATAATTACAAGGTCTACATCATCGGCCTTGAATAGGTAGTTTAGAATGGTATTTATGGTCTACTCTAGAGCCACTATGATGGCTTGGCTGAATCGTTGAGTTTTCTAATAGATAACTGTTGTATCTTGTTTACAATTTAAGATTGTATAAGTTCAAGATACTTCATTCTATTATACCATGTTGATCTCCTTATTTCTTCATTAATAATTCTATAACTATTCCGACTTCTTTGAGGTTTGAAGCCGGTTACAAAAAGTTTATATAGAGATTTGATTACTGTGATGGTTAAGTCTAGTTTGTTAAAATATCGTCACTTATGTTTCATTTTAGCCTCTATAACGAAGGATGGACATCCTCCTGTAAAACCTTGTATGTTATTTATTGGGCTAATTTATTCATTATTATTACTAAATCTTGGTTTTTCTTGCATTTCTTGCTGAGTTCAAAAGTGATATCGAATTCAACTAAGAATCTCCTTCCTCATGTAAGAGATGCAGTTCACTGTTGACCATTAGGAAATCATCCTAGAAAGTGAGCTGATCTTCTAGAAGTTTATGCATTAGTTTTCTTGGTTGAAAAGGTGTTAAACAATTCCTTTTATTGAGCATGCCTCATCTCAAAATATGAGCTGGTAATGATAGTAGAGTTTGATTTCTTGACCCTTACGCTCTTATCTCTGCTTGCTAGGTTTATGTTTAATATGTTAGAAATTGAGTCCTTAAAGTAAGGCTGGAGATTAAGGTTGACCCAAAATAGAAAGACTCTTGGATTCAAGGTTGTGAAGTTGGTAGTATTACCCTCTGTAGTAATTAACATGGTCCAAGCTATAGATCACATTGTCTTACTATGTGTTCTATTAATAAACTGGAGGCGTTGATTTTGTATGGTAACCCATTCTGGAACAAAATGGTAAGTTATATACTTCTACTCTTTTAATAGATGATAACTAGATTCGTCCTTTGACTGAGTTTGTGAGATGTGACAGATCCTCTCCAGGTGTAATGATTCTGATTTGGATTTGTGGTATCACTGCAAACCCGGAAGTGACTCTTCCTCTTATAGCAAACTATACTCAGTTTCATTTATTAATTTTGGGGTTTCCTTGATGTTTTGAAAGCCCCCTATTGACCTTTTTTTTGGGTTGTGCCATGAATTCAGTTCAGTACGATCTAACCTTGTTAAGTAGAATTGGTTAGGTGATCATTCTTAAATTTAGAAGTCATGAGAAACCTTGACTTACAGGAAAAAGGTGGTTTGCTAGAAGTTGAAATTCATGTTGAGAAAACTCTTGGGATATTAAAATTTTATATGAACTGTTTGGGTAAGTAACAAGTATCTTATCTCGTTAACTCATGGTGCCTACTCTCTTCCAGACTTGTAAAGACTGTAGTATTTATTAGGTCTTAATGTGATGAAACTCATCTAAAGAAGAAATTGTGAACTCTTTTCAATTCTTGGAATGCTCATATAAGTGCTTAAGTTGATGTAAGTATTATATGTAATCTGTTACTCAATTTATATTTGATTGTTATATGGTAGGATGCCATGAATGTTCTCTTTCACTTATCCTCGAGGTTAAATGCTCTAATTTTGTATTTTGTTAGCCAAATACTTTTGATGTCTTGGTATTATTGCCTGAGCCTTAATAGTCCTTGTGGATGTTTGAAACCCTCTTTAGATCTATTGTCAAGATTTTGGAGATTGATTGAATGTATTCTTGATATTTATATGGTTTCTTAATGGTTGAGTGAAACGATTTTAGGCATGTAAGTATGGGATTGCATGGGTGAAATCTTGTTACTCTTATCTGGTAATATTTAAATATTTTTAATTCTCATGTACCTTATGAATTGTATGGCTGTTTTTGAGTGACTGAAGTAGTTGTATGGAAAATTAAATCTGAAATTGATTTCTTCCATGGTTCATTAAATTTCTTATTGCCATCACGTTGTAGAAAGAATTGTTTATCTACTTAATCTTTGAAATATTGATGCATAAAAATAATATGGATTATTTCTATGAAATAATTAAGTAGAGTATGTCATTATTGTAAGTTGGTGCTTATCATGCTCAGTTCTTGTGAACTGAATCATGCTAAAAATTTTGCAGATAAACGCAAAGAAGGAAGGGTGAAGTATTTAGTTTTGTATATTAGTTTGATCATGGAAAGTTTGAAGATATGACTGACTTAAATGTTCACAACTGAAATACATTTTCTTAGAAACAGAAAAGGCTTGCTACTGAATATAATTGTTTTATTCATTTAAAAGAAAGATTTTTGTCATGCCTAAAGGCATGAGTTGTATTTATCTCATAAATTTAATTAAGACAGATTTCTTGTTGAATTATATATTGTTTTGTAAGTGGTTGATTGTCGATTGATGAGTTATGAGTCGTAAATCTATCAAGTTAAGAAATTAGTATCTACAATATTATTGTATTAATCATTAGTATAAAATCAAGCATGTAGTAAGTACTATACACATCTTATGTGTGATATTCTAAGGATCTTATAAGGGACTATTGGAGGAACTTTGTCTAAAAATATCTTGTTCTAAGTAATTATATGATAAGCATACTTGGAAATAAGTTGAGGCTGCTAATGGATAACTGCCTCATTGTAAAGTGCAATATATCAACCTACTTGTAAAGTTTTGTTAAGTTTTCCAAAGGTTTTGTATAGAATGTACACAACCACTAAAATATATCTAGAAGTAAGATTGTCTAATTTTAATGGCCACTGATAAGAGGGCAGCTGGATTATCATGAAACCATGAAAAGGTTATGTTAATCAGGTACTTATGTGCTATGGTTATTTTATAAACACATGTTCTACTAACTCTTATCAAAGGTATAATAATTTATTATTGATTTCTAAGTAAAATCAACTATAATTCCTATACAAGGATGTTACACATAAGTTACAAAAATACTGGCTTATGGCAATCTTACATGACTATATTTTGATTATGGTTTCACTTTTCGGGAATTACAGAATTGTGATAAATTGTGTTATGGAATATTTTACTCAAAGAGATGGATTGTTTTTAATTAGGGGTTGTCCCATGATGCATCATTATGAGCACCTAAGCATGTCAGATACAATGGAAGTAATATGGAACATGCTTACTAAGTTAAAATAACATAGCATTAAAATCTCATCCCTAGTCAATATTGTTATTATCTCTAAAGAGAATTAGAGAGTGATATTTTAAAAGGATATGACAAGGAAAGATAAATGGGTAAGTGGTTCATAAAAATATATCATATAGGCTACCTCATATATATCTTACTTGTTGGAGATAGTAAAATAAATGAACGTTCTTTATTGAGCTGCAATTAGGTAAAGCAATGTGCTTAAACTGGAAGGACAGTTGGCATTGATAGCCTATGGCACTTAATTTAAGGAATGAATCATACCTAAGTACTTAGTTTCATGTAAGTACATATCCCTAGAATATGAAATAAGGATCATTATCCTAGGGACAATTTTTGAAACTATAATAATGGTCATTCATATTGATAGTATTGTTTCTATCAATGGTTAACATGGGTATGAGATATTGAAAGGTAATTAAATTGTTATAGAGATTGGGGGTCTTGGGATCAACTCAATCTGGACCTTAGGTACAACCCATTCAAGGAGAAGGTGTTGTAAGTCCTAGGCTATTCTATAATGATTACCTTGAAAACATTAAACACCATGCACCAATATATGATTCTAGGCGGGTGAAATCACTGCATATACTACACAGTCATATCCCTATGGTGACGATCATCACCATTAGGATACTACCAATTAGCATCTGTAATGAGTTGTCTCATCAAGAGACTAGATTGTAGTATGGTGTTGTCCTAAGTACAAACCTTGATAGAGTTACAAGACATGTTGGACCTACTGGGTACGCACCCCTATATCAACCTATGATGGCTATGGGTAGATATGTGGGTGATTAATAAGGTGAATTGTTACGAAAAAACCTTCTTCCCATAGGCATCACACGATGACATAGAGGTACGTCTTTGTGTAGGTTAAACTGGTTTGTACCTCATTCAAGGCTTGTAGCTGTTTACAGCATTAACATTTGTGAATCCATATAACTGAACAAGTGAATAAGGAGAGATGACAAGATTCCAATGGCAAGTGTGCCGTCATAGAATCGAGCATGGAATACATGACAGATGTGAGATGCCTATGGATTTCATAGGTGGAACCTACACACACACTTAGGGGTTTTCACTTATATATAATATCCTATTAAAGGGGAACCAAAGGGATACATTTTATGTATGGCTCGTATATAGCATTGAGGGAGAACGAGTAGGTTCAGCATTCTCTCATACAACTGCACAAGGTTCATGATAGTTATCGGAAATGGATGACATTAAGGTTTATGTAGATTTAAATATACGGGTATTTAAATCAGCTGCGTAAAGTCAAATTAAAAAAATAAAAATTCTATAGACGAAGTGACAAAAAATGGATGTTACAAATAGTCTTTGTCAAGATGGCCTCAATTTCTTTATCTGTTACTTCAGCTTGGCCATTGGACTATGGATGATAAGGTTTGGAATTCCTATGCCTGATTTCATAATCTATAGCTAAATCAATAATAACTTTAGCAGTGAAGTGGGTACCTTGATCTGTGACAATATCTCTTGGCACTCCATATCTTGTAAAGATATGGTTATATAGGAATGTGTAACTCTTTCAATCTTTTGATTTGGTAATTCCTTTACTTCTATCCATTTGGTGAGGTATTCTATGTATACCAGGATGTATTATTTTTATTGAGACTTAGGATCAATGGGAAAAATAAAGTACAATCCTTATTTATCAAATGGTTGCAATACTATCTGAGGCTGCAATGACATTTTATCTGATTTGGTAGGTCTTCCCATTCTTTGGAACTTATCACATCTTTTTGCATACAATGTTGCATCCTTGTGTAATGTAGGTCAATAATACCTTTTGTGTTGTTATTTTTGTAGTGAAGTTTCCTCCACATGGATCACTATGGAAGGATTTGAGGACATCATAAATTTCCTTGTCATCAATACATCTTCTCATAACATTATCTTTCCCTGTGTGGACTAGGAAACCATTTATCCAAGAGAAATTCAAATTTTTCTCTGCAGTATATTTATTTTCATAATATAGATAGTGTGGAGGTGTCTTACTTGAAAAAAATAGTTGGCTATATCAGCATACCAGGGTGTCTTTGTGGAAATGGAAAACAAGTTCTTATCTAGGAAAGAGTTATCCACAACCTCTTCCTCATTATTGTTTTCCATTCTTAAGATAAAGTCTACTATAACATTGTCTTTCCCAAGCTTATCAACAATTGTTACATCAAACTCTTATAAGAACAACAACCATTTGATTATCTTGCTACTTACTATTGGTTTTTTGATCAAATATTTGATGGCAACATGATCTATATGGATAAAAACTAGATATCCCATGATATAGTGCTTGAATTCGTTGATGGCATATACAACAGATAATAATTACTTCTTAGTGAATGTGTAGTTAAACTCGGTATGTTACAGGTTCTTACTCACATAATAGATGGCATAATTGAGTATCCCTTCCTTCTGTCCTAGAACAACTTCAATTGTATGATCAGAAGAATCTATATGTATATGAAATGGTAAAATCTAGTCTAGCCCTCTCAGTAGGGGTGTAGACGTTAGCATTTGTTTTAATTCTTAGAATGCATCTTCACATTTTTTTTCCATACTAATAAAACATCCTTTCCTAATAACCCGAAAAATGGTGCGATGAATCTTTGGTAATACCCAACATGGCCTAAGAATCTCCTTACATCATTCTGATTTTTGGGTGTTGGTAAATTTATAATTATTGATATTTGGTTGGATCTACCTAGATCCTAGCTGATGACATATAATGATCTAACATAATCCCTTCAAACATCATCATATAAAAAAAATCATTTCTTAAGGACTATGCTCCTTGCATATTTTGAGAACTTTTTCTAAGTTTTTCATTACTTCATCAAAAGTGCTGCCATGGATTATGAACTCATTCATGTATACCTCCATGTAGTCATTGGTTAAATCTGAGAAAATGATAAGTATTTCCCTCTTAAATGTGGTAGCTGCATTACATAGACCAAGGGGAAGAACAAATTATGCCAAAGTTCCCCATGGGCATGTGAATTTTGTTTTGTCCTAATCCTCTGGTGCAATCTGAATTTGATTGTAGCCATTATAACCATCTAAGAAAGAAAAATAATTTTTTCCAGCAAGATTGTTAAGTACTTGATCAATAAAAGGAAGTGGGAAATGATCCTTTTTTGTTGCTTTGTTTAGCTCCCTATAATCCACGCAAATCTTCCATTTGCCACTCTTTTTAGGTTCAATAACAAGTGGTGACACCCATTGACTTTCTAAGATTGGATATATGAATCTAGCATCCAGTAATTTCTTTAGTTCTTCCTTCAATATATCCCTCATTATTGGATTCATTCTCCTTTATGGCTACCTTCTTGGCTTACAACTATATTTTATGTATATCTTATGAGTATAGAGTTTAGGATGGATTCCATTCATGTCTTCATAATCCCATGCAAATTTTGTCCTTCACTTTTTGAGAAGCGTAAATAATAGTTGCTCCTGATGCATGCTTAATACTTTGTTCACATTAAGTGGCTTTCCAGCTGTAATATCTACTGGCTTGTAAAGATTAGTCATGGAGCATATGCTACTATTTATAGAGTTACAGATATAATCATGTGGAAGAAGCAAGTGTAGGATGCAGTTCTTACTTGGAACATTCTTAGTATTTTCCTGAGGCAAGATTTGATTTTCAGGGCATCTTATGCATTGCAACTTTCCATCCTCTTCTTCACTCTTGCCATAATTACTCTTCAAAAAAATGAAAGAACAACATCCAGGGTTTTTTTAGTGGTAAATATTCCATTTTAGAAAAAATTAAAAAGGTGAATTTTCTGGCGCGGGTCAGTGACCTATTCGCCTAAAAATTACAGTTTAATTTTTTTTAGGGGTTGGCTTTGCCTACCCTTGAAAATATCCCCTATATAATCCTAGATTATTTTTTAAGTAGAACACTACTAGCTCACTCATACAACTAGGGGGCATATCTATTATCAAGTATAGTAAAGTTACAAAGCAATAGAGGCCAGTACACAAAGTCTAGTTTTATAGATATTCATCAGATTTTTAGTTGGGTGACAAGTATTATTCTTAGACGCCTGATAATAAATTTATGCTAACGTGTGATAAGGAGAGTTTTCTGACGCGTGACAAGGGAATTTTTTTGATGACCAACAACTGAACTTGTAGGGCAGGTTATTGATGCACGACAGGAGGTTTTTGACGCATGGAAAGAAGTTGTTGATACATGATAGAAGGTTATTCACGCATGACAATCCTTTGTTTTTAACAAATGACAGGATGATGGAGGCTACAGATGCACGATAGGAGGTTGTTGACATGTGAAAATCCTATGTTATTGATGCAAGATAGGAGGGAAAAGGTTGCAGATGCGAGACAGAAGATTTGTTGTCAAACAATAATTTGTTTTCTATCATGTGACAACAAACCTCCTGTCACGCAATAATAAACTTATGTTGACATGTGACATGAGGTTGTTAACATGTGACAATCTTGTGTTTTTGACTCACAATAGAAGGGTGGAGGCTACATATGCATGATAGAAAGGTTATTGTCTCACAACAAGAAGGTTGTTATTGCACGATAACAATTTTTTTGTCGCGTGACAGGAGGTTTGTTGTCACATGAAAACAACCTTTCTATCACATGACAAAAAATCTCCTATCACACATCTATAGCCTTTCTGTCACATGACTTGAAAATGAAAGCTTCTTTTAGGTGAAAAAATTACACACAAACCCCAAAAAATTTCCTTTCTGATGAAAGCAGTTCTAGGGATATTCGTCAGGTATTTTCCATCTCCGATTTCCCATAGGTCTCTTAAAATGAACCCTGACAACATCCACCTCCTGGCCTTCTATTAGGCATGAATTTTCTAGTATCATGAGCTATTGAACTGGACACTGGTATTTTTCTTATTTCTTCACCCAAACAGATTGATCTTATTCCTTAAATGGTTGTGCATGGGGATAGAGAATAATATTTTTGGTGCCACTTCCATTAGATATGATCATATTGCCAGATCTACATCTAATGAATGCATCGACAGCTGCTAATCATGATCTCCCTAGGATGATAGGATATCCTCCTAAGCTTTCTTTTGGCTATATAACAATGAAGTCAACAGGGTACTCCCAAGAGTCTACCACCACTACCACATCCTCCAAAACTCCTTCAGGTTTTATTGTGGATCTGTCTACAAGTTTCAAAATTGTGGTTGTTGGTCTTAAGCCTTCCAATTTAAAAGCATCCATGATTTTTTTTGTCATTACATTTATGATTTCTCCTAGATCAATCAGTGTGTTCTTGATCACTGTACTATTGATTGTGATATTCAATAAAGGGTTGTCTAGATCAATATACTTGGGAAGAACTGAGTTCCCAAGCATAATATCAGCTAATTTCCCAATGCCCTTTATAGTATATGGGTCTTTCCTTTTCCTTCATGGATTGTTTATGCATAGGTCCTTGACTAGCTTATTGTAGATAAACACATCTTTGATAGCTTGTATTAATAATATCTTGACAAAAATGTCCTTAAGTTGATTGAAAATGTCATAATCAAATTCTAATCTGAGGTCAATCTTTTTCTCTTGTAATCTTTCAATAAATGGTGGCTCATTTTCCAGTGTTTTACGCTTACTAGATCTATGAGAAGGTTGATGTGGATCAGCCTACAACATCTTGTTTCCTTGCTATGGGTCATCATGCAACAATTGTGGTTCCTTTGCAATTTCAGTAATGGTCATTCCAATTAGTGAGGGAAGTGTTATTCTTGAGCGAAGAAGGATATTTTTGATATCAATAGAATAAGTAGGATATTGAGCCGATTCATTGGAATAGGCTAGCTAAGTAACTTTATTGTTAGGATTAGGCATTGGTTGAGTGGGTAGTTATGTAGCTTTTGGTTGGGATCCTTATTGGGGATTAGGCATCAGATTTTGTTGTTTCTGTTGATAAGGAGGATGTTGATTTTTTTTTGGTAACTGGGAGGTGGGTTATTCCACTAATATCCCCTCCATGGTTATTTCCATGATTGGGGAGGTTGTTGTCATTGTTTTTGTGGTTCACCTTGGTATGGAGGTTGTCATTATTATTTGTACCAGTTAAAATATAGGGCCCAACCTTGAGGGTTAGCCCAAGGTGGAGGCTACATATATGAATTATTAAACCAATTTTGAAATGAATGAATAGGGTCTTGTGTCATACCTCCTTTCCTTGGTGGCCATGCTTTCCTTTTAGAAACATAGAACACTTTCCCATCTTCTATTTCCAACATTTTGAAATCATGATCTAATTCTTGTAGAAATTACTCTGATCTAATACAAAGAATCCATGAAATAGCTACACAGACAATAATTGAAATCAACAACTCTATATTATATTTTATTATTCACTATTTCAATACACTCCATTATATAGGAGATGTATAATAACAATCCTCACAACAACCTTTGTCTTCATATACAACTATACACCCATATGGTTTCAACCTCTCACCAATATAATAATAAAACAACACTAATTGTTTTATTATTCTAACTTAATAACTTACCACATTTTACATTTACATAGTAAATGTACTTTCACTAATTTACCATAATAATAATTACACATGTAATTATTATTCACCCATACAAATGGAGAACTAAGATATATTTCCTAAAATTCCCCCCCTTAGTGCGAACATGGGGAAAAATTGCCTTTGTACTTGCACTTACTTTCATGATCTGATGATTTTATAGGATGATCATAAACCTAATAGATGGTTTTTCACAGGGTTGACCATAAACCAAAAATGATGGTTTTGCAATTGGTTTACCACAAACCAAAAGGGTGATGGTTTTTCATAGGGTTTACCAACAACTGAAAAATGGTGGTTTTATAAGTGGTGTACCACAAACCAAAAGGGTGATGGTTTTGCATAGGGTTTACCAACAACCGAAAATTGTGGTTTTACAAGTGGTGTACCACAAACCAAAAATGAAGGTTTTCAAGTGGTTTACCTCAAACCAAAAATGAAGGTTTTCAAGTGGTTTACCTACAACCACATCATGATATGCCAAGTATTATTCTTATCCCTCATCACATCTCACTGTAGGGAATAACATAGGAAATTATGTTGAAATCTACTGCATATATAGAAAATACCAGAAATGTAGAAAACCAGAAATGGAACATTGAGATCATGTTCCCCCCTCAATGTGAAATTTCCTTTATTCTACAAACCACAATAGGAACACTGCAACCAAACACTCTGCCATAAATAAAAAGAAACAACATGAACACACTATATAAAAAAATAATCACCATAGCTGATACGGCCTCGTCGTTGGTGACTGACAAGAGGTCGTTGAATGACCTCTAACCTCCTGTGCCTCCTTCCTCCAAGATCTTCACTTAGAATAGAAAGTCTTCAGAATTATAGTCAATTTCATCTATTATTCATTCATCTTCATTGTCTGAGCCTTCTTCAATGACTATATTTGCTTCATTTTTAAGATTTCCATTGAGCAAGTCTTTAGCTCAATCTCTACAAAAAGACTTAGTATGACCCTTTTTCTTGCAATAGAAACATTCAATTTCATCCTTTTTTTCAAGAATTTTTTGTATTTCTTTTTAACATATAAAATAGTTTCCCCTTCTATATCTTCTTTAGTTCTTTTCTCTTCAACTAGAAGAGCTGAAATCATGCCCTCCAATGACTGAGAAGACATTTGCCCTAGAGTAAAGACAAAATTATTGTACTTGGATGGCAAACTATTTAATAATATGGCTTTTGCATATTCATCATCAACAGGAGCTTTAACTTCTGCTAGTTGTCTAATAAGAGATCTCAATTCATTTATATAACTTGACATTGCGACTTCTTCATTCATTTTCAATTTGAATAATTGCAAATTTAAAGAGAATTTTACATTATTCGCTTTAGCCCCAAAAGTTTTGTTTAGTAAATCTCATATTTCTATAGAATATTTTTCTAAATATACATGATGCAATTCATAATCTGAAAGACCAAGTCCAATTATTGCTTTGGATTTGTCATCTCTAGTTTCCCATTCTACAATTGTGCTTACATCTGTAGTTTTTTCTTTTCTTTTCCATCTACTATCCTCCATAGATTTTTATTCATTAACTGCATCTAGATTTTTAATCTCCATGTATGGAAGTTCAGCCGATTAAATTTATCTAATGGTGTATCCATTTTACTGAATCTAAATATCCAAAAAAAATTTAATGTAGATTTGAATTACGTTTAATTCTCTGATTTCTTAAAAAAAACAGTAGTGATCAATGTGCTGTATAGTAAATTTCACGTTTCTCCCAAACTACGAACTGGGTTTTGCTGAAATTTTTACTGTAGCTTTCTATATAATAGATCATTCCACGCACACAATTTTGGAGAAACCTACATCATGAAACAAAAGTTACAAGATCTTCTTTGAGACAGATTTAACCTGCTCTGGTACCAAATGTAGAAATTACTCTGATCTAATACAAAGAATCCATGAAATAGCTACACAGACAATAATTGAAATAAAAAACTCTATATTATATTTTATTATTCACTATTTCAATACACTCCATAATATAGGAGATGTATGATAAAAATCCTCACAACAACCTTTGTCTTCATATACAACTATACACCCATATGGTTTTAACCTCTCACCAATATAATAATAAAACAACACTAATTGTTTTATTATTCTAACTTACTAACTTACCACATACTAACCACATTTTACATTTACTATTTACATTTACATAGTAAATGTACTTTCACTAATTTACCATAATAATAATTACACATGTAATTATTATTCACCCATACAAATGGAGCACTAAGATATATTTCCTAACAATTCTCAACATTTATAGTTTGATTTCTTCCTTCCACATGCATGGAAATACTATATGAATGCTACTTCTACATCTTCTTTCTTATTTTTTGCATGTAGAACATCTAATTGATTAGCCGTGACATTAACAATCTTTTTCTTCATGTTTTTTAACCTGCTAACAATCTCACACTTAGATATGTCCCTCATTGTTTTGGTAGATAATCCAATTATTGATCTTACATTACTTACTCTCTTCATGGTGGCTCTTGAATATTTCTTACAGGCATCACATATATCTCCAAAACTAGCCTTTGAAATGTCTCCTGATCCTATCATGTCCAGATCATCCATGTCTTCATCATTAAGCCCCTTTAAAAAGAGAAATTTGAGGGAGTCAGGTGGTATATCAGTGGTATGTTTTGAATTAGGAACATAAAACAAGAACCATTCTAAATAATCCTCTAACAGATCATCCTCTTTTTGTTGCATTCTATAGATTTCATTTCCTCCTCTATTGTTTGTTCTATAATAGTCTTGATACTTATTGAGGAATTTCTCTTTCATTTGTGTCCATGCAGTAACAACATTCCTTCCCAATCCCATGAACCACCTTAAAGATACATCTTTGATCATTGCAAGAAATAATTTCAACTTATGTGCATCAGTGGTATAGTCATAGCTTCTGCATAAAATATCAAACTCAAAGAGAAAGGTTTATGGATCTTTGGACATAGCTCTATGGAAATTCGACAACGCTGATGGAAAGATATTCTTCATTCCATCAATTTCATTGTTATTAGTTATGGGTAACTTGAAATTGGTTACCCCATTTTGAGCATTCTGATCTACTTCTTCTGACATCCCTAGCTTTTTAGGAGCAGCTACAGAACTATCACTTTGAGGATTGTCTTCAAACAGAAAATCAAGTGTAGAGGTTTCTTATTCAAAATCTTCAGAGGTAAATGAAGATATTTGTGCTACTTGTGGATTAGGTAAGAATCTACCATGGGCATCCCTTGGATGGTGCATGCATCAACTACTCAGCTCATTCAATGGTAATTAGTTGGAGGGTTTAAACTAAGGTAAATTTCTAAAACCTAGATTTCTTTTAAGAATGAAAAAACCCTTTTCAACTGACTTATAACTTGGCAAGGTCCCCGGAAATGACACCAAAAATGGTGTTGCAAATTAACTTGAAGAAATTATTATGTTGTTCACTAATACACAGTCATTTATTCATCAAACCTAGGGACGTAGAATTTCAACACTGTCAATGTTGTATACATAGTTACAAGTGTTCAAGAGATCTAACTAAAATATTTTTGTCACAATAACTGGAAAATATAATGTTGAAACTAAACTAGGTTACAGATAAGAATAGATATTGTAGCCAATGAATAAAACATGTAAAAATGACTCATAAATAAAGAAATGATTTTCTACAACTCTAATATACTTATGCACAAAACTTAAAATAAAAAATAAAAATGAAAGGGGTTTTACAAACCACAAGTGGGCCCTGCCTTGGGTGTTATTCCTTCCTAAGGATCGTGTCTACAAAAAAATGATAGAACCCATATTTTTATTCAGCACCATGAATATTACATAATACAAATTACAACAATTTGCTTCCTATGGATTGATGTCTACTACAATCTTATCATTCTCTTTATATTTATTAGAGACATAAAGAGACTCTTTCAACTAGTAGTTACATTTTGATTAAGTACCATATCATTCCCAAGAAATCCATGGATTATTATGCATGCAATCATAACTCAAGAAAATTCTTCTAATACATCAACATAACTAACTGTTCATTCAAATAACCGATTGTAAAATTATATCAACTAGTTCCAAGTTGTAGTTGCAAAGAATAATTAGGCATTGGTGTGAGATTCATTCTTGTTGTTATAACTGCATATTTACTAGCAGGTGCAAACTCAAGTGAAGTATTCTTATTGATCATGTTTCCCACAATCATGGCTTTATATATGTAAGTGTTTTCATTTGGCTGTAGGTGCCTTGCTATGGATGAGTCCCAGTTGTTGCATGCTAGTTGCTGCAGACGATTCTTGTTTGCTTTTTGATAGATTTTCTTTGGCTACATGTTGGTGATAATACATTACAACTTCTTGCAACAAGTATAAAATTTAGATAAATCACTTAATAATCATTCATTGCATCAAAGAGATTAAAATGCACATTCACAATCCATGTAATAAAGTAACTTAGTAATGATTATACTAATTAATATATAAGTGCCATAAACTTAAGTTCAGGTGGGAATGTATAACGGGATGACAAGAATAACAAAGTACAAGGGTATAAAAAACATGAAAGAGTATAGTAGATGAGACAATTAAAGCAATATTTAAAGGGTCTCATCGTGGGAAATTATCCTTACTATGTCACTTAACTTCACAATTAGTGCACCATATACCACTGTGTGTCTCTTGTTTTGAGTTGGTAGAATTTTTCTCCATATTATCAGTCATGGCTATGATTTGTGTGTCCAAAAATGGGTTCACCCCAGTATCAACACTTCCAACCACCTCAATGTGCAAAGCTTCTTATAAATCCATGTGCATATTAGTATACATCTTATGAGACACGACTCTATGAAATGGAGTCAATAATCCCCCATAAAACCACTGTGTATATTGACTTTGATGTATATCATAAGACAACTTAGACAATAAGGTCTTAAAACATGCATCATGCTCCCTCAAAATTTCTGACAAACCCTGTTTGATATCCTTAAGTGCGTTGATGCTCTATTATTCAAACTCTAGGATGTGGAAATCATCCAAGAATGTAGTGCAAAAATCATTATAGTCCACCACATTCTGATGTGGGTCATACTTCTTATACCAACTATGCACACGTCTGTGAAGTATAGTTACAAATTGGCTAGCCTTCCTATCCAAAACTATAATTCCTTTAGCGGGCCATGGTAGTTCACACTTATGCACATGCTCTGATACATCTTCAATGCCTCTATACTATGGCAAGCAAAGAGGCATCTCATAGTAAACTTGAGGTGTTATTTATACTAGTTGATGACGTGGTGATTGATTTGTTTGTGGTTGTTGTCCCTGTCCAAAAAATCCAGAACCAGGATCTCCTCCTTTGTGCGATGGCTAAGTTGATCCTCACATGCCCCATTCTACTGGTTGCGGTCCAGTTAACAAATTTTCTTTTTTTTCCAGTTGTAGCACTTAACTAGAAACCTACTGTCTGTGCCTTCACATCTCATACTGTCATACTCCTAATGTTTTGTATGCCAACACTTTGTCCTAACGATGCGCTTGAAAAAAATCTTGCATAGGTACTCCCAAATAACGGTGCCGAATGTGTTTCCATGGGTGCACTACTAACTTAATTACCTTCTAAATCTAATGCAAAATTATATCTACTCATGTCTGCTTACTTACCTACACTATCTTACTACTTAATTACAATCTTTGGATCTTGAACACCATGCGCAAGGGCTAAGTGGCTAGGAGGAATCAGATCTGCGCCTGCAGTCCTTACTCTTTCCTCTGGCGTGATCTCATCCAAAGCTGAAGGGGGTTCTTGACTACGCTTTCCCAAAGTTAGGGGAACATAATGGTGTAGCTCCTCATCTTCAATGAGATATTCTAAACCTTTTCAATCCATCATCCTCCTCAACTCTAGTGCCTCCTCAATCTCCCACTCACGTACCATGTCCCTCTCTTGCACTTCATTAAACTTGATATGTATTTCCTCTATCTGTCTTTCTACTACCACATTCTCCATATTTCTCCACACTTTTTCTTGCCCCTTTGTGTAGTGGGGATTTAGCTATCCATGGGTAAGCTTTCTAAATCTAGTTCTATAGTCAAAATATTGATCAATAATGGTATAACTCACAATTAATATCCTTTGGGATCACACAAGAATCTAAATTCAGCTTCCTCTAGGAAAAAATATGTGGAAATAGCGTACTCCAATATATAATTTCGTAATACACCATCCCACTAGTGATCAACAACTCTAGTCCACACCACATTTGCATCAAAAAGAATCTAGTAATCCTCCTATGTCCAAGTTTCTTTTCCTAGAATCCCAACGCTTCCCTAATGCATAAGTTGTCAACCACTCATACAATTCTACCAGAAATAAGTTGAAGAATGTATTATAGAGGTCATGATAAAGATATCTTCCACCCAATGATGTGTATTGAAATAAGGTCCAATGTTATATCTCTACACAAACTAATCTTATTAGTCTTCTACCCAACTTTTAATTCTTTCCAGAGTAAATCGATACACAATTTGTATTCAACATCCTGACAGAAAATTTGAGAAGAGGTCCCAGAAACGAAACAAAAATGTTGTCCTTTATTTCCCAAAAGAACGCTAGGCGTGTTGACACCTCATTCAGCAGAGTTGAATGCTCACCCAAAGCGTGTGCAGCTACTAGGTCCCTCCTTTGTATTTTCTTGTCAAGATGTTAGCATGCATAATCATATTGATATCTAACCAAGTACTCATTCAATCGTAGGAACTCACTTCATACATTAAATTAGAAATACATGTAATAAGGAACATAAAAGCTCAAATAACAATCAATATCAATTGCACCATAAATTCATCATGCTTAGACATGTCAATGATAATAATCCATCATGCATAATCCATTATAACAAATGCACTACGTCATAGAAGCGTAATACATAATAGTTATTACATGTGAATCATTGGGTCATGCATGCAGATCCACTAGAAAAGTGTAAACCTAACAAAAAGAACATGATCCATAACCCTTGCTAAGCTAAATATTTATCCTTCACTGCTCATGCACCCTCCTAATAATAGGTGTGCTCAAAATAGCCATGCATACTTACATGCATGATTTACAAAACTATTGCTAATAATATATTACCTAATAATATTATTCTTTAATCCTATTAATAGCTAGACTCATGCATGTGCTTTCTTAGAAAATAACCAATACTCGCTTGCTAAGGTAGCCTTATTTTATCCCTTGCATGGTGAACACTCCAAGTCTATTTTTAGCCTGATCCTGGAAAATGGCTAACTCCTAAATCTTCCTTCATGTTTAGTCCTACATGCAATCATGTTCCTCATACACATGCATCCTCCTATGTTCTACTTCTACTTCCATCTTAGTGAACACATTCCTACCTCTCCTAAAACTTAGTCATTTTCTCATCCTTATAGTGATAAGGGCCATATTCCAAAGTTCAGTACCAGTAGAGGACCTATTATGTTGGTAAATTTTAGATTGTTCTGAGGCCCTTTCTAGCACATGGAAAATTCTCTCATGGAATATGCAGACACACATAGAATATCCTATGTTTGAGGTGAGCATAGATTCATATTCGAAGATGAAGTTGAAGAATTAATTAGCTATGGTATCCCTTGTTATTGACTCTATCAATCTCTCAGATAAAAAAACATATAATGCACTGAACAAAATGGCCGCCAAAGTTGGAAGAAGAAATATTAATAAAGTGGCCAAAGTCATAAACATGTAGAATAACATAGAATGGAAATACAGAGAGAAAAAAAAATCACCAAGGAATTAAAATATGAAAATAAGTGTTAAACCCTGAAATTCTAAGTCCTAAGGTAAAGGAATAAGGCATGCGTGTAGGGAAAGTAAGGAAGAAAATAACTAAAGGAAAGGCATGCGGGAGAAAAGGTTAGCACATGAAAGTAGGAAAGGGCTTGGGGACTTAACTGAATTTCTAAGGTGGCATCGCAAGAAAAACATGTGAAGGCTTGAGTAGGCGTGATGAGTGGATAAGGTGTCGGCCTAGAGTCTTAGAGCTCAAGGAAATAATATTCCATGAAGGGAATATTCTAAAGGAGGGTTATTATAGTTATTAGAGGATTTTGCAAGCTGGAATATCACTCAATCATGGAGGACCACATTTCCACCTGACTTGCGATCTTCTCATGGGTGAAAACTATGGTGGTGAAGGAAGGATCTAGATTCTATTTACGGGAGTGCTTAGGTCCGAAATAAAGAAGAGGTTGAAGAGGTAACAAAGTGCTGCAAGAATGTTATGGGTTGTGATGTTGGAAGTTGCCATTATTATTGTAGGTTGTTTTTTTTGTTAGTGGTACATAGAGGATAGGCAAGGATGATGTTAGGCATGGATGTAGGCACTCAGGTCTGAAACAAGAGCTGAGATGAAAGAACATAGCTAGGGTTCACTATGTAGAGTAATTTTGTAGGGTTGGGATGTTATTCCTTGATGTATATCATCTGATATGACCATTTTTAATGTAATATGGCTACTATAAATTATTTAAATCAATATATATTAGGCTATGTTCCTAATGTCTGTGTTTATGGACCAAACCCTAGTATGTTTTCATGTTGTTCATGGTTTAGATTTGATTCTATCATGTTGTTGTGATGTTTATTTCTATCTCATGGTGCATTTGTGCTTAGAACTATTTTCACTACCTTTGTATTAGATTACATGCGTGTTTTCATTTTGTAAACCATTCCTCCATTAATGGTGAAGCATTCTTACAAGGCTCACATAAAAGAGGGGCTCGATGCCCGCGAATGCCTCAGGTGAGCACCCAACTTATGTTGGGTGATAGGTCGACGTGCTTGGGATTAAAAGAGATTTTAAATGGTAAGAGGTAAATGAGACTACATTTTGGTTCCATTATTGGGACCTCTTTTGAACTTTTTCTAAGAATGATGTGTGATGATAGAGCATTTGACCTTGAAAATCATGAAGACCTAGCTTAAAATCGTAGATGATGAGTTTTCTCAGTGATTTAACACTTGATTTAAATTTTATGCACATAATTGGGTGGAGGAGAACCTGTATCATGACCTCTATGAGACCTTCTTCTATTGTTTCCCAGTCGAGTTGTATGAATGGCTCTCAGTGTAAGCATCAAGGACAAGTTGGTAATATAGACTTCATGTTTGGACCTAGAAGGAATATCAGTGGTTGTAGGATGTTGATCTGGCTTGGAATCATGTTCTTGATCACTAGTGGAAAGGTGTGCTAACCAGCTATACATTAGAATACATGATCTCTACATATTCTTTCTTGGAGATTTCTAAGTTTGAGGTCTTAAGAGAGCCAAGAGGATTGTTTTTGTGTGATATATCGTTAGCCATCAAGATCCTGATTATCACTTTGAGGTTGGAAGCATTTCCTATGGCTGGTTAAACTCTCGCTAGGCACGGGGCACATAATCTAGTGTGGTGGAGATTTCAAACCTTTCCACAGAAGCAGAGAGAGAGGAGAGGCAGATCCAATACAATGGATCATGAGAAAGGGATTTGGTGAGATAATGCAAAGTTTCTCATGTGATGGACTTATGGAGGAAGACGTTGTAGGAAGGATTTGAGGTCTTTGCAGAGGGCGTGGAACCTTATTAGTCTGTGTTACCCCATCTTGGAAAGCATAGGAGAGAAATCCCCTTAGCTTCTAAAGATATCTCATCGTGTAAAGGGAGAAGAATATCTGTAGGTGCACATCTTGACCCACATAGTGACTGAACCCTTGCGCTTAGTTTTCCAGTTCCTGAGGCAAGTTTTGTTATAGTTGGCATTGGTCTTGGTAATCGGACGACACCTAGGAGGTATAATTTTTCATTTAGTACATCTATGGCCACATAGAATTTCCCTGTGTTTGGACACATATTTTCTGGCACATCATTTGGGAAAAGTGGGGGTACACAAATTTTGCGCATCATGTTTGGAAGCCGTTCAACATCACAAACTTTCAGTGTGTAGTTTAGTGTGATAGTAGGAATTCAAGGAACAACTTCTTCAGTAACCTTACCTACTACGAGAGGAGGATCAAGTGGGTCCGAGGGTATAGGAGTTATCAAATCTAGTGGGTCTATTGATGGAGGAAACACAAGAGGAAATCAAGGTCCTAGATATGGTGGACAAGGGCCTCAGCCACTTCAATAGGTGTATGAGATGTCTCTTCACTTACTTGATTACAAGGGTGTAGAAGATTTCGAAAAACATCTACATAAATGTGAATTGTTATGGCATGGTAAGGGGATCACTACCCTAGAGTGGAAATCAAGTCATTTTACAACTACATTGCAATGGTGTGTGCATAAATGGTACTGGAAGTATGACCCCCATTATATGGTGGTGGATTATACCATGTTGTGTGATAAATTATTAGCAGAGTTCCACATTCCTAAATTCAAACAAAAGAGTATTAGTGTGTTGAAGAAGATTCAACAAGGGATGGTAGAGAGTGTTTGGGAGTATGAAATAGGTTTTAAGACTCTCCTGTCAAAGTTATCCTATGATATCCATCTGTCTCAGCATGCACAATGGTTTTTCGGGGGCTTTATCATGCCCTTCAGATGAGGCCTTTCACACAAAAATTTTATGGATTTGCATGAGGCCTTGGATGTTGATTTACACACTAAAATTATGGGGAGTGTTCACACTAGCGTGAGTCTAATTTTGGATCTTAGATTGCTTCCACGATGAAGCATCTTGAGAAATTATCTGTGAACTTGGCTCATGAAACATGTGGTAGAATTTGGTGCATAGATTGTGAAGTGGAGGGGAAAACAAAGGACAGTTTCCCATAAAAGACAGTGTGTGTCATGTCATTGGATTGTGAAATTTTTCACGAAGATCATGATCTAAGTAGATAGCCATTGTTACAGCACATAATCCATAATAATTTTTCATGTTATTATAAGCTATGTACATCTACAACCCATGATACAAAGGAATATTGATTGATAGACCAAATCCATGATGCCATTGATCTCAGTGTTTGTCAAACCAGTATTGAGAGCAGTTCCAAGGTCAAGGATCATTAGTATGAAGGGCATGCAGATGGAGGAGTTCGAGGAAGATTTTTTCACAGAGGCTTCAGAGGTCGTAATGATTGTAGAGGAAGAAGTGAATTTCCCTATGGGACCTGTTACAATTGTGGATCAACTAAACACTTCAAGTGTGAGTGTCTGGATTTGTTACAATGCTCATGGTGTAAGAAGAAGCATAAGTATGAGGAGTTCCTTTATTTGTATGAGCACATGAGATATAAATAGAAGAGGGATTGGGGAGTAGGAATGGTTAGTGTGAATCAGGTTGATCCGTTATGGATGCCTAGGGTGGTATATGACTCTGAGTTAGAACCTATCTTAGTAACCACGCTGGGGAAAGCTATGCATGCCAGGGAAAAACCGAAGTAAAGGCCTCTCATTACAAAAGAAGAGGTATTACATGGGAAATATCCTGATCCAACTCATCAGAAGGAGGTCTACCAAGAAACCATGGAGGTGATTAGGATTTTACAAGGAGAAATCCAGTGTCTAAAGGAGAAATAACATGAGTTGGAGCAGAAGAAGAGCGCTGAGGTTAAGGAAGTGTGTCAGATGTTGTGGTAGGAGAAAATTATTCTTATGTTGGTAGAATGACTGAGAGGAAAGGTGTTGCGCGTTGGAGGAGAGCTCAAGAGATAATTCCTACATGCTAACCTACCTCCTCACAACATTGATTATAATAAGGAGTTCACACCGAATGCAGTTATTGATTGGTGGCTCCTACGTAATATATTGATTGACAATAGTGCAGAGGTCAATGTCCTTACTCTATATGCATGAAATCAAATTGGGATTCACCCATTACAACCACCTTCAAATTTTTTGTACATGGCTAACTGGACAAAGGCCATGCCTCTCAGAGTGTTGAAGGGTGCATCCATAACTATTCAAGGGGCAAATTTTACTAGAGATTTTAAAGTTATAGAGATTTATGAGGCTGATAGTTTCCCTAAATTTCTTGGGTGCCCCTGGCATCATATGAATAATGCTGACATGTGTTTCAATAAGGGGTACATCAGCTTTGAAAACAAGGAGCACGTGATTATCCCACTAATTAATAAAAGTTCTACACCTTATGTGGAACCCTTAGGAGAAGAGGACCTGGATATAATCTATGTATGGACCATCAAGGACCCCGATCTCATTCATCCATCAAAGTAAGGAGTCATTCAGTTGGAAGATGCCTAGTCTATAAGTGACACAACAAGTATTGTGTGCAATAATTGGGCACATGGGAAATACGAGTTGGTTGGAAGGCTTATGAAGGATACCAAGCCTCGATTTCTTAAAGCGCACTCATTGAGGCACTTGAGAGGAAGGAAGCTTCCACATTACACTAGGGAGGGAAACCCTGATGTCTTTCTATGTGAAATGGAGATCCAGTGGAAGCGTTAAGTGGAGAGACAAAATATGCTTACCTATACCTTGCGCTGAACAACGACACATTGGTGGGTGACCCATTGAGACAATATTTTAGAATGGCATGAGCTGAGAATTTCCCTCTTTGTAAGGTTTCTCTGAAATAATGTACCATCTCAAATTTATGACTAAGATAGGAAGGAATCTATCTCATTCCACATTCAGGAGTATGAGAAGACTTGGATAGGAGGCACGGAAGCTTTACCTCCTTATGGGTGCAAAAATTCTATTCCACCTTGTAGGGTTGTGTATGCACCCGGTAAATCCATTCGGAGTTATGCTGACAGACGGGTAATTGTCAGGGTATGACAACGGATATCATCCAAACTTTTGATTACCAATCCCCTAAGCAATCGGTGAATGAGGCACTATAAGTAGTCAAATGCCTTACATTGGGAGATTTTTCCATGGCCAAGGACAAAATTTTGGAGTTGGTAGGAGAACCTAAGTTGGGGGCATGCTTTGTTGAAGAAGAACTCGAAGAAGTACATCTTGAGTGCACCTGCATGGAGAAAGAAAAGTGTAAGTTAGTATACATGGTGGATGGCGAGGAGATGGAAAACTTAGATGTTGACCATGCTGTAGGTACGCGTGAAGTATTGGAAAAAGAAGATGAGAAATTTTGTGCCTACCATGAACCCTTAAAATCAAAGAAGGTTAACATTGGTACCAAAGAAGAGCCCAAGGAAGCTATTATTAGAGATTAATGGACAGACTAGGAGGTTTTGAAAGTGGTTGAAATACTACGTAATTTCCAAGATTTGTTCTCGGGTGGGTACCATGAGTTAAAATGAGTTCATATTTTTTTGGCCGAAATGTGGATGAAATTGAAATAAGGAGTGTGCCCCATCAAGAAAATTTCATATAGGATGAACCTGAATTTACGTGCGTAAAGGTTAAGGAGGAAATTGATAAGATGATAGAATTTGGGATCATTGAGGCCATTGAGGAATCTGAATTGGTGAGCCCAATGGTCATTAGTATAAAAAAGGATGGAAGAATAAGGATATGTGTAGACTATAGGGATCTCAATGTTGTATGTGTCACAGATCCTTTCCCAACCCCATTTACTGAAGAGATTTTGAAAGGTGTAGCTAGGAAAGAGATCTATTCTTTTACAGATGGATTCTCGGGTTATCACCATGTGAGAATTGTGAAGGAAGACCAGGAGAAAACAAATTTCACCACTAAATGGGGAATTTTTTCTTATATGGTCATGCCTTTTGGATTGAAGAACATGCCTGTTGTGTTTTCATGCATTGTTGTGCAGGCCTTTCAAGACTTCATCCATAAATTTCTACAAGTTTACCTAGATGACTGGATGGTGTATGGGTTAGTCAAAGATCATTGTGACAATCTATGGTTGATGTTTGAGAGATGCAGGTAGTTGATCATCTCCCTTAATATTAAGAAATGTGTTTTTTCCACTCCTTTTGGCACATTGTTGGGACACTTTATTTGCAGAGAAGGCTTACTGGTAGACCCCACAAAATTTGTTTTTATAATTAAATTGGAGGATCCTACCATTCAAAGTGTAGTGTGTGGGTTCCTAGGACATACAAGGTATTATAGAAAATTCATCAAGGGATATGCCTAGATTTCCACGCCCTTAGAAGATTTATTGAAACATACAAGTAAGTTCTATTGGGGAGAGGTGCAACAGGTGGCTTTTGACACCTTAAAGGAGAAACTTAGTGTTGTGCCCATTTTTTGCTTTCCCTCATGGGATAGACCTTTCCATGTGCATGCTGAAGCATTAGGTATGACAATAGGAGCAATGTTGGCACATCTTGGAGAAGGGATTATTGATCATCCCTTGTGTTTTGCGAGAAGAAAATTAACACAAGCTAAGAAAAATTACACCATGATAGAGCGCGAGGTGCTATCTATGATCTATACACTGCACAAGTTCAAGAAATACTTGTTAGCCACTCCATTAATCTTTTACATGGATCATATGGCTCTAAAGTACTTAGTGAACAAACATGTCTTGCAAGTGTGCATACGCTGGTGGATTTTTTTGTTTCCGGAGCTCAACTTTCCGGTCGTAGTAAAACCGGGTAAGAGAAATTTAGGACCTAACCATCAATCATAGATTGACTCAAGGGAGGATGCGTAAAGTATCAAGGACACGATGTTAGATGCACAATTATTTAGATTGTGGTGCATGCCTTCAAATGTAGAGGATATTGTTGTTTTGTTACAAATAGGTGTGGCGTGACAATGAATGAAGGCCTTGGAGAAAAAGTAGTTGGCTATATATGCCACACCCTATATGTTGATTGGTAGAGATCTATAAAAACAAGGCCAAGATGAGGTTTTACACCGGTGTGTGTTGGAACATGATCATACTGCAATCATGGATGAAGCTCATGGTGGCATTGCAGGAGGTCACTATGTTGGGAATGCGACCGCACACAAGATCCTATTGGCAGGCCTTTGGTGGGAAACAATTTACAAGGATTGTATTGAATATTGTAAGGCATGTGATCATTGCCAGCACCTTGGTAAACCAGGACGGAGAGATGAAATGACATTAAGACCTAATGCTAGTATAGAACCATTTGAAAAGTTAGAAATTAACTTCATGGGCCCTATTTCCCCATCAGGGCAAGGGAAAGATGCACGTTATATTATTACTTGCATAAATTATCTTACAAGGTGGGAAGAAGTGGCACCTACAAAGTATTACATGATGGCTACAACAACTAGGTTCTTATGGGAGAATATAATCAGTAGGTATGGATGTCCATTAAGCTTAATGAGTGATAGGGGTACACATTTCTTAAATGAGACTTTTCAAATCTTATTGGCAGAGTTCATGGTGGCCCATCACAAAAATACCCCTTATCACCCTAAGGTTAATGGAACTATTAAGGCATTTAACAAGATATTAAGCCACACATTAACAAATATTTGTGATTTCGTAAGAAGAGACTATGATGATAAAGTCTCTACAGTGTTATGGGCATATAGAACAACTTATAAGCGATTGAACAAGGCAACACCCTTTCAATTGGTGTTTGGGATGGAGGAATTTCTACCTATGGAATTCATGTTGTCATCTCTGTGTATTACATACGTAGGAGGATTGGTTTATGAAAAAACATTATAAGAGCACATTGATAAACTTATAGAGTTAGATAAGAGGTGTGTCATTGCCAAATGGATTCAGAAGATAGAGAAAGCATGCCAAAAGGAATGACATGATTGTCACATTAAAAAAAATAAGTTTAAGGTTGGGCATATGGTTTTACTTTATGTTTCTAAGTTTTTATGCCACTTGGGGAATCTTAAGGTACACTGGTTGGGACCATACACTATTACTTACATACTTGATCCAGGTGCTTGCTAGTTAGAAGTGCTAGATGGCACATTGTTACCTAGTTTCTTTAACGAGAGTAGGTTAAAGCCCTATTATAAATAAATCTTCTTGGTTTTCGTAAATAAGGTAGTATTGTCAGTTAGTTTAGGATTTCTCTTAATGTAGTTTCTTTTCTATGTGTTTCCCTTCTTCGTCGTTTTTCCTTGTCTTTTCATTTTTTTGTGGGCACGTTTGCGCATTGGTAGCCAGTTACTTTTTGAAATTTTTTTCATGCACAAAGGACCACACATCTGTTTAGTGTGGGGTGGAAGGTGTCAAAGGAGATTCTCCATGAAGAGTATGGTAAGAAGCAAGTGTTGAAAATGATGTAGATTGGTAGCCTAACTGAAAAAATCAAAAGCACGTAAGGTTAGAAGAGTGCACGTAGTAGAACTGATTATGGGTGGAGATTAGTGTAAAAATATTTATAAAAACCACATACATGGATAAAAGCATAGAGAAACATGAGGTAGATGGTTACAAGGACTAGGTTTGATTGATGTGGTCTTGCGCGCTAGAAGGTTGCGGGGGTTTTGCACAAGACTAGGCGTAGAGAAAAAGTGTTGGAAAAAATGCGCGGAAGGATGGCCTTGGAAAAAAATGAATTTAATGTGGTTGTACGTTGGTAGGTGGCATGGGAGTTTTTGCAGGAAAAGTAAAAATCTATAAATAGAAGGTTATGGTAAGTTATTTGTTTTTACCTTGCGTTTGTTCTTGAAGAGCTCTTGTGAACTAGGGCATCCTTGTGAAAAATAATTTGTGGAAATTTGTGTACTTAGCGGATGATTTAACAAATTTGTGAACAAAAGTGGAATGGGAGTACATAGGAATGAGTGGAGGAGTTATTCTGGTGGATTCCCATGTGTGTTATGTTGTCTTGTGGAAGGAAATTTTTCCAAGTTAGGGTTTACAAAAATAGGGCACGAGTTTTGGAGAAATTTTGCAAAGGAGTGAAGCCAAGGAATTGAGTAGAGTTAAAGTAAGAAGAAAGGAAGAACTAACAAGGACAGGACAAGGAAAAATGGCACCAAGGAAGGGATCAAACACTTCACCTAAGAAGGGAAAAGGTAAGGGAAAACCAGTCGCATCAACTAGTTTCAATGAAGAGTGGTACATGGAGATGCAGTACCCCGATGGAATTCTATTGGGGATGGAATGGGTGTCTCACATGTGGAAAATGGTTGTAAGTGATTACAACCATAGGCCGAGCACCGTGGAGAAGGAAATGGCATTGGAATTAGTTTACCCAATGGGAGAAAGGACATAGGATGATAAGCATGTTTATAACGACTCAGTGAAAACCACATTGGAGAAGGATGGACTCTTGCAACTCTATGAGTTTCCATATTTTGGTAAACCCGACAGGTTGTACCAATGGTTGATGTCGTGTGTGCATGAGGATTATTTTTACTTCACAAGAAGGAGAATGTGCTTTACTGCCCAGTTGATTTCTAAGTATACTGGACTTATATGCACGAGAGAGTTGTTGGATGATGATTTGGGCAACAAGGATGTAGTCAAGGAAATGACCACATAGTATGAGTATAAGAAGGGTTTGCGCTAATTTAATATTAGCAAGATCACCAACCCACTTATGAGGATAGCTACACACTTGCTAATCAAGGTGAATGGACAAGAGCACTGGATGCAAACATATAAGAGGTGGTTGAATATTTGCAAGAATATTTTAGAGGGAACAAACTAAAACCTCTCGACCTTCATTATAGAAGAGATTATAGATGTGGCGCATGAAAAGGACAAGATCATGTATGGTAAGGTCCTCCTTACCATTTTGTTTTCAGATATTGGAGTGCCTGATCGGTTAAATAGCAATGTCTGGGAGTACCCTGATGAGGACCCTTCCCCCGTGAAGAGGTTTGAAGCATATACTTGTGACACAATGTCTATTTTACATAAGGTGTGCTTGGAGAAGTGGTAAAAGAGAATGTGTGATGCATTTGGGGTGGAGTAGAGAATCCCTTAGCAGCTACCAACCCCCATGCATGGTGAGGTCTAGTTCGTTGTATACCAACACTTCTACATAGGAATATATACTTTGATTGATGGCTGAAAAATCCCCATAGTGTAAATTGTTGTTTGCCTTCACAGTATAATATTTTTAGAGCGTCGTCAATAGGTTCAAGGGGTCTCAGGAAATTATATTTGATCTGAGTGAGGTAGACCATGAGTACCACACATTGTGTATAAAGTTGGTATACCCCAATAAATACACGTATGTGGAGAAGTATGTCTCCCATGATGTACGTATGGTAAAATCTATGTCAATACCTATTACAGGTAAGGCATCAACAAGGGTGTATATACACCTAAGGCCCAAGTTTGAGAAGGGAATGTATATGGAGGATGATGTATCCATACCTGAGGACCCTTCCATGAAGAAAGGGATGAAGAGAGAAAGGGAAGAGACTACAGTAAGCAGGGTGTTGAGCACGCATATATTTTAGATTGTAACAGTGCAGGAGTCGAGCGTTGGTCCAAGTACCTACACAAGGAGGAAGAAATCCCCTGTTAAGGAGAAGTCACTTGAAAAGGAATTCTCCCCTGATAAGGAGAATTTTCCAAAGAAAGAAGAGTCTCCTATGTTATAGGATCCATCATTAAATAAAAATCAGAAGGTGATGCAAAGTTCAAACTCTGAGAAGATGCAAAGCATAAGGGATGAAAACTATAGGGAGGAGAATGAAGAGCACGAGGAAGGTAAGAGTCCCCCTGTACATGATATACATGAATCTGATAAGGAATATAATTATTTTGAGGAAGGTGCTCATAATGTGGGAGGAAGTGAAGAAGAAGTGGGGACTAATGCGTAGAAGACCCCACCCTTGGCCGGAGGACAATTGGAGGATACGGTGGAAAGGGAAGTGGCAGCAATCATTCAGAACTTGGTGGAGCAAGAAGTAGAGCACAACATTGAGGAGGTATTGAAGGAAACATAATAAGAAGAGAAGGATTATGGGAGCATGGGCAGCGATCCCAACTTAAATGTCAACTTTTTGACAATAGAGCACACCGGTGGAAAGCATGCAACAACGGCGCAAGGAAACATGACTTATGTCATTGAACCTATCAAATTCCTTCACATGTGTTTGCAGAGCATAGTACCCACTGATAAAATCTTATGTTGGTCATTTTTTTTTAGTGGTAGCTTGTACACACACACCAGGAAGATGCTCTCATGGAATTTTGAGTCTCATGTTGATGAGCATGAGTTCGAAGCTAGTGTGAGTGCAATGATAGAAACAAAGAACCCCAGTGAGGTAAATCATATTGTTGATACTCAGAGGTTAATTGATGAACAAGTTTGTAACGTGCTCAAAATTTTTTTGGTAGAAGTAGAGACTTGGATATTCAGCAGGAATAAAATATCAAAGCCCTAGAGGATGAATTGGAGAAGAAGAATAAGGAGATAATAGAGAGAGACAGTGAGATAAAAGGGAAGGAGTCCATAATTACGTAGTTGAAGGCCTAATTGAGAGAGGATAAGGAGAAATTTTGTGAAGCATATAAAAATGTGGAAACTATCTCAGACTCCATCATTTGAGCACACCAAGATTTGGCCCCGCCTGAGTAGAAGTATTAGTCAAATTTTCTCTTCCTGGAGGATGTGATGTGTTTTCTCACAATATAAAATCCACCACTTATATCATAGTAAGAAGAGAAATTTCTTATGTGATAGAGGGCTAAGGAGAAATAATATATTGAGGAAACCATTACTTGGTACTCCGAGCTCATCACCTTAGTAAAAAAATTTGCGCACATGGATGAAGTTTTCTATGACAACTATGGGAATAGGAACATGGTGGAAATTATATTGGTTGCTACCCGTGAGGCAGATATGAAGAAGTTTCAGGAGAAGAACAAGGGTAACAGGGTAGAACATGACAAAATAATTGTGGAGGTCGAGAAGAAGTCTAAGGTGATCAAAGGCCTAAGGGTATCGATTAAAAATAAAGTGAAATAATTGTATCCCTAGGTTACGCAGAGGATGGACGCACTAGGTGACCTCAGCACGCAGATGGAAAACATTATTGATACTCTAAGGGCTAAGGGTGAGGGTTTTTCATTTGATGAGGTCAACGTATTGATAGGGGATCTGTTACAGTAAGCGCAGAATGAGGTGGATACCTAGTGTAATATTGAAGCAGGCTTGAATAAAGACTTCCCAATTCTTGTTCAGCAATGATGGAATTCTTTCATTCTTTGGCACAAGTCAGAAGAAGATTATTCTTTCCTCCCATTCGTTATTCTTTGCAAAAGAACAAGTTATTTCTAAGGACAGACAACAAGTTTAGTTTAACGTGATGTTAGACCCTGAAATTGAATAAGTACCAAGGTAAAGGAAGAGTGTGTGCGTGTATGGAAAGTACGGTATAAAAGCACTCAAGGAAAGGTGTGTGAGATAAAAGGTTAGCACATGGAAGCAAGAAAGGGCTTGGGAACTTAGATGTATTTATAAGGTGGCATCGCAGGAAAAGCACGTAAAGGATCGAGTAGGTGTGATGAGTGGATAAATGGAATATTCCAAAGGAGGATCATTATAGTTAGTAGAGGATTTTGCAAGATGGCATAACACTCGATCATGGAGGATCTGCTCATGGGTGAAAACTATGGCAGTGAAGGAAGGATCTAGATTTTATTTAAGGGAGTGCTTGTGTCCAAAATAAAGAAGAGGTTGGATATGCAATGAAGTGTTGTAAGAATGTTGTGGGTTGTGATGTTGGGATATGTCATTGTTTTTTTAGGTTGTTGTTGTTGTTAGTGCTAGAGAGAGGCTCGGAAATGATGATGTTAGGCATGGATGTAGGTGCTTAGGCCTGAAACCAGACTTGAGATGGAATAACATAGCTAGGGTTTGTTGTGCAAAGTAATTTTGTAGGGTTGGGATATTATTCCTTGATGCATATGGTTTGATATGACCATTTTTGATGTAATATGGCTACTATCAATTATTATAATCAATATTTGAGGCTCTATTCCTAATGTCTATGTTTATGGTCCAAACCCTAGTATGTTTTCATGTTGTTCATGGTTCATATCTGATTCTATTGTGTCGTTGTGATGCTTATGTCTATCTCATGGTGCATTTGTGCTTAGAACTAGTTCCATTGGCTTTGTATTAGATTACATGCATGTTTCTCTTCTGTAAACCATTTCCCCATTAATGGCAAAGCATTCTTATAAGGCTAACATAAAATAGGAGCTCAGCACCTACAGGCACCTCAGGTGAGTGCCCAACTTATGTTTGGTCATAGGTCAACATGTTTGGGGTTAAAAGAGAGTTTAAAGGGTAAGAGGTACATAAGACTATAAGAAGAGAATAAACGATGTGTATAATAAGGTAGTAGATTTAGTTACTAATGTTACTCGTGCATGCCCAAACTTGGTAGAATAGGATAAACCAAAGTATGATATAGAAATGGACTAATTGGAGGATCTAGTTTAAATGGTGTTGATCAAGGTAAAAATTAGGTTAGGGACATTAGCTGAAGACATGGCCAAGATGAATAAAGAAAATGTCAAGAGAAAAATTAAATAATATGAGGCACTCATCATAGAGGTGAAGGAGGTTGCATAGAAGACATATCAAGTTTTTGACTACCAGGATTTTTCTCTGGTACTGGACACCCACACCATAGTTGAAGAGGCAGAGTTGAGGAAGTTACAGACCAAAATAAAAGCCAATAAGGCTGAGTGTGAAAAGGTTATGAAATAGGTTGTGGAAAAGAGAGAACTAAAGGCATGAAAGAAACATTTGTGGAAAGGATTAAGGAGATCCAACATATGGTAATATGTGGGATGGATACTATAGAAGGTGTTTCATCTGACTTGGATGTGGTGGTGAAGGATCTGCAAGAGAAGATAGGTGAACTAGCTTTAAGGGAGGTACCAGATATTGTGGAGAAAGTGACAGACAAGGCTACCAAAGAGCTAAAGGATGGAAGAAGCTAGAAGATGTAATAAATAGGAAGTTTCAAAAATTCCTCCCACTACCAAAAGCTTGAATTTTGGGCGCGCATGGGGAATTTTCCCTCTATTCTTTATTCTTCATAAAATTTTCATTCTTTATTTATTATTTAAGGGTCTATTATTTGAATCATGTTATTTCCGAGGATGGACAATATAACTAATGTGGGGAAATATTAAGCAAATAAAATGCCTAAGTACTAGCCATGTGTGGAAGTTGAAGACTGCACACAAGAGGGCATGTGGGAGTTGAAAGGAAGTAGTTGAGGACCAAATGGAACACTCAAAAGCACACACAAAAATAGGGAATTAATACAGTTTTGTGCAAAAGATATGCACACAAGGGGAAATGATATTAGTGCTCAGGGGTCTGTACATGCACATAGGTTTCAAAACTTAGATGGATTCCAAGCTAAGGCTAAAAATAGGAAAAAGCATAATTGGTGTAACAATCAAAGAATGTCTAGAAATAGAAAAGGTGCCAACCACAAGTAAATCACATGCAAAATGGATGAATACCATGCATGGACATAGCTATTTATAAGAAGAAAGCATGAACTATTTATAACACAAGTTGAATACGAAAGTAAGGGTTAAAGGCATGTAGCCTATATTTAGGACATCTATTGTTAGAATTAAAGCATGTAAGCGGTGAAGGATAAGTTCCCACTAAATATAAATAGGTGTCACACTCCATGTAATGGGGTTTTTTATGAGAGATTGTTAAGAGAGAATGATGGAGATATATAATGTATGTTTGCATGGATGTAATCAATGACTTTATAGAATGAACTATGATTGTCATTGATAATTGTGTATGGATTGCTAGAGCTAGTAATGATGGAAATGATGTAATGGGAATACAAATAATGATGTCAATTATCTATGTTGATTAAGTTCCTTACTACATGAGTTATCTTTGTTATCTTCATTCATGGTACAATGGTTAAGAATACAAAACACATCTTGATAAGTGAACGAAGGAGGAACTCGGTAGGTTACGTGCACTTTGGGTGAGCACCTAGACATTTATCTAGGTTAAGTGTCTACACGCTTGACCTTGTGAAGTGTTGGCAACTAGACTCTAACATATTTTTTGGGTGATAATTATTCCTTTAAAAGTGAGATAAGAGAAATATCTATCCTTAGGAGGGAAATACTTGGACCAACAATATTTCAATTTCTTTTCCTTGAAACAATCCTCAAGAACTAATTCTCTATAACCACACTGGGATAAATAACTATCATATTTGGAGGTATTCCACATGATTTAATCATCTTGAGGGGAGAGTGCTACTTCTCTATCAACCAATTTATCCTTGAAGAGAGCCTTAGTTTCCTAAGAATTCAAAATATTTTCCAATTTTTTCCAAACCATTGTAGGTGAAGCATGAGAGAATCTTTCCCGTAGTCCTTAACTTTATCACCCCAAAGTGGAGTAAGAATTATTTTAAAATCTTGGAATTCAGGATCCCCCCCTAATGTGGGAAAACAATTCTAAGAATTATCCCATAAGCTAGAAAATTCATCATTATTGATCAACTAAGATGCAAAATGAATAAAAATGGACCAGAAAATGAGCATAAAGTTCCAAATATGATAACCTCAAGGAGGCTGGACAATGGAGAGAAGAGACGCATACAGGGGGCACCAAGATATTTCTTTTCTGAGATTCTACTCAATAGGCTTTTGGGTTTAGATAATAAATACCATGCCAATTTTTCTCCCAAGGAAATTTTTGTCTTTCCAAATTTACTATCCCATCTGCCCCACAATTTTTTGGGAAAGTAATTGTTTCCCATTTAATCAACAAAATATTTTGACCCTCCTCCATTCCTTTTTGAAGTTATCTTGTTTAATTTCAATAAAAAAAATTTAGGATTTTTTAGAACTGATAGCATATATGTTGGAAGAGCATTTAGAATGGTAATGATAAGAAGAAGTCTCTAAAATAAGACAAACATCTCCCTTTCTAGGATTAAAGGTGCTGTTTTTAGTATTTCAATAAATTACTCAAGATAGTTGATCTATTGGCTCCGGTAAAAGGGGTATACCCAAGTATTTATGAGGGAGATTACCCAAATTGAAACCGAAAATCCTTTTAATCCTCTAAGTAAGCCTTCTAGGTGAATTAAATAAAAATAACCAATTTTGGGTTGTTAATTACCTGACCAATAGCTATTGAGTTTGAGTTCAAAATAAAATTTGAATTCTTTAGCTTCTTGTATTGATGTAGCCCCCCAAAAAGGTGTCATCTACAAACTGTTTGTGATATAATGGATCATTGCCTTCCTCCACCCTTAGGCCTTGAATTAGACCATCTTGAATGGATTCCCTTATAGTTATTCCCAGGGCTTCATCTACTTAAATGAAGAGAAAAGAGGAAACCCTTCTGTTGAGCCATTTACTAAAATTGAATAATATGGGCTATAGATGTAGCTGAAAATCCACTCACATAAGGGTGGGAAAAATCTGATTTTCAACAAAATATTCATCAAGAACCTCTATTTTACTCTATCATATGCAATATTTGTTAATTTACAACTTAAAGAGCATAGTTAGAACCTCATTACTGGATAAATAATGCATCAACTGATGCATTAGTATGAATCCTTTAGAAATAGATCTCTAAAGAAAAATTTCACTATGTTCTTGTGAAATCAATGAGTCTAACAATGGATTAATATTAATGCAATAGCTCCATATATTATTTTGTAAATTGTATTACATAGGGATACTGGATGAAAATCATCATAAAATTTTGGCCTTTCCTTTTTTTCGAAAGAGGATTAGAAAGGTGCAGTTAAAAACCTTTAGTATCATTTTAGATATCTTGAAATCCTCAACAGCAATCCATACATCTTTCCCAATGATATACCATAATTCTTGAAATAAATCAACTAGAAATCCATCCAGACCAGGAGCTTTATTCTTTTCCAAAGATAACACCACTTTCTTGATTTCCTCCATAGAAAAAGGATCCACAAGCAACTTGTTATGATTCTTAGATATTAGAGGAGGATTTATAAGATTTTATTCATGAGTCTATAATGGAGATAGTATATCTCCCCCTAGGATATTTTAGAATAAATATATTTCTTCCTTCTTTATCTCATCTTGTTATGAAATCTGAACTTCATTACCGTTTTTGATATTTGAAATAAAATTAAAATTTCTCCTGGATTTCACTAAGGCATGGTTGCATTTAGTATTTTGGTCACCCTCTTTAATTCAATTTTCCCTTTACGTTTGATTCCAATATAATTCTTCTCTCAGTAGGAGTTCTCCTAATTATTCTAACAATTCTTTCTCTCTTTGAAATTCATTCTAACCCATACCATTTACAAATATTTTCTCATTCAGAGTTTTAAGTTGTTTTTCCACTCTGATATTTTCTTGAAAAATAGTCTTGAAATGTAAAGTATTCCATTCTAACAATTTGATTTTTAGAATTTTCAGTTTTTTAGAAATTATATACATTTTTGAACCCCTGATAACAAAGGATGACCACCATAATTTAATTAAATTCAGTAATATGTTGTCCCCAAGCCACATTAATTCTAATTTAAAAGGGTATTTCCTTGAGGCCTCATCCTAATTTATAGAGAGTATTATAGGAAAGTGATCAGATTCAAACCAAGGAAAAACTAGGATATCAACTAAAATATCTCTTTGCATCCATGATGGATGACCTTAGAACTGATATAATTTTTTTGAAATATTACTAAATCCAAGTCTTCTATTTGAAATTATAAACCATCCCTATTTTGGTTCAATATCCACCACAAAATTACTTTGCACAAAAATTTTAAAATCCTATTGGGATTGAGCATTTTGAACAATACCGATAGATTTATCTCTATCTGATAGAATATCACTGAAATATACATGCAAAAGGAACAATCCATCTTGTCTAGATGTTATCTCCTCTTAATTTTTCTACCAAAAAATCCTCTTACTCGCCACATTAGTAGGACCATAAACATTAAAAAGAACAAATTACTCTTGGTCACATAAAGGAGATATTCGAGAAAGATGTCAATTATATTTTTGTTTCACCACATCTACCTAAGTTTTATTGACTTTTAAAGAATATATAAACTAACATATTCCCCTTGAACATCATTGAAAATAACCGACCAACCTCTCCATCTTTTTAACCAATGATTCATTAGTTCCTTTGTTATCTTAGGTTCATGCAGAAGAACCACTCCTACATCAAAATAAAAAATACAATGCTTGACCAAGTGTTGATTGTTATGGGCATTTAAGCCCTTTACATTCTAGGATAGGATGTTTTTGACTTATTGGGAAGGATTTTCACCCTTCCAGATTAAAGATTTGAGATATTCAATTTTTTTTTTTACCAATCACCACTTCTTTTTTCGCCACTTCCTATTTAGATTTACGACCCTTTTTCCCTGAAGGACCATAATTAGCAGTTTTCATGTCATTCTAAGAAAGGCCAAGCCACTAGGAAGAGATGGTAATTCCAATTCATCCTTCATATCATATGTTAACTCCTTTTTTAGAGATATTATCCTCTTCAAATATTGCTTCCACTTCCTGAGCTTTTTCTAACCATTCATTGAGCTCTTCCATGGATTTCACTTTCCCGAAGCCGATCCCTTCGTTAATTAGATAAGGGATCTCTTTTGAGTCACTTACCACCTTTTTAGTGTCTTATAACAATGTTTGAGGGGTTAATGAATTCCTCTATTCATTACCTTCCTCTGAGCCAGAGGGACCGAGAGCAACATCCTTTTTACTATGTTAGTCAAATTTTATCTAGGGTTTCCTTTTATCTAGACACTGCAATTTAATAGTGGTTTTTCTTATTACAACGAAAAATTCTAATTAATATTTTCATAATCAACCCTCTGAACCCATTCACTTGATGGGGAGTTGGTAGAGATAAGGTGTGGGAGGTCCTGCAAAAGATCCAATGAAACACATACTCTAGAAAAGGATCCCCTTTTCCCATCCAATGATTTAACATAAATTCTAATTACTTTGTCAATCTTATTACAAATTTTAGAAATAATTTTGGGTTTCCAGTATTCAAGAGGTAATGCGACAATAATAATCTAAACTAGTGTGTCTTCCAACGAAGCTGAGCACATCAAAATTTGGAGACCAAGGATAAAGATATAAACTTGCATCACCCAATAACCAATCCCTTCTTCTCAAATTTCGTTTCTTCATTTCTACAGAGTATCGAGAATAAGCCTTTGGGTAGAAAAGTTACTAAGATATCACTTCCCCACTCATGATTACACCATTGAGTAATTTCCTCAATTGACAACCATCTTCCTGAAAATTTAGTGATTAGGGCATGAGTTATTAGAATATCTATTTGTTCCTCCAATTCTTCATTGAGAATTTCTTCTATTTTTTTGACATCGCCTTCGACCAAAATTATCTTTCTCGACTCACCTCAAGCTTTCTCCTGAGCTGATGACCCCTGTATTTTACCATCTTTGGCTTTTCCTAAAACATCCCTACTTGAATGTTGAATCGATCCACTAAATGTTTTCCACCATTTCTGAATTAAATAATTTTTGTCATCCTCTACCCATATTTTCATTAATTTAAATTTTATATGAATGTTAATGATTAATAAATAATATGAATATACATCATATTTCTCAACCTAATTTGGAATTGAGTAAATAGATTTTGTTCCCCACACTTATTTATTTTTACAAATTGAATCACTATTACATAAGGCAATAAGGTTCTAATTTGAATTCAATTATCTATAAACACACATGTATTCTAATATATTTATACATAGAAATCACACAAGTAATTTTGATCATTGTTTTGAACAATTTCATGGATTCTATATAGATCAAACAATCATTAGAGAATTTATCATTTTTTAAAGCTAGTATTTCTTGAAGAGAAAATTTGACAAATGATCTAGGGTTTCATATATATGTAAAGTTATTTTCATATATGTGCTTCATTATTTTCTGAAAAAAAAATTATAGTAGTTTCAATTATTCAAGGAATTGATAATTAGATAATGTTTATCATGTTTTGAAACAATCAACACATGCCCTTGAAGATTAAGTTTTTCCATTAAATTTTTGTTATTGGGACCATTTTAGGAAAAGGAGAAGAATATTTGTTTTGCAGGGCACATGGGTTGTCATGCACATATCGAATGGAGGAAGTATATTAGGATTAAGAGGAAAAAATTGTCAATTCATTTCAAGGTGGCTTTTTTTTAAGATCTTTAGAGGGCCCAACACCATACATTTGTCTTTGGTTTTTAAAAAGATTTTTAGGTGACATCATTATTATTGTTGAGCACGTATTTCTATGATCGCATTCAAATGATTATCATCATATCCCTATTTATTAATGACATACCTAAAACCTATGTGAGTAACCTACTATTAAATCAATGGTTTTTTTCAAATATTTTTAGATGACATCACTATTATTATGGAGAAATTATTTACATCATTTATCTAAGACACGTATTTGGGCAAGTGCACGGAGATGGGGGACCAAAAAGTGGAATTGTTTTTATTTGAAGCGAAATGTGAGCATGTTTTGGGAAAACGTGATCATGTTATAAATTATTAGGATTGGTAATTACAAATCCTAAAACAAGAGTGTGTTATAATGTGCTCACGTTCCTAGTTACTATGTGGTATATGTGGTTTTAGAAGGGATATATTTACTTTATAAGTATAATTTTTTCTTTTATTAATCTTTATACTTTATTATTTCTTATACTTTAAATTTATTTTAGTAAATATAAGAAATTAGGGTCACTCTACACTTTGTGGAGCTAGTCTCACAACTCCATCAATCACGGTTTACAATATAGTTTTTCATAGTATAATATGGTCAATACATAGGTATTTTTTAGGATTTCAACATTCATCCTAAAGCTTTTAGGGTTTAAATTCTACAATCCATATTTTATTTGAAAGAACATAGTCATTGTTTAGGTTTTGGGGTCTTCTTGATTGGTTATTGACATTTGTAGGAGTTTTAGATGTGTCAAAACTATATTTTATAAACCTCACAACTCCCAAAGGTAGCAACAATTGCTCGAATATATGGACTTGTGCAATTCCTTATAACACAATAAATCAAAACACATATGTAAGTTTTTATCAATTCAAATAATAAAGGGAATGGTCATCATGACATTTGTGAAGGATCTAAAACATCATGAGGTGATGCTGAGCTCCAACACATTTACATGCATTCATCAACTCATAGCAACCAATTTCAATGATTCTCATTAGTAACATATTTTTAAAAGTCTTTCCAATAATATATATAGGCTCAAATATGTAAAAATGGCATAATCAACCTAAAAATCACCCTTCTAACACCCATATCATTCTCTCAAATTTTGTACACAAGCCCAATCAACTGTTAAAATGGATCATTTTCTTGTAAAACCTCATTTTCTCAGACTTTATTCCTTTCACTAGATTTAAGTGTCCTAATTCTAAATCAAGTGCATATTTGTAATTTTTTGCATCCATTTGCTCCTTCAAACTCTTTATATTGTTTCACAATATTTAGACTAACATGAAACCATTCACCAAAAGTGATAATTAATCAAATAAATCATTAATCCTCTCAATTTTAATCAATCCTGCCATGTTTTAGCTCTCAAGAGCCATTCCCATACAAGATCCATGTTTATGCACATATAGTCATATCCACAACTAAAAAAAACACATCCTCGGATATCAATTGGGGTCATTCTAATGCATGAAAAAATTCAAAGTTCAACCCTTTAAACTTCTCTTGTTATCACCTTGTCTCATTTTTAGCCTATTAACCCTCTTCTAGCTCTGGTCTTATGCATTTTCTAGTGTACCTTTCAAACCATATTGATGGGTTTCCTAACTACCCATTTATTCTTTCTCCCTCTATGAAAGATTTCAATATGTTCTTCTTTGCAAAACATCCCTTAAAACCCTTTGTCTTAGCCTCCCTTTAGGTCCTCAAAATGTGACTATAACTGTGCATGCTAACTGTCAGTGATATTTCATATTTTGACAAAAGAAAGCTTTAAATTTCTTCATATTCCTTTCAAGGACCTTGTCTTTGTTGATTCTTACAAATTTTTGGTCTAAATTCCCTAATTTGGGTTTTAAAACCTAAGCCCTATTTGTACCTTGTCTTCAACCTGAGAAAGTAGCAAAGCTTATAAAAATAATTTTAATAATTTTTAAACCTCAAGTTTTGTACACACGAATGGTCCCAACTACTCCCTTTTTTCTATCATAGAAGTGAAGGTTCTTGCACTAGTTAATCTTCTAGATCACATTTGACTTGTAGCTACAGGAATGTCTTAGTAGGATTTTTATATTTAACCTCTAGTTACATTCAGCATATCTAATAACACAAACATCTCTCCACTCTGTTACCTTAAAAGCATCAAAAACAACCTTGTAAAATAATATTCCTCTACTCTTCTTACTGAATTCAAAAACTCTTCATACCTCTTCCCAAGATACTCAATTTTTTACACCAACACATAGTCACTGTCAACATAATGGATTACATATGCTTTTATTCTTCAATAAAAGGAAAATACTAGTGAGAATAGTCTTGTTACCCCTTTGTTCAAGTCTGGTGGTTCCCACACACATGTAAAGTAACTCCTTCAATCGATTTCTCAATGTATCAGTCCACATTCCCTTAGAGATTCATGCATGCAACATATAATAATAACTTGTTCAATTCCAAAACTCAAGCAACGGAGTTCCACACCCCTCATCACATGGTTTTTGTCAAATAATATACTCTTCCATATTCATAGTCCAATAAACCCCAAACATACAACAATACACATTTACAATTTCTAATAAGGAATTTGCATGTTGAAATAGAGTGTGCACTATTTAACTTCCATGAAATGTATATGAAGAACCAAATAATTATATATACCCATCAATACAATCACATTCCTCAACCTCTACATCAATGGAAATCTCAGCAATGTATAAGAAGGAGATCCCTATACAATGTAGAACAAAGTTTATTTAATAGTCTATAGCTTTACATACAAAATTATCTCTTTGCCTATCCCCTTAGTTCCTCATCCTGGAGGAATAAATCCTCTTAACTAATTATTTCTCCTCATATCTCTCTCCTCTCATCAACCCTAACAGTCCCTATGACTCACTAGAACCTTTCACATGCCCATGCATCCATAATGAGGCAATCTACATTGTTTGATAACATTTTATTATATCATACCCAATTTAAGAATTGACATAACATATCTAAACAATCACATACCTTAGAAATCCTTTAAAACACCTTAGACACCATATTTGTCATTTTTTACATACTTAGATATTTTGAATTTTTGACTTGGAGGGGAAAACCTCTAATTTGAAATTATGAGAATTTTTTCTCTAACTAGCACTTGGTTTTGCATCTTATATCCCTTCTCATGACTTATTGAATCCATAAATATGATGATAATAAATTTAGACATTATTGTAACCTCTTTATTGTATGCCCCTACATCATGAGCACGAGGGTGAAATCAAAAAAATCATCAAGTTTGCGAAAGATATAAAACATCAAGAGCTTCATCAATGGAATGGTCATCTAGAGCATGATAAGAGAATCTCTCCATGAGTGATGGTGGAAATCATCTCAGGCTAAAAAAATGCATATTTTATGAGAGTGTTTCTAAACACTTAATCGATGTTTAGTAATGAATTCACATCTTGCAGTCAGGGAGGTGGAATTTGCAGTGTTTCAGTACAACATGGAGGCCAAGAATATGGAATTCATTCTCAAACATTCCTCCAAGTTTCATTCAGGGTTCAATCCTTCTATCAAGAAGAGTAAACCTAACTCCATGAAGAGAAATTGATAAAGAGGGTGTCCAAACATCATAAGCATGCTTCCACTCAGGTGACATCTTGGGCAGGGAGGTGAATTATGAGATTAATAAGAGATTGTCATGTTCAAAGGTCAAAAGTGAGACCCAAGGAGTGGATTGATGATCATCATATCCTTATTGTACTATTATGTCCAAATATCTTTGAGAAACAAATAAAAATGAGCTAGTTAGGCTACTGAGGCATCCAGGACCATCATGTGTGAAGGATCAAGAAGTCACATATTCACATGAGATGGATATAAGAAAGAAGTGTACGAGCATCTAAAATTTGATTCCATTAAAGGAGTTTTTTGAATCCTGGAAGGGTAAGAGGATGATATTCATATGGAGATGTTGTCATGTGAATCGACTAACCCAGAAATGCAAAACTTAAACCATGAAAACCAAGCCACAATGTGAAATCTTTCTCCCAAATATTCTTGAATATCTCTTGAGGAAAACCTACCTCTTGTATCATGATCACCTTGCCTTTGAAGGTATTCCTAATACATTGGGTAAACATGTATAAGTTTTCAAAAATGTTTAACAAGGTCCATTATTACAATCATTGAAGTGTAGTAAAAGACTAATTCTCCATCAAGCTTAGAAAGGAAAATTTTGGCCATTTCAGAGCCTATGTGCATTCTCCATGAGGGTTATGAAAAGTTATTAAGTATCCAAAGGTGATATTTGAAATACGTGAATGTGTTGGAAGTATTTTAGGAAAGTTTTGATCACTCAAGGATAGTTTATTCAACAACGGGTTTTCAAGTGCAAGGACTGAGCAATCAAATTATGAACCTTGACTTCTCTGGCTGATTTCGGGAGCTTCGTAAGGAGTTACGAGGAGAACAAGTAGTCACCATAAATATTAAATAATCCAAGTTACATTTTGAGAGTATACATTTTGATCCAAGGCCACTGAAGATGATGTTAGTAATCATCTCATACTCTAAAGCAATAAATACCTCCCAAGAGTGTTTCTAAACACTTAATTAGTGCTTGGTAATGAGCTCAATACATTGTAGAGGTTGGGAAAATTTGAATATGTGATTTTAGGAGTTCCCAAATGAGTTTAAAGGTAAACATATGCATCAAAATGTGTAATAGATAGTCACTTGGACAACAGGTGTAATCAGGAGAATCATAAGGTCTGTGAAGGATTTGAAACATTGAGAACCTCATTGAAATTGAATTCATTAAGGGAATGATCATCATGAGAATGATGAGAAAGGATCACCATCAGTGGTGATGATAGTCATTTCGAGCTCACAAACGGTGCACATATCTTCCGATTGTTTCTAAACACTTAGTCAATACTTGGTAATGTGCTCACATATTGAAATTCAGGGAGCGGCTTTCATAATTCTTGAATGCAGTTGGATTTCAAGAATATGGAGGTCACCCTCAAACATTCCTTCAAATCTCATTCAAGGATCAATCCTTCCATAAATAGGAGGAAACCTATTTCCATTAGGAGAAATGGGAGGCTCATGGAGTAATTTTAGGATCATCATATATTGACTCTACCATCATGTTAACACCTTTTGAAGGAACAAGAAAAGATGAGCTAGTCAAGATACCATGGCATTTAGGACCATCATGTGTGAAGGATCAAGGCATCATCTATCTCTATGAGAGGAATATGAGAAAATAGGTGTATGAGTATCTTGAAGTTGATTCCATTCGAGGAGAATTATGGAGCTAGGAGGGGTAAGAGGATGATCTTACTAGAGAGCACATGTATGTAAGAATGAGAAATAATCTAAGTTTCACTTGATGTCACTCACTTGGTAGTGTTCTTAAACACTCATTTGAACCTTGTAGTGTGATCAAACTTCAAAGGAGGAAGGACATTATAAACACATCATTTCAGTCCAACAAGTGGCCACATGAAAATAATCTCATTTAATGATAAATCCTTCCATCTACATGGTGAATACCTATTTCATTGAGTGATAGATAATCAAAAAAAAAAATTGAGCATCATGGAGTTGATTTGTGATCACTAGAGTTAATTGTGGAGGTCTTGAAAAAAAAGAGATTAATCCTCACTCTTACCTTATAATTAGAAGAGAGTATCTTATTCCCATCATAATGTATGTCTTATAACAATATTTCTAAATGCTTAAGTCATCACTTGAAGTTTTAGAAACATGATTTCAAATCATGGTAATTGTACGTACCCAAAATTGTAGGGTAATGCACCACTGGAACAACATTACACGTGCCCCAATGATGATACAAATCTCCTCTCAAGGTGTTTGGGATCCAGAAAATCTCTCAAAGTATGCGCTAACATCCTGCATGCACCGTTTAGCCCCTGTGTGCTTTGTTGTTCTCTTTTCCCCTCTTTTTCTTTGCGTTTTGTTCTTCACTTATGAAACTGTCACCCTGCCTGGACGGTGGTCCTTCACGCATTTTCAAAATTTTTCTTTTTAATGTGACTCACATAAATTTCAACGTTTACCAATTTTTTTCACCACCTTTGCTTGTATTTATGATTCTGGTTCCCTGGAATAGTGTTTTGGCATTTTTTATGGTTTAAGAGATCAATTTGGTTTTTACCTTTGGGTAAATGGAAATGCTATAAATAGTTGGCTTGTGCTCAAGCAAATGGCCGCTCAAATTTTCCTCTGAATTTCTCATTTCAATAGCTTAGCCTTTCAATTTTTGCTTAGGATTCATAATTTCATTCGTTGTGTGCATGGTTAGTATTGTTTAGCTGTCAGAAAGCCACATATCCTCCTTGTGCAAATGTTGTTATTATTTCATCCAATCAATTGGAGTAGGATAGTTTTCTTTTCAAAAGGAATCCATTAAAAGTTACAGGTTTTTTTCCTCAAATAGGATAGTTTCAGGTTCTGGATGTTTTATGTTGCATGACTCGCAATAAATCCCACTAGGAATTACATAAGCCAAGCTCTGTACTCTTATGCTATCCCTCTCCTACTCGCATTGTATTCATTTTGTATCCTAAGATGCCATTGCTTCAATATCTATTTTTGTTGATGTTAGCATTACACGCTTTTCTGGGTCCACGTGAGCATGAAGGAATGAGGAGATCACACTGAGGGGACAAGGTAGAACACCATCAGATTTGCCACTATTATGCAGAATCCAGGTGCTAGCTTTCAAAGTTATAGTTAAAAGAATATCAAATAGAGTAGGAAATCATTTCATTTCAGTTAATTTTACTTTCGATATTGCCAGGGAAGCTGTGGGGATTGATAGTTTCTGAGAAACTATGATTCACTCCTCACTTATGAGGTAGGATCAAGAGTCTTTCAAATAGAGTAGATCAATTATCAGGTTATTTAGAATAGATCTACAAATTACACATACAAGTACCTATACTCAGTTTCTTTGTTTTTTTTAATTGCGATATTAGTTTAGTTGTCAATTTTAGATATTTTAGATGATTGCTCTTTAAAATCTATTCAGTAGTTTATCAATGAGTATCAAACTTAGAAATATACGTAGATATATCTTGCATATTTAGTTTATTTTTTCATTAGTTAGCTTTATATCGTTTTCTTTTGTATGACAATCACGAGACCTAGAGAGCCCAGAGAATATGTATTCAAGCCAATCGTGCCTCAACCCAATCTTATTACGGAAATAACTGATATAGATCAGAACCTTAGAATCCAAGTCTTCCGAACAACAGCAGACTTACAACAGATCAACTCACAGTTAAGCGGGTTAAATATAGAAGACGACCAAGCGCACACATTTTGGTCAAATAAGCCAAACTATAGATTACCCTAGATAAATACCCACATGATTGTAGAAGGGCTTGAAAGAGAGTAAATGTTTGGTTGTGACCCTTTGGTCCCACATCCAGATGCAGGAGACACTCTCACAGACGTAGATACTAGCTTAAGAATTTAGGTTGCAGGAACACCTGTGAGATACTCGGAGAAGATTGCACAACTATTAATTCTGAACATAGAGGCCGAAAATGCATACGAATATTGGATACTAGGGATTAGGGACTGATCCCGCACATGACCATAGCAGATCCACAACAACCACGAATCTACGGTTGTGACCCACAAATCTCACAACCCAACGAGTCCACAGGTCAATCAGACATAGATGCTAGCTTACGCACATTAGTATTCAGATCTACTCCACTTCCGCCTATCATCATCACATAATTATCCTTGTTAGACATAGCAGCTAACAAAGCTAAAGATTTCTGGACTAGACCAGAGAATCGACCATAGAATCCACTATATATCCATCATTCATCATATGAACCTATCTAAAGACATACACGAAACCATCCTAGGTCATTTTCCATGTATCCCACAACCTATAGATCGGATCACACCAAAGCTCGATATTGATTGGATCCTTCGAGCAGTCATCCTTGTCGATCAATCTATCACGCCAGTTCAGGTTAGGAGGGCCTTTTTTGCCTTAGATTTGCAGATTCCACTAGTTAACGTCGAAGACATAAGATTTCTTGACTAGTTTGCCTATACCTCGCGTATTTTTCATCCCCACCAGCTATCTCAGCACGACCTCAGGAGGTTGGGTACGAGGAAGAGTTATTTGTAGATTCCCATGCTCGCTTGTCACTTTTCCATCGTACAAAATTGGTGAACCCGACTTGAAAAACACAGTGCTTTCGCTATTACCTCTTTCTTCCACCTTCCCTCCTCATTATTCTATGGGTATTCATATACCCCCCGAATATGTCGGGATTCGATGGATATGGCAGACCTCTCCTAGGTCTTGAGGCATACTATGCTCAAGTGAATAGATATTCATCACCCTCGCTCTCAGTATGGGGTGACAATTATTCAGCAAACTGGTTGTCAACACAAATTCCACCTCCAAGGACTAGATATAGCTCATCTTTCTAAACAGAGGAGTTGGATCAGCTCACTCAAACACAACAAACAGAGCCTTCAGGCTCAAATAATATAACATTCATAGGAGAATCTGGTTCGTCTCCCCAAGTGCTTCTTAGACCAAAAATTAGTAGACAATTAGATCCATACCTAGTTTTAGATGATGAGAATTCAGTGCATTATGCTAGGAATGAACAAAGCTCTCGGAGCATGTACCCACCTATAGGAAGTTTACAAACACAACCTAACATCTCATTTCAAGAAAATACCTCCATGCCACTACATATAGGAAATGCCCTCGGGGAAACTTAGCAGGGAAATGATCGCTTCATAGCGGGATATCACATGCCTATACAACATCAGGATATACAACAAATGCCATTAAGGCAAAATACCATGACTTCACCGAATGAAGTCATTTCAACTTTAATAGAAAAGGTTAGGGGATTAGAAATTGCTCAAGCAAATCAAAATTCTCAATTCATGCAGGCAGGAAGTTCCAATCCTCCACACCATCCTAGCCAAGTAGACCTCCTCACAGGAATAGGCACGTTGGGCATGCCTCCTCAATATTCACAACAAACGCCAACTAGAACTGCCATTTCTAATACCATTCCAGTACCTCCTGGTCTAGTACAAAATAATTCATTCCTAGACAATCCCCCTTCATACTTAAACATGTACTCCAAATCACCATAGGGAGATATGTTCTCCTCTCCCAGCATGTTTGCTCAACCACATGGGTTTCCTTATGCCCCTACCAATGCATATCTTATGCCATATCAAAAACCCATTCGACTTCCGCACCCTCAGCAGGCACCATCAATGGTCGAAACCTACGTGACAGGGACTTATTCAGAATATTTGAAAGAACCCTTAGACTTCACCATACGAAGCGTCATGCTTTTAAGACCTCTTCTCGATATACCCAAATACAAAGGGGAGGGAGACCCGAACGTACATATCAAAGCCTATGCCACAGCCATTCGAGAACTGCTCCCTTGGGATGGGGTTGTTGCTAAAATATTCCCCAAAACCTTGGAGGGCATCGCCCTCAATTGGTATTATAGAATACCTAAGGCTTCCATCCATTCATTTAAACAACTCGTTTCAGAATTCATTAAAGCGTTTGACATGAACAAACTATTGAGAACATGAATCAGGTAATTCTTGCACATTAAGCAAGAACACAATGAATCTGTCACTTATTTTATCTAGAGATGGCATACAGTCCTTTATTCTTCAGCCAATGCTCCAAACATGGACCAAATTGAACTATGCAATTTATTCCTTCATTCTCTCAGCAGAGAAGTGAAGGAAGTGTTATCCAAAATTCACCCCCCAGGGTAAATTTTGGTAACATACATCAGAATACTCAAGTCCTAGGAAAATAGATTGATTCAAGGCAAAAAATCATGTTTCTAGGGTCCCCTTAGATTTTTTCCAACTCCCCTATCCAAGAAGAAAAGAGCAAGTTCTAGAAAAGGGTAAAAAAGTTGCAAAAAACAGGCTTGGGCCAGAAAAAATCATGAAAAATGGCTAAGTCCTAGTCCTCGCAGCAAGAGGGACAGTTGGGATGTCAGGGCGCAAATCAGCCGAAAGGCCACTAGGCGGTCCGCAGAGCAAAGGGACATCCAGGCCTTGAGGACGCGCGGGACGCAAAAGGGCGAGCCGGCCGAAAAAGGTGAGAAAATCGACTAACTGTTGAGCAGCAGGTTGGGACATCTGAGCCTTGGGGATGCGAAGGACATGAAAAGGTGAAGCGGCCACAGTGAGGGACAAGGAAGCCCATTTCGGGCGGTTCGGAAGATTTTGTCCTAGACAGCACTGGGACAGTTGGACCAAAGGGACGTGGGGATCCGAAGGAGCCGAGAGCAAATCAGATCACGCCACGTGTCATCGGCCGGAAGAGGAACAGGGAAGCCCAATTCGGGTGGATCAGAGGAATTTGTCCCAAACAGTTTGGGACAACCAGGCCAGAGGGACGCGAGGGACGCGGAAAGCCGGCAGACCCAGAGACCAATCAAATCATGACACGTGTCATAAAGAGAAACGTCCAAAAAGTTCAAAGGGCGAGATTTGAAGTGTCGGTCTGAGTGAATCAAAATAGGACATGTGTCCAATGGAGTAGGGAAGCACAAAGCTCAGGGATAAATTAGAGAATTTGGCAAGAGTTTCGGCCAAAGAGCTAAAAGCAAAGGATGACCCCACGCCCCTGTCCTCCAATCAATGCATGCCACGTGTCCCAAGTGGTGGGGGCGCGGGGGAAAACTGGAAAATGTTCCAAATTCATAAAAATTCAAAATTTCAAGGGAAAGCCTATGGAAAGACAAAGGAGAGAGAATTTCTCATCCAATCAGTGCCCAACACGTGTCGTCCAGGCGCCAGAGCGTGGGAAAAAATTTCAAAATCCATTTTTTTTTGTCTGTTTTGTGCCCTAAATCTTCAGATCGCCATAACTTTTGATCCAGAGCTCGGATTTTGCACGATCTTTATATCATTGAAAAGCTTATGAAATTCTCTACATGATTCTAGGGTCAAACTTGAATTTTGGATCAGTATGGAGGAGAAAGTTAAGAAACAGATCTGACGCGTGTTCATGGCTAGAAGTGACATTTCACAGCGACCAAATTTAATTTAGAATGGGTCGCACTCTCCTCCATTTTGGTCAAAAATGGCAGGTTATTGGTTTGTAAGGTCCTCTATGCTGATTTAATGCATTTGCAGTTAATGAGGAATGGGTTCCCCACGTTTTGTATGTTTTCTCTCTCCTGGGCTCGACCCATGCAATGTAAAAGCCAGTTTTGGCTCATTTTCTAAGGGGAATACTTTTTTGAACATAACAACTTCTTCTTTCACCTCCAGCAAGTGATTGTTTGAAGAATCAGGCCTCTTCAAGGATTGTAACAGTTTTTTACCTCTCTAAGGTTGTAATGTGTGATTTTGACATTGGAAATGAATAATGCAAGCTTTGTGAATGGGTTTCAATCCTTTATTTGTATTATTTGTTTCAGTTCTGTTATCCTGTAAAATTGACAAGGGCAATTTTAACCGATAACCATAACCGAAAATTTTGTTTCGATCCCTCGTTAGGGATCCTCCGCATTCAGAATATTGTAAAATCCCTTCCCGGGAAATTCAGTTTTTGAACTTAGTCTTTTTGAGCCTTTTTTTGGCTGGGCGCATGTTTTTTTTTTTCCTTGCAACATCAATTTTTGATGCGCCCCCTTAAAAGCCTTTGGCGCATGGTTTTCCATGTTAGCACGCTTCTCGGTGCGCCAAAGGCGCATGTATTTTCCGTGTTACACCACGTTTTGGTGCGCCAATGGCGCACATAAATTCATGTCGACAAACTCGTTTGATGCGCCAAAGTCGCACCCTATTCTCCTGTTGTCAGTTACTTCCATGCGCCAAAGGGCGCATGCTTTCCTCTGTCGACAGTCCGTTTTCGCGCGCGCCTTTTCATGGTGGTTGGGCGCCTTTTGACAAATTTTGTTAATATCCCTCATGCGCGCCAATGTCATTTTCATTGTTCTTTGTCAGCACGTGATTTTCTGGATTTGTCAGCCCTGCTCTGTCGCTTTCGTCGTGTGTGTGGACCCGCTCAAGGAATTTTCGCTATATTTTAAGGTAAGAGGTTCTTCCCCTTCCCTGTTTTCTGTTTTTCTGTTCTTTGGGCTTGTGTTTTTGTACGGTTTTGGTGTGTATGCCAACTTGCTGGCCAGTTTTCATCAAGTTTCTGAAAGTTTGAATGTGTTGAGCCTTTTCCCCCGTGCTGTACCTGTTCATTTTCTTCTGTTGCTCTTGCTCTCCCTCCCTCTCTTCCGGATCTGCTGGAAAAGGGGTCGTTTTGTAGCTAGCTTGGTCTGTTTACAAGGTTTTCAGAAAACCTTACTTGTCCAAGCAATTTTTGAAGTGGAAGAGAAAGAAAGAGAAAGAGGTTTGAGAGCTTATTTCACAAGGCGCACCGGCGCGCCTTGTAACAATCAAGACAGTTGCGCCCCTCGGCGCACCTATCCGACTTGCAACATACTCAAAGATCCGCGCCATGGCGCACCCTGCCATCCTGATACAGCTGAAATTCATGCGCCCATAAGCGCACCCCTTTTGCATGCTCCAAGTGTAAATCCCGCGCTTCCTCCTATAAGCCTTGGCGCACCCTTTACCCATGTTGCATCCCATTTCCACGCGCCAAAGAGCGCACCCAGTTTCGATGCAACAAAAGCCTTTTTCGCGCAAGTATAAAGATTACATAGGCGCTGGCACACCCTCCGATGCAGTAACATGATGTTGTGTACACCCTCCATGCGCCGCGCTATATTCCTTTGGCGCATCATTCGTCCATGTTACACAATCTTTCCATGCGCCACAGGCGCATCGAACCCCAATGTAACACGCATTTCCTGTGCGCCCTGTTATAAAATGCAACCTGCTTCATCCATCTTCCATGCGCCGTTGGCGCCAACTTAACCTCTGTTGCCACCCTTTTCCTGTGCGCCTTGACTATTCAGCCTGTTACACACATCTTCCATGCGCCCTGCGCCCCGAGCCTTAAAAGTTCTAACTCTTTCTTCTGCTAGTATTCCAATGGAAGATCAAATGACTAATTCAAGCTTCTTGGATTGGGTTTCTCTCCTTCTACGTGCAGATCATCAGATAAGCCTTGAAGAACACATGTCTACGTCAAGCAAGAGACCCACCAAACCAAGAGGGAAGGCAAAGCTAACAGAAGAAGAAATGAAATACAAATATCAGAGGGTCAGGATGCCCGAATCACAGGCAGAATGTAATATGGATGTCAGGGATTCTGAACTGGGCCACATTGACATAGAGGAATTCTGGGTAAGGACTCAGAAAGTGACAAGGAGTCCATGGATGGATAAATTGATAGGCAGCGCCCTGCACTTCGCCGGTGGGATTCCTGTCAGTGCTGTTAATAACGAGTTTATGATGGTTGTTGCACAATCCTTCAACAAAGACACAAGATGTGTCGAGAATAGCAAGGGCGAGGTAGTTATAAACCTTACTGCCCGTCGCTTTGAGTTGATGCTTGGGATCCCTCACCACCGAAACTATGTGGCTGTTAGCCAACAGGAATGCCTCAAGGCTTGGGAGGACAATGAAGACAAGTGCATGCAATTAATGAATGAGGTCTACCTCAAGAATAAGAAGGTAGTGACCCGGTGGCCTCAAACTATCCACCGGAGTGATTTCTCAGAGGAACTCAGTGATACAATCACCTTCCTGAGCAGAGTCTTCGGTCTTTCAGATGCTCACTACTTCCATAAGTGGATGCTGCGGTACCTGGAAACCATGAATAAAAATCTGCCCGATCAGCGTTTCTGCTGGGGGGAGATAATAAGCAGCACTATATCCGAGCAACTGCAACAGTTCGCTACGACCGGAGTATTCCACATGAACTCCTACGTCGTCTATGCTGCCGCAGCTGAAAGAGATTATCCAGGGCTGCACCGAAGTGGAACTTGGCCTCAGGCCAAATATATGAATACTATCAAGAGCTGAAGCTGGAGAACAGCATCCAACACTTCGCTAAGATCAATGATGTTTTCTTCTACCACATCATGTGCATGTTGCGGCCAAATTTGACTCATTCCCGGACAACCAAAAACATAGTGGCAGTCACAGAGAAGTGGGGGGCCTTGTTCACCCAGTTTCCCACATTCACCTATCTGAGGGCGGTCAACTTTTTGGGCGAGCCCACTAGGTTGCCAAGGTATGCTGGACCAAAGCTGGTTCTATTGGAATTGTCAAGGCAGCTGGTCACCTATCATGAGAAATGCCAGAAGAGAAAGAAGGGTGGGACTCCTTTCCCCCTCACAGTAGGCCGATACACTTGTTCCAGCTATCACAAGGCGAAGGAGATGTTTGCTGAGCTAGAATTGCTCAACCTAAAGCATGATTTCCCAGCAAGGCCTACATTCGACCCTAGGGGCTGTCTACCAAGGGCTAAGCTTGATCCGATTCATGTCCCTCAGATTGAGGATATCTACATTGACGTTCTCCATGAGGTAGAACTCAGAAGAAAGGATCACTCTCGCTTAGCATTAACGGAAATCATCCATTACGGAGTGGCTATTGTCCCAAAAGGCTTCAAGACGAAGTAGACAAAGTATATAATGACACAGAAGGGGATGATTGGCCCTTCCCGGACATTGACAGAAGCAAAGCTCCTCAGACAATCGAGGAGAGGGTCAAGGAGACTATGCGGAGAACAGAGCATTGGTGCCGCATGAATGGGTTAATCTACCTCGGTGTAGATTTTACAACTTCTCCTTTGGGTAATGCGCCTCCAAGATCAAAGAAGCAGCTAAAAGGCAAAGCTGCAGAAGGTGAGCCTAGCACCATTCAGGAGGAAGCCCCTGAAAGTCCTCTTCCTTCAGAGCCTGAACAAGTAATAACTCTGGACTCGCCAGAGAAGGAATTGACAGAGGATAGTCCTATACGCCCATCCACCCAGGATGTCGGCATCGCTACAACTACAGAGGTCCCTTCTATCCCTTCTTCTTCTCTTCCTCCCCTTCCTCAGATGTCGGCAACCACTCCGTTGGTTGTGTCCTCTCCTTCTTCTTCTACTCTCTCCCCTGCCTCTTCGTCCATCTTCTCCTCTCTCGCTGATTTGTCTTCCTCCATTTCTTCCCTCATTTCCGGACTCCCTTCCCTTCCCATGTCTTCTACAGCTGCGGTTTCCCTTCCTCCCGTGGGCATGTCTTCGGCTATTCTTACAATGCCGCCGCCGCGTGTCTCCACTTTCTTCCCCTCTTCTACCGTTGCTGCCTCCCCCTCTGTCTCTGGTCCTTCTTCAATAGGACCAGCTTGGATCTCTCAGCAGCTGAGCCAACCAAAGAGGAAAGTCCCCATCGCTCCGATGGACTTTTCAGTCATTCCGGCTAAAGGAGCAAAAAAGCACAAGCCAGTTACACGCTTCTCCAAGAGCGCTGCAGGTGAGAGAGTTATGGAAATTGCCTACCCCGATCTCACCAAAGAAAAAGAAGATCTGTCTCCGGCAGATTTCACAGTGACCCAAGTCACAATGGGGACATCCTCTGAAAGTCTCCAGGGGGAAGCTCTTTCCGCAGTTGATGCACTCTGCGAAAAGCTTCAGGAAACAAAGGAAGAAAAGAGGCTACTGAAGGAGCAGAATAAATACCTGCTTCAAGCCCTACAGAAGATGGGAAGCGCACCTCCCACAACTGCCGCCGAGACTCCTGAGCTGCTCAGTCAGGAGAAGATCAATGAATATTCAAAGATCGGCGAGCAGGGTATGGCTGTTTCTGCTTGGAGGAGCCAAATCCTTAAGGATAGTGAAAAGGTGATCGCCGAGTATATCAGTTTATACCTGAACATCGAGAAGGCGAATAAGGAACTCCAAACATTAGCAAGTCCAGTATCAGAAGAGCTCGAAAATGCCAGGCTCCAACACGAGGCTTTCCAACAAATGTTCGACTGTTCAGTCGAAGATTTGGTCAAGTTTGGAGTATTCGGTCATCCAAGGACCCTCAACAAAACCATGTCCACTCTGGACTATCGGATAGATCAGCTCGAATTTGTGTTAGAGAAGATAGACAAGGTGAAGGAAGAGGCCCTGGATGCGATGCATCAAATGGAGAAGATTGTTCTATCTATGACTCCAGGGTTGCTCACTCCTTCCCTCACCTTGAGATCAGCTGACGATACTATCCGAATTTTCAAGGAGCTAGCTTCTCAAGGGACAGGGCTAGAAGTCACTTTCGACATCGAATCCATCAACAATCTACTGGCCTGTAGAGACTTCATCGGGTCCCTAATCGAGGCGGGTAAAGACTATTCCAAGGTCCCCGAAAAGCTCATTGATGAGCGGGAAACTTGCGAAGCAATCAGTGAAAGGCACAAGGATCCATCACAGGATCAATTTGCGCCAATGATCAGCAAGTTCTTGGAATACCGCGCTCAGTTCCACATCTCATCTCCTGATCAGCATCAGAAATAGGCGACCCCTTTTAGGCCACAGGATGATGATGATGAATAGCTTCTTCCTCTTCTTCTTCTTCTTCTTCTCCTCTCTATTCTCCGACTTTCTCTTCGAAATATCTGAAGTGTGTTGGCACAAACGATGACATCATCCATGTTGCATCATGGGATGATGTCATCCACTCCAAGTTGTCAAAGTCAACATGACTTTTGGATATTTTGTAAATATCTTGTAAATAAGTGGTTGGCTCCATTTTGCCTTCTCTCTCCCTCACTTTCTATAAATACAAGAATACTTGTTGTATTCAGGGTGAACATTTTTCAGATAGAAATAGAGGTGAGGAGAGAAAGACTTTGAGCTTTCTTGTAACAGATAAAAACAATTAATACAATTATTCAGACTTTGTGCTCAATAGCTGTGTTATACATTAGATCTTTCTTATGTTAGATCCGCATGTGTCTTTTCTGTTAAATTCATATCTACTTTTCCGTCATTTGTTTATCAGTATTGCTTTGTTTATTTATGTGAGTAGGTTTGGCTCTGTTTACTACCAAACCCAAAGCATAGATCTTCTGACCTTTCCGCTTTGGAACTCATTTCTTTTCTTCCTTCGGATCTGTTCTTTCTCTTCTCCTTCTTTTATTCCTTTCTCTTCGCAGCCTAGGAAACTCTACTGGGATGAGATCCCAACCCCCGAAGGCAGAATCTGTGAGACTTGCATAGGTTCCTGCTAGTAGAAGTAGCAATAAACCAGTTTCGCTTTGCTGTCTCAAAGAGGGGCTAAGCCCTGCAACACCGTTGGCCCGTTTATCCATAGATCTGTCCACGCGACAGATTTTCGGACCAACAAGTTCAGATTCTAAATTATATCTTATCAGCCTATGTATGTTTTATGTTACATTCTTTGGTTTGTGTCTATTTTCTTGAAAAAATATTCACCACTCCTTTTGGTGCATCACCATCTTTAGTTAGTTTCAATTTTTGCACTTCTATCCCTGTCTCCTTGTAATTTAGAGTAGGATTAGGATCTGAACCTTTGTAGCTGTGCAAGTATTAGATCTAAATAGAGGAGTTTGAGGAACCAGCCTCTAATCTGGAGATTCCTCTCTCATTTTAATAAGTCCCACACTTGGAGAGATGTTTCCATGTTGTGCAATTACACTGGATGCCTGAAACACTAACCTAGAAGCCTGATGTACATCCAGGGGTGCTGTGATTTGCCAACAACAGTTTTGGCACGCCCGGTGGGACACTAGAGGTCTCATTTTTTATTGCAGCAAAGTTGATGTGCATCTGCCGCAATTTTCATGCTTGAAAAGAACTATCATTTGCATATCTGACGACTCCAAGGGGGAGAATCAACTAGTTTCAGCAGTGCAGGCCTGAAAACTCATGAGAGGAGTCACCACAAGGTCAAGAGTTGGAGAAGAAGAAGTTTTGTTTGAATACCTAAAATTATCTCCAAGAAGAAGGCAAAGAGGAAGAAGGATTTAAAGGTCTCCATCTCCACCAAACAGAACTCTCTCAACTCCTCCACTTAGTAGGCCTTTCATTCAGTCAACAAGGGTTTTAAGACCAATTAGAATGGCACAAAACAACCCCTATGTCAACTTCACAGGTAGCAGCCCACTTGCCCTCAATGTGCAACATCCAATTCCTATTGTAGCCTTGAAGAACATTCCATACTTCACTGGAGAAAATCAGACTACTCCAGGTGATTATGTTAAAGATATTGCTAACCTTTGTGCAATCCATGAAATCAATGAGATGCAAGTGGCTATCAAGTTGTTGGCATCTTCGTTCAAAGGTAAAGCATTGCAATGGTTCAGGAGCCTTGGAGCTGGTTCTATCACAAACTGGAATCAGCTATGTATAACACTTCATGAGCAATTTGGAGAGAAGGGAGACAACTTGTCTCTTTTGGAGCAGTTGACAACCATCAAGAGAGCTCCCAATGAGCAGCTGACCGATTTCAACTTTAGATTTCAAAAGACTTGGGAGAGAATTCCAGTGGCAGTCAGGCCAACAGCAGAAGGTGCTTTTCTCTACTATCTCAAAGCTCTAAATTCTGATATTTCCATGTTGATTCAGTCCATGGGAGGCATAACTATCCCTATGGCTTATAGCATGGCCATTAGGGCTAAAAATTATTTGATCCAAGCTGGAAAACTTGCCCCTAGACCTCCCATGCCATTTTTTCCAAGTTTAGAGAACCCTAACACCAATCAAGCACCTGGTTTGGCTCCTTCTCCCACTCCTAGAAATCAGAGTTCAAATGAAGCTTCCACTCCATCTCCAAGTGCCCCAAATGAGCTTCAAGAGGTCATGAAGCAATTGCAAAACCTGGGCAACGAGCTGGTTACTCGCAAAAGGCAGCAAGCCCAAGGTTTTAGACCTTCTTATCAACCCCAAGCTTAGCCTAATAGGAAGCAATACCAACCACAAAGGCCACCTAATCCTGCTGTAAATATGAATCAAACAAGGCCTCCTGCCAATAGACCATTTCAGCCCTATAATCCAAATGCCATATCTGCCTCCAAGGCATTGGTGCCAACACAAAACAACATTGCTCAGGAGTGTGATTGGTGTTTTCCATGCAATGAGCCTCATAACCAATGCATGTGCTTCAATGGTGCTTTGAATCAAGCATTAATGGTGACAACTACTGGTGCGGAAGGTGAGAGCAATCAAGGAAACAGCCAACAACAAGAAACATTCCAATAGCAATCAGCCCCAAATGACACCACATTGGTAAATTGGCAAGCAGAGGATTTCTGTGGCATGAACCAGGTAGTTTCTCAAGGTGTTACAGCCAACACAAGGTCAAAAAGGAGGAATTTGGGTGAAGAACAGCCATTAGCCCCAACCAATCCATAACCTTCCATGGTTCCACAAGTGGTTGGCAAGCAAAATCCAATTTCAAATGCACAAGGGTAGCCAAGAACAGCCCCTAGGCCAACTCAAATACCAGTTGTTACTGCCCACGTGCAAGGAGTGAATGTGCAAACCAAGGGACAACAAAGAGCTCTTTCATCACCATTCAGTATCATTGATCAGATGAAGAAGACAAACGTCAATATATCAATGTGGGAATCCCTATCAATCCCAGGCCAAAGAGATCTATTGCAAGCTGCCATGAAGGACTGGCCAACTTCAAATCAGCAAATGCAAGACAAAGTGCTTACAAATGCTACCCAGCCTAAGGGAAATCATGGAGGACAGCAAGGTAAAATGTTGAAGCCCCCTTCCTTCTATGTTTCATTAATTATTGGAAATCAGCTAGTGCACAATTACATGATAGATTCTGGGGCAAGTAGCTCAGTAATGCCTAGACAAATAGCTGATCAACTAGGGCTCCAATATGAAACCATATCCAAAGGGGTAGTGCAACTAGATGGGACAGCAGTAGCAACAGTTGGAGTGATTAGAAACTTGAGTCTTACCTTACATGCATGTCCAAATGTTGTAGTTTTACAAGATGTATCAGTCATAGACCTTCCACCACTCTTTGCCCTTTGTTTGTCAAGGGACTTCACAGCCAAGATTGGGGGATATTTGTCTGCTAATTGGTCACACATGCTATTCAGAACGAGGTATGGAACTAAGGCTACAATCAGGTCAGAACCTATTGCAAACTTCCATATTGAGCCTTACACTCCAAGTCAGATTAATGCCAATTGCTCAGCATTTGATCGAGAAGATTACCCAAGCACTTATGAGATTGACACCAAGGTTGGAAGCATCCCGGATCTAACTCTTGACGAATGGGCAAACAAGATACATGCATTTGATCCTTATCAAGAAGTGGAAGAATCTGAGCTAGGGGTCTATTGCATACATGAAGAAAATCAGCCTATTCCTAGCATCACCAAGCCAAACCACAAAGATGACAATGAGGTATGGCAGCTGTTTTTTGATGGATCAAGAAGTAGAAAAGGTGTAGGAGGTGGAGCTATGTTTGTTTCAACTCAAGGAATAAAGTACTATTCAGCTTTTAGATTTCAGTTTGCATGCTCCAATAACACTACTGAATATGAAGCCTTGGTACAAGGGATGCATTGGGCAATCAAGAAGAAAATAAAGAACTTGCAAGTCTTCAGGGACAGTGAATTGATTGTAAATCAGGTCAAGGGACAGTATGCTGCCAAAAATGATCTTCTCAAGTTCTACAAGAACAGGGTGTGGGAGCTCATGGAAGATTTTGAGGGTTTTGGCATCAAATCCATTCCTAGGGAAGATAATCAAGCTGCTGACAGGCTTGCAGCAATAGGGGCAGCCTTTGACATTGTGGAAAGCATTCAACAAGACAAGGTATAGCCAAACATCCACGTGATTATGAGGCCTTCAGTGCCAGATAACAATGTTAGTTGGCAAGTGTTTGAGAATGACCAGAAAATCATCCATTTCTTGCAAAGAAGAAGCTAAGTTCTTAGCCAAGAATCAAGAAAAATTGGAACAGCAGTATGGTGACCAAGTGGTACAGCTGAGAACTAACAAGCTGCCCAAGGGACTTATCACTTTGGAGTCCATTTTTAACCCCAATGATCAGTTTAGAAAGGAGAAAGAAAACATTCAGGTCAAGAGGGAGGATTCAATATCCATCTTGGTAGAAGAAAACAAACCATTGCAAATTGGAAGAATGACAACTGAACAAGAAAGGTATGAGTTCATACAGCTGTGTCAAGAATTCCCTGACGTGTTTGCTTAGAGCTATGAAGACTTGAAAGGTTTCAATCCTAACTTAGCTTAGCATACCATCGAGTTGGATCCAAATACTAAGCCTGTCAGGTAGAAACAAAGATCATTCAATCCACACATGGAGCTTCTCATGAGGAAGGAATTGGACAAGTTGATTGAGTCAAGGATCATATTCCCAATCAAGCATTCCAGTTGGGTTGCTAACTTAGTTCCAGTCAGGAAGAAGAGTGGAGAGATCAGATTGTGTGTTGACTTTAGAGACTTGAATAGAGCCTCTCTCAAGGACCATTACCCACTCCTTTCTGTGGAGCAAATCTTGCAAGTTGTGGCTGGCTCCGAGAGGTTTTCACTACTTGATGGCTACTCAGGCTATAATAAGATTATGGTGAAGGAAGAAAACCAGTTCAAGACAGCCTTCACAACCAAATGGGGAACTTTTGCATATAGGAAAATGCCATTTGGGCTGTCAAATGCTGGAGCCACCTTTCAAAGGGCAATGGACATGGCATTCAAAGGTTTGATTAACAACGTGGTGCTGATTTACCTTGATGATATCACTATTTTTTCTAAAAATGCAGCAGACCACCTCTCTCATTTGAGGCAAGTCTTCATGAGGTGCAGGAGATTTGGAGTATCTTTGAATCCTAAGAAGTGCATCTTTCTTGCACATGAAGGAAAGCTCCTTGGCCATATTGTCTCCAAAGAAGGATTAGCAATTGATCCAGAGAGGGTTAAAGCCATAAGAGCACTACCATTGCCAAGCCATAAGAAAGCCCTTCAGAGTTTCTTGGGAAGGATAAAAAAATTTCGGAGGTTTGTCCCAAATTTTACAGCCCTTGTCAATCCCATCACCAAAATGTTAAAGAAGAGCATGGCTTTCAAGTGGACAGCAGAAGGCAAGGAGATTTTTGAAGCAATCAAAGAAGCTATCTCTCAAGCACCAACTCTCATCAACCCAGACTTCTCCAAGGATTTCATCCTCTATGCATTTGGAGGTAATGATACTATTTCTGCCATTCTGGTACAGTAGAACAAGGATAATGATGAGCAACCAATTACCTTCTTCAGTCGGAGCCTGGATGACTATGAGGTGAGGTACTCTTTTATTGAGAAGCATGTACTTGCAGTAATCAGAAGCTTGAAGAAATTCAAGCATTTAATCTCAAGAAACAAGGTCCAGTTGCTAGTCTCACATGCTGGGGTCAAGGACTTCCTCCTCAACAAGGATTTGAATGAGAAAAGGGCAGGTTGGATCACTCGTGTCATGGAGTATGACATTGAGATCAAGATCACCAAGCTGGTAAGAGGGAAAGGATTGTGTGAGCAGCTGGTTTTGGGGAAGCAAAAAGAAGTATGCAATGAAGAAGAGGCTGTTTTGACAGTCCAGAACAGCCATGAGCCAAGTGGCAATCAAGAAGAAGACAATGCTGCCCCCACTCCTTGCTGGACCCAAGATATTATACACTTCCTAGGCACAGGCCTATGCCCTCCGGAGATGAACAAGACCCAAAGGAGACACTTCAGATTGCAGGCTGTCCCGTATGCCATTGTTGATGGATTTTTGTACAAGAAAGATGTGAATGGAGTGTTGCTGAGATGCATTAGCACAAATAATATTCAAAGGGTGTTGGAAGAGTTCCATGGTGGACCAGCTAGTGGTCATTTTGCACCAAGAGAGACAGCTCTAAAAATCATGAAGGCTGGTTATTATTGGCCTAAAATATTCAGTGATTGCTATGCATGGATCAAGAGGTGTAAGAATTGTGCATTCTTCACTGGGAAAGAGAGACTTGCTGCCCTTCCATTACATCCAATCTCAGTTGACCAGCCATTCATGCAATGGGGTTTGGACTTAATTAGAGTCATTAATCCCAATTCAAGCCTAGGGCACAAATGGATTTTGACAGCCACGGACTATTTCACCAAATGGACAGAAGCAGTAGCACTCAAAGAGGAAAATGAGTCTAGCATCTTAGACTTTTATGAGGGGATAACAACTAGATTTGGTGTACTTGCTACAATAATCTCTGATAATGTATTGGCATTCATTGGATCTAAGGTGACTGAGTGGGCTGTCAAGAACGGTATCTACCTAAGCACTTCATCAAACTATTACCCTCAAGGTACTAGTCAGGCCGAGTCTACAAACAAGAACTTGTTGAGGATCATTAGGAGGACACTTGATGAGAATCAGAGGTCTTGGCATACCAAACTGAATGGACTAATAGGATAACTCCCAAAAGATCTACAGGTAACTCTCCATTCAGGCTTGTCTATGGAAGAGAGGAAATCTTGCCCATGTCACTTGAGTTGCCAACATTGGAACTCATGAAGTAGCTGGAGTTGCTAGAGTTTGAGCCCATGGAGGTGAGGTATGCAGAGTTGATGGAGCTGCAAGAGATCAGAAACCAGGCATCCCAAGCAATGGAAAATGATCAAGCTTTGATCAAGAAGACCTTTGATCGGAAGGCCAAGGATAGATCCTTCTGAGTTGGAGATCTAGTGTTGAAATGGGATGGGGATAGAGAAAAACCAGGAAGGCATTCAAAATTTGATGCCATTTGGAGTGGCCCATACATGGTCACGAAGTGCAAGAACAGCAATGCTTTCCAATTAGCCTCATTGGATGGTGAAGAACTGCAGATTCCAGTAAATGGAATCTATCTCAAGCATTGCTTCTAGAAGAAAAATTCACTACCTTGTAAATATTAGATTAGATTTTCATTCCTCCAAGTGCTTGTGCACATTGTTTTGTTGTAGGTTAGTTTTGTTTTCCCTAAGTGCTTTGGCACAGCTTGCTGTCCATGGAGATGTTTTGCAGCCCTTGCTCCCATCAGGTCATATTCCATCTTCCTCCTTACACATTCTGAGTCAGTTGGGGTTCTAAACAGAATATTTGATGACTCCATGCCAAATGGATTGCTTCAGGCAATTGGTATCAACTTCATCTAGCAGGCAGATGACCCCGCTGAGTCGCCAAATTGTTATCCAAAATTCACCCCCCAGGGTAAATTTTGGTAACATACATCAAAATACTCAAGTCCCAGGAAAATAGATTGATTCAAGGCAAAAAATCATGTTTCTAGGGTCCCCTCGGATTTTTTCTAACTCCCCTGTCCAAGAAGAAAAGAGCAAGTTCTAGAAAAGGGTGAAAAAGTTGCAAAAAACAGGCTTGGGCCAGAAAAAATCATGAAAAATGGCTAAGTCCTAGTCCTCGCAGCAACTAGGACAGTTGGGACGTCGGGGCGCGAATCGACTGAAAGGCCGCTAGGCGGTCCGCAGAGCAAAGGGACATCTGGGCCTTGAGGACGCGCAGGATATGAAAGGGCGAGCCGGCCGAAAAAGGTGAGAAAATCGACTAACTGTTGAGCAGCAGGTTGGGACATCTAGGCCTTGGGGATGCAAAGGATGCGAAAAGGTGAAGTGGCCGCAGTGAGGGACAAGGAAGCCCATTTCGGGTGGTTCGGAAGATTTTGTCCCAGACAGCACTGGGACAGTTGGGCCAAAGGGACGCGAGGGATGCGGGGAGCCGAGAGAAAATCAGATCACGCCACGTGTCATCGGCTGGAAGAGGAACAGGGAAGCCTGATTCGGGTGGATCGGAGGAATTTTTCCCAAGCAGTTTGGGACAACCAGGCCAGAGGGACGCGGAAAGCCGGCACCCGAAGACTAATCAAATCACGACACGTGTCACAAAGAGAAACGTCCAAAAATTTCAAAGGGTGAGATTTGAAGCGTCGGCCCGAGTGAATCAGAACATGACACGTGTCTAATGGAGCAGGGAAGCATAGAGCTCAGGGAGAAATTAGAGAATTTGGCAAGAGTTTCGGTCAAATAGCTAAAAGCAAAGGATGACCCCGCGCCCCTGTCCTCCAATCAATGCATGCCACGTGTTCCAAGTGGCGGGGGCGCGGGGGAAAAGTGGAAAATGTTCCAAATTCATAAAAAGTCAAAAATTCAAGGGAAAGCCCATGGAAAGACAAAGGAGAGAGAATTGCTCATCCAATCAGCGCCCGACACGTGTCGTCCAGGCGGCAGAGCACGGGAAAAAATTTCAAAATCTATTTTTGCCTGTTTTGTGCCCTAAATCTTCCGATCGCCATAACTTTCGATCCAAAGCTCAAATTTGCATGATCTTTATATCATTGGAAAGCTTATGAAATTATCTACATGATTCTAGGGTCAAACTTGAATTTTGGATCAGTCTAGAGAGATAAATTTAAGAAACGGATCTGACGTGTGTTCATGGCCAGAAGTGACATTTTAGCGACCAAATTTAATTCAGAATGGGTCGCACTCTCCTCCATTTTGGTCAAAAATGGAAGGGTATGGGTTTGTAAGGTCCTCCATGCTGATTTAATGCATTTGCAGTCAATGAGGAATGGGTTCCCACGTTTTGTACGTTTTCTCTCTCTTGGGCTTGACCCATGCAATGTAAAAGCCAGTTTTGGCTCATTTTCTAAGGGGAATACTTTTTTGAACATAGCAACTTCTTCTTTCACCTCCAACAAGTGATTGTTTGAAGAATCAGGCCTCTTCAAGGATTGTAATAGTTTTTTACCTCTCTGAGGCTGTAATGTAGTGATTTTGACATTGGAAATGATAATGCAAGCTTTGTGAATGGGTTTCAATCCTTTGTTTGTATTATTTTCTTCAGTTCAGATTCTAAATTATATCTTATCAGTCTGTGTATGTTTTATGTTACAGTCTTTGGTTTGTGTCTATTTGCTTGACAAAATATTCACCACTCCTTTTGGTGCATCACCATCTTTAGTTAGTTTCAATTTTTGCACTTCTATCCATGTCTCCTTGCAATTTAGAGTAGGATTAGGATCTGAACCTCTGTAGTTGTGCAAGCATTAGATCTAATCAGAGGAGTTTGAGGAACCAGCCTCTAATCTGGAGATTCCTCTCTCAATTTAACAAGTCCCACACTTGGAGAGAGGTTTCCATGTTGTGCAATCACACTGGATGCCTGAAACATTAACCTAGAAGCCTGATGTGCGTCCAGGGGTGCTGTGATTTGCCAACAATAGGAATAAGTCCAGAAGTTCCCACTAAGGACTTACGATGAAGTACTTGAGAGTTCTCTCCAAATAGATAAAGTGGAAATAGATAGTGCTCGCAAGATGTATGGAGCAAACGAGAGGTTAATCATCTCCAACCAGAATACTACGACTTACCCTACTACCACAAATGTCAATCAAGGACCTAAAGTCCTTAATAAAAATCATGGAGTGACAACAGATGGAGTAATTGATCAGGATAAAAAGGTAAATGTTGTGAATACTCCACCACTAATGAACAACCAATGAAACAACAACTTTACCCCAACAATCAATACAGTGGATTTTAATCATCCACAACAATAACAACAATGAAAAAACCTTACAAAGGGTCCAAGCCAAAACTCAACTGGATATTAAAACCAAAACCAAAACCAAAAACAACAAATGCAAAACTTTAATCCTAATAAGCAATGGTTTGATCAGAGTTTTGGGCCACAATATACACCAAGCTAACAACCTAGGAATTACAATCCTAACTCATATTGTGGTTTCCACAAAATTTGAGGCCATGACACTAGAACATTCCATGACTACAATAAATTCATGCAACATTTTCCAGAGGAACAAAGACAACCTTTCATAGATATGTTCTTGGCAGATCCTGCGTCACCAGCACCAAATACTTTTACAGGGGAAGTTTCCCCTCAAAATGCACCCCTCAAAATATTTAATGATCTGCTCTTAAACCACAATAACAACAGGTTAAATCCAAATGGGACAAATAAGGGCATAATGACAGGAAATAATGATCATGAAGCTTCAACTTCACTAAATCCATTAGTTGCACCACAATTAGGAAGTCAACTGCGACCCAAGATAGTCGGTTTAGTGGAGTTAGACGCCAAACTACCCATGGAAGGTGTAACAAGGACACAAGAGTATTCCTCTCAGCCAAGTCCAAGTTACCTGTCAGAGATAGATAACATCCAACAAATATTAGTAAAACCCGTGCGTGCCTACGATTTAATTACTAATCTAACAAAAACCTTCTCGCACATTTCTTTTTTGGACTTACTGAAGAACTCTCCTACCCACAGGGCTGCTCTTTTAGAGGCATTAGGTTTAGGTTATTTAATTAACATCACTCTACCTCCCGAAACATAGGTAAACCATATAGACTTTGATATCCACCCTCTGGGGCATTCGGATAGGGATATCGAGTTTATATTCGAAATAAACAAAATGCCAACAGATGTTGAGATTTCATGCAGAGGTGATCCAGCCTTACATTTCCAAGTATGGTTTTTATAACAATTATGTGAAGTGCATGATGGTTGACGATGGGGCAGTGGTTAACATAGCCCCCTTCTCTTTCCTTCAAAAGCTAGGGTATGGAGAAATGAATTGTTCCACGACTAGAAATACATTAAGAGGTGATGATATCCTTAAAGCCACGTCGATTGGAACTATAATACTACCAGTCACCTTAGGACCCAAAACAATCCTGACTGAGTTTTATATTATAGATCGGGAAACCAACTATAATATGATCCTTGGCCGACCATGGATACACCGTATGAAGGCAATCCCTTCTACATTATTTCAAGAAGTAAGATTCTTGCATTTAGGAAATGTGTTCGTAGCCAAAGATGATCCAAACCCATTCAATATACACCTAGCTGACTTAAAGAAAATACCAGGTGTTCGCACAGAGTTTGAGCTCTCCAAAAAACCAACTTAATAAACCCACTGATGCAAAACCGGAAGAAAATTTGGTACCTACAATAGATCTTGAGACTATGATCCTAATCAAGACTATCCCAATCCTCAAGGATGAGGCTAACATTGTAGAAACAATATTGTTAGGAACTACTACAAAAATAGTCGAATTATTAGAACAGGATCTACCGATGTTCCTACCATTTGATTCTGTAGGCATGGGATATACCCTAGGTGTTGGTTCTCTTACAACAGAGGATCTTTGCATGGTAGAAGTAACCAAAGTAGAAGATGTTAACACAACAAATATCCCAACATCCATATTCCTAGCTAAATATTGGACTCTCCATTTCGATGGAGCTAGATGTCGTTATGGAGCTGGGGTAGGTGTAATCTTTGCTTCTCTTGAGGGAAAAATCCTACCATTTTCCTTTAAACTAAATTTCGCATGTACGAACAACAACGTTGAGTATGAAGCCCTCCTCCTTGACCTCATCTTAGTTAAGAGGATCGGTGTTAATAACATCAGGGTGTCAGGAGACTCGCAATTGGTAGCAAACCAAGTCTCTGAGGTGTATGAAACCAGAGCTGAGCACTTATAGCTCTACAAAATAACTGTATTGGATTTGAGCAAAGAGTTTGACTTCATATCAATTGAAGCAATCTCGGGAGAACAAAATATTCTCTTTGATTCTATAGCAACCTCAACATCACGCTTCACTCCAAACAACGAGTTAGAAGATACCCGTTTCATGGTATCCCTTCGTACTAAACCATTGGTGAAAAAATGTCAAACCCTCTTTTAACGAACATAGATGAGAACAAGTCTACTATCCTAGACCACATTGATAGTGATAGAGCCACTCTGGATTACTTAAACACCTATGCAGCGCTACATCTCACCCATCACGTGATAGATTTGTCCTTAATCCCACATTCATCTTCCTACTTCGGAAATCCCATGATAGAGCTTCCCCCACAAAAGGAACTCAGCATATACACAGTAGAAAATGGAGACAATCTAGGAATTACTTCCAGCCCCCACCTGAGTTTGAAGAAGGTAACACTTCTTTAATCGAAGAAACAATTGATATTAACATCGGAATGGAGGAATACCCAAGGATCTTGAAACTAGGATCTTCGTTAACTCCAGAAGAAATAGAAATACACACTCGAATCCTCAAAGAACATCAAAAGGCTTTCGCATTTAATTATAAAGAAATGACAGGGGTTGCACCACACATCGCGGTACATAATCTCGTCACCAAATCAGATGCAAAGCCAGTTAAACAAAAATTGAGATCAATGAAACCCAAGGTAGCTCTCATGGTAAAGGAAGAAGTAATGAAACTCCTCCAAGTAGGATTCATCAAACCAGTCGATTATTCTCAATGGATATCTAATATCATTCTCGTTCTCAAAAAGAATGGGAAGATACGCATTTGCATAGATTCTGAGACATTAACAAAGCGTGCCCCAAGGATGAATTCCCATTACCATCCATTGACATCATCGTTGACGCAACAGCTGGCTTTGAGCTTTTGTCTCTCATGGATGGATTCTCAGGATACAATCAAAATAGAATATCTGAACAAGACCAAGCCAAAACCACGTTTATAACTCCTTGCGGAACCTATTGCTACGATGTTATGTCATTCGGTCTCAAGAATGCTGGCGCTACATACCAACGGGCAATGACATACATATTTCACAATCTTATTCACAAAATCATGGAGTCCTATGTAGACGACTTGTTGGCCAAGGCCAGGAAGTGTTGTGATCACCCGGAAGTACTCCGCATCATCCTTTCACGTCTAATAGAATACGGAGTCACACTAAATCTAGAAAAATGCATCTTTGGTGTGATAGGAGGGAAGCTCCTAGGTTACATTATATCGTCACGAGGGATCGATGTAGACCCAGCCAAAATCTGGGTTGTTCTCAAAATGATCCCCCCTTCGGATGAATTCAGAATCAGGTCATTTCTTGGAAAACTCGGTGCAATCCGAAGATTCATCCCTGATTTAAGCTTTGTCATTCATCCAATCAACAATCTACTCAAGAAAGATTATAGTACCGATTGGACTAAAGACTGCAACGAAGCTTTTGAAGTTGTTAAGCGTTTCCTGTTGTCACCACCCATGCTAATGCTACCTAAGCCAGACCACCCTTTAATCTTATACTCATGAGCTACCAATGTCTCGCTAGCCTGCATGCTAGCCCAAGAAGATGATGACAAACGAGAACGTGTGATCTATTTCATTAGCCGAAACGTTGCTCAAACTATGAAACACGTTATACGCAAGCAGAACGAGAATGCCTTGCCATAGTCTTTGAAACCAAACACTTAAGACATTACATTCTAAATCAAGAAATAAAAGTCATTGTAAAAATAGACCATTTATGAACTTTCCTCACGCAAGGATCCTTGTCTAAAAAGGTTGGACGCTTTATAACCTTAATGGGTGAATTCAAATTAACTTTTGTTAACCAAAAATCCATTAAGGGACAAGTCATTACAGATTGGTTAGCTGATAACCCATTAGACAGAGGTGATCTAGTAGATCTGAACTTTCCCGATGAGTGCATATATTATGTCGAAACTAGACCTCCCATCTCTGAATGTCCTTGGTATACTGATATTATTAATTATATCATGGACCATACTTATCCAGAAGATGCTACACCACAACAAAGAAGGCGGTTACGCATTATCATAGCTAAATACGTTATTATAGAATAGGTGCTCTATCATAAGGCTTTCGATGGAATGCTCCTAAGGTGTGTTGACACAGAAGAATCCAAAAAAAATCTATACGAATCTCACAGCGGCATGTGTGGAGGCCACTTCGGTGGCCATGCCACCGCTCGCAAAATACATCGGATGGGCTATTTTCTGGCCCACTCTAGAACACGACGCAGTAGAGTTTTGTACGCAGGTGTCATAAATGCCAAGAATTCTCCCACGAGATTCACATGCCGGCACAAGCTCTACAACCAATCGCTACTCCATGGCCCTTTTCTATGTGGGGCCTAGATTTGATAGGGAAATTCTCTCCCTCATCTACAGACGGCCATAACTTCATAATCACGGCCACCGAGTACTTTACCAAATGGGTAGAGGCTATGCCTCTTACCACTATACCAGGTTCCGTGATCTCCAAGTTCATTTTGAACCAGATCATTTACAGGTACGGTGTCCCGTAAATCATTATCTCAAATAATGGTACTTCCTTTAAAAATGACAAGGTCTGTGAACTATGCAGTAAATTTAAAATAAGTCACCATATGGCCTCCCTGTATTACCCTCAAGCCAACGGGTAGGCTGAAGCAACAAACAAAACATTAAAGGCCATTCTTCTCAAAATAGTGAAAGAAAACAAAAGAGATTGGCATTTAAAGTTATACCTAGCCTTGTGGGCCCACCAAACCTCAATAAGAACACCAACAGGAGCAACTCCTTTCTCGTTGGTATTCGGAGTGGAAGCAGTTCTCCCACTTGAGGTTGAAATACCTAGTCTCCGTATTTCATTACAAGGGATTCTAGATGAAGAAGCTTATAGAGAAGCACGTCTCTCCCAACTAGAAAGCCTAGATGAGGCCAGGTTAGATGCTGAATAGCAGCATAGAGTTTATGCTGACCGGATGTGCCGACAATATAACAAAAAGGTCTATGAACGAGATATATATGAAGGAGATCTAGTTCTAAGACTAGATATCTGGATCGATAAAAAGATCGGTGAAGGAAGGAAATTCCAGCCCAAATGGTTGGGCCCATACCGAGTCACGAAGGACTATGGAAATGGTGCATATCTCTTATGTACACTGGAAGGCGAGGAATTTGGTGAAACTATCAATTCCCTACACCTTAAATGATTCTATGCATAAGCAACCAGCACTATTTGTATAAATATATCTACATTGCATCTTCATGTAGTTAGGTTCATTTTGTCCACTTGTTTCGTACAATTTTGTGATCAAGGAACTCATTCTCAAAGCAATTCATTACAACTTCTAATGTTATTGGCATGAATGCTCTAATCATACTTCTTCACTTCCATAGCATCATCAACCGTGTCATAATCATTTCATCAAATAAAGCTAGGTATAACAAAGCCTTAACGGTAACCATATCAAGATCTGCATGCTTGTTCTCATCTTTGGTTTCTTCTTAGGATAGGTGCCTTGCCTATGGTCTGTTCTAGAAGCTTCATCGTGTCACATCTATCCCCTATGTATATCTCTTTGGAAATAAGAACACACTGACATTTTTCTCAAATAAGCAAGTCAAACATAGATCAAACAGAAAATTTTATTTTTACACATTTCCTTGCCCTACCAACCTTCGGTGATGAGCTTGCATCTCTTACTAGTGATGTAGGGTTGGGAAAGGATGGGAATGCCCTTACTCGCCTATACCTTGTCCATGGTGATAATCCCATGCTTCTTACTAGTAGCATGGGGCAAGGTGTAGGGGGTCCTCTTGACAAATAAACGTTGAAGGTCATAAGCAAACAATTCCAATGAACTTTTGAAATCTTGAGTCAAAAACAAATGAATCAGATGTCCAAAATTCCAAGAGAGTTCAAAACCCTGAAACCCAGATTTTGTCTACCATGTGGCCATCTATGGATCTAAGTCTAGATAAACCGCAAAGCAAGTTGCATCCCAAACTATGGAGTCACTCGAGTAGAGTAAGCTTGTAGCATCCTAATTTGGTTCCACCAAAGCTTTGTCTATCTCTCATCACTACCATTTCAACACATTTCATAACTTGTGCCCTTTCTAGCTCTCGGTGATGAGCCCTCGCATCTTACTAGTTGCGTGGAGTTAGGAGTGGGGCAAGTTTATCTGCTCATCGTACCAGTTTATCATCACATTTTGTCAAAACAAATATGAAGTACCGAAAAATTGCTTATAAGAAACTAGAGTTTAAAATCACATTGTGTCTACATTATCATATATCAGCATCACGAAATACAAAAAGAAAGTAAACATTTGTATCATTTGTTCTCCATTGCATACATTCTGAAAAACATATAAACATAACATTATAGTTTACATACGGAAAACAAAGTCATAAATGCCAAGAGTCTGATCCAAAAAGAATATATATATATATATATAAACGATCAAGTTTCCTGTATAATGCCATCATGCGCTAAGCATGGTCAAAACGCTCAAAGAGCCCGGGAAATACAAAATACATCATACAAACAGTCTAAGAGAGCCAAGTGGCTTCTCAACCCCTATGAGATCCCTCTAAGGGTGCACGTCCACGTCTAGGGCTCTGGCTATGCCAACACTCTGAGTGCACGGAGGGCTCACGATCCCGAGGAGCAGCTGCGGTCTCACCATGAGAGTGACTCCTCATCAGGTGCTTTACTATCCTGTACCCTGCCAGCTCAATACAAAGGGTAGACACCATCCTGGCCACATGCCAGACATAGGCAAAGACATCGGTATGCCTACCGGTTGTTGAAGGCTCCCCTGCATCCATGGATAGCTCCGCACGGGTCTTCTCCATAGGGATCATCAGGGTATCAGTACATACCCGGTGAATCAGATCTCGCCACTCATCAACAGTCTCTGCAAGCAAAGGAGAAAAGCCAATTAGAAATAATCAAGAGATAAAAACAAAAACAAACAAGAGTAGAGACAGCAACTAAGACAAATCCTAGCTAAAGACAAATATTAAGAGAGGGATGGTAACTCACTCGGATCTCCAGGCCTCCAAGAGGGATCCCTAGGGTCAGCACCTGCCACAGATGCCGCAGCTAACTAAGGTACTCCTCCCGTGGCTGGAGCAACATAGTGTCCTACTACGGACTCATCCACTCCACCAAGGCCCTGAGAGAGTGGCTCCTCTGAAACCAAAGTCACCCTCTCCACACTCTGCTCCACCCTCTCCGCCCTCTCCGCCTATAAGATATCTTGAGTGTCATGCCACTGAGGATCGTTGTCCTCCTCTCCGCCTAACTCACTGACCTCAGCCTTGGTCTCCTCCTCTGTCTCCCCCCCTGTGAACTCCTCAGACTCAGAGTCTATGTCAATGGGGTCATCGCTGCTGTGGGCGGGACCGGCGGCAATCTGAAGTAAGGGCGCCTGAGGGGCACCGGCTCTCCCTCGAGCTCGTACTACCCACCTAGCTACAATGGGGACACCAGGAGTAATAATTGTCCAACCACAACCTCTAGGACCTCCCCTAGCCTCTCGAACTGATCTATATACTGGCACCACCGGGGGAAGCATACCCACGTAAGGCAGGCCAAACTGCTGAGGCACTCGACCAAAAGGATGTATCTCCACCCTCCCCACCCTGTCAACAAGCTGCCCTGTGGTGGAGAAAGAAATCAAAGTAAGAGCCTCCTCACCCCATAAACCTGCCATGGCCTGATAAGGTGTAGCCTCCATGTCATCAGTGGTCAAAGAGGTGACCGGTTGGTGAGGTGCTCTGAGCACCGACATGTCTGTCCATCTAGCTGCCCTCACAACTTCGGGATCTACCACCTCTACACCTCTACCATAGGGGATGAAATGCTCGTAAACCCAGCTCATAACCAGGGTCAGATGGCTCAATGACTGCCCCTGTAAACGGACCACCCTGTACAAATCATGGTAGGTAGTCCCAAGTATGTCAGCTCCCCAGGCATAGATCCGGCCATGTCCCTCAATCTGTGCAATGATGGGGGACCAGCAATATAATAAAGTGTCTCCTCCCTTGTCCCTGATCAATCTTGAGGCAAGGATCCCCATGATGGCCTGGTGAATCAAGGGGATAGGCAGGCTAGGAATAGATCAAACCCTCACCCCCTTCTTCGAACCAGTGGAGATAGCTGCATCTCCCATATACGAGGCCCACTATACTGTCTAAGCCTGTGACCCTGTTGTCTCAAGAGTGAGCCGTCTCCCAATGATCGGGACCCCCAGTATACAGTAAACATCCTCTAAAGTAATGGTCCACTCACCTCGGACCCCTGGTAATCAGAAAGTGTTCCGATCTACATCTCAATATGAAAATAAGTCACAGAGTATGTGACTAGATGGTGCACCATGTAGAACTCGTGATATACGTACTATACCAGCCCTCTGAAGAGTGTCCTGCTCATCCTGAGAAAGGGCATCTAATACTGCTGGGAGCCAATCACACTCTCTCTCTCGGCTCCATCGAATATACTCCTCCCTCACCTACATACACCCAAAAACACACAAAACAGAGTAAGTTAGTATCCAAATGACATTAGAAAAATCATGAAAGCAAGTAAAGATACTAAAAATGCAAAAATGAATTCAAATAAGTGTTATTTAGGCATTCTGTGAAGGACCGCCGCCCTGAGCAGGGCAGCGGTTCCATAATCGCCACCTTAAAGGCGATGGTCTTGTAACCGCCGTCTTACCCAGGGCGGCAGTCATGTCCCAAATTTCCATACAGGTCACATGCCCTAAATGACGCCTAAAAACACAAATAGAGCCCATTTTGACTCAAGTAGAGCCTACCCAGTAGGCGCCCCCCTAGATAAACCTATTAAAACTGACATTTTCGAAAATAACCCCCCCATGACAAAGATTTCAACATTTTAATCTTTTGGGGACAAAAACGGTAAATCAAGAAAAACTAACTTGTGATCTCGCGGGTCGGTGTTCCGCTTGTCGAGGCATGATCATGATCTTGTCCCGAACGTTTTGACTATACTCTCATGAGAAACCGTCACCGTGGGTCCCAAAGCTCAAAATCAACCAAATCAACACGCGCAAATGAATAGGAAAATGGGCCCACTTTTACATATATAGCACCCTGACTTGTTTTAAATCCCCTTTTCGCAGGTTTGGAGCGCCGACGGAGGTAAGTTCGCATCCCCGCACAAATGGTACGTCTTCATTTCATAATGTTTTAGTATTTATTATTCGATCTCTTTTTGTCTATCTGCACTTGAGTCCTCTTTTCATTTTGCAGGTGGTAGGAATTTCGGATGACGTCATTTCGACACACGGACGTGTCAGGTATAACTTCTAACTTCCCATTTTGGGACCGCCATACTCGGATCCACCGTTTTTATGCCTCTTCATGGCTAAAGCGATTCTTCGAGGGGGCAATATGTACGTACCCAAAATTGTAGGGTACTGCACCGCCAGAACAACATAACACATGCCCCAATGATGATACAGATCTCCTTGCAAAGTGTTTAGGATCCTGAAAAGCTCTCCAAGTATGCATTAACATCCCACATGTCCCGCTTAGCCCCTGCATGCTTTGTTGTTCTCTTTTCCCCTCTTTTTCTTTGCGTTTTGTTCTTCAGTTACGAAACTGCCACCCTGCTTGGGCGGCGGTCCTTCATGCGTTTTCCAGAATGTTCTTTTTAACGCAACTCACGTAAATTTTAACGTTTACCAGCTTTTTTCACTGCCTTTGCTTGTATTTATGATTCTGGTTCCCTGGAATAGTGTTTTGGCATTGTTTATGGTTTAAGAGATCAATTTGGTTTTTGCCTTTGGGTAAATGGAAATGCTATAAATAGCTGGCTTGTGCTCAAGCAAATGGCCCCTCAAATTTGCCTCTAAATTTCTCATTTCAACAGTTTAGCCTTTCAATTTTTGCTTAGGATTCATAGTTTCATTTGTTGTGTGCATGGTTAGCATTGTTTAGCTGTCAGAAAGCCACATATCCTCCTCGTGCAAATGTTGTTATTATTTCATCCAATCAATTGGAGTAGGATAGTTTGCTTTTCAAGAGGAATCCATTAAAAGTTACAGGTTTTGTTCCTCAAACAGGATAGTTTCAGGTTCTGGACATTTTATGTTGCATGACTCACAATAAATCCCGCTAGGAATTACATAAGCCAAGCTCTGTACTCTTGCGTTATCCCTCTCCTACTCGCATTGTATTCAGTCTGTATCCTAAGCTGCCATTGCTCCAATATCTATTTTTGTTGATGCTAACATTACACACTTTTTTGGGTCCATGTGAGCACGAAGGAACAAGGAGATCACACTGAGGGGACAAGGTCACACACCATTGGATTCACCACTGTTCTGTAGAATCCAGGTTCTAGCTTTCAAAGTTCTAGTTAAACGTATATCAAATAGAGTAGCCAATCATTTCATTTCAGTTAATTTTACTTTCGATATTACCAGGGAAGCTGTGGGGATTGATAGTTTCTGAGAAACTATGATTCACTCCTCACTTCTGAGGTAGGATCAAGAGTCTTTCAAATAGAGTAGATCAGTTATCAGGTTATTTAGAATAGATCTACAAATTACACAGACAAGTAGCTATACTCGGTTGCTTTGTTTGTTTTAATTGTGTTATTAGTTTAGTTGTCAATTTTAGATATAATTAGATAATTTCTCTTTAAAATCTATTCAGTAGTTTATCAATAAGTATCAGACTTAGAAATATACGTAGATATATCTTGCATATTTAGTTTATTCTGTCATTAGTTAGCTTTATATCGTTTTCTTTTGTATGACAATCACAGGACCTAGAGAGCCCAGAGAATACGTATTCGAGCCAATCGTGCCTCAACCCAATCTTATTACGGCAATAGCTGATATAGATCAGAACCTTAGAATCCAAGTCTTCCGAACAACAGCAGACTTACAACAGATCAACTCACAGTTAAGCGGGTTAAATATAGAAGACAACCAAGCGCACACATTTTGGTCAAATCATCCAAACTACAGATTACCCTAGATAAATACCCGCATGACTGTAGAAGGGCTTGAAAGAGAGAAAATGTTTGGTTGTGACCCTTTGGTCCCACATCCAGACGTAGGAGACACTCTCACAGACATAGATACTAGCTTAAGAATTCAAGTTGCAAGAACGCCTGTGAGATACTTGGAGAAGATTGCACAACTATTAATTCTGAACATAGAGGCCGAAAAGGCATACGACTATTGGATACTAGGGATTAGGGATTGATCCCACACATGACCATAGCAGATCCACAACAACCACGAATCTACAGTTGTGACGCACAAATCTCACAACCCAATGAGTCCACAGGTCAATCAGACATAGATGTTGTCTTATGCACATTAGTATTCAGATCTACTCCACTTCCTCCTATCATCATCACACAATTATCCTTGTTAGACATAGCAGCTAACAAAGCTAAAGATTTCTGGACTAGACCAGAGAATCGACCATAGAATTCGCTATATATCCATCATCCATCATATGACCCTATCTGGAGACATACACGAAACCATCCCAGGTCATTTTCCACATATCCCACAACCTATAGATTGGATCATGCCAGAGCTCGATATTGATTGGAGCCTTCGAGTAGTCATCCTTGCTGACTGATCTATCACGCCAGTTCAGGTTAGGAGGGCCTTCTTTGCCTTAGATTCACAGATTCCACTGGTGCGCGTCGAAGACATAAGATTGCTTGACTAGTTTACCTATAACCCGCATATTTTTCATCCCCACCGGCTATCTCGGCACGACCTCTTGAGGTCGGGTACGAGGAAGAGTTATTTCTAGATTCCCATGCTCGCTTGTCACTTTTCCATCGTACAGTAACTCATAATTTACCACTTTTTCATGTTAGAAGTTTCGTCACTCAAAAACGTAACCTAAGGTGTTAAGAAGGTATTTTCAACTCACAAAAATTGGCCCCATCTTCATGAGATCCTCACACATGGTAAATAATAGTCTATTTATGATAGTACCCATTTTGAGAGGTACTTATCAACAATTACAAATATTCACCTATCACCATGTGCTGATCATATTTTAGATCTTGCAAATTTAGGGCCATTTTTGTATGGAACCAAAAGAGGAAGCTACTCTATTCGGAAATTCTTCATGAAACCTTCAAATATTAGAGAAAAATTGATGTTACCCAAATCTGTAGGATTCACATATCTTTCTAGTTCCTATCTGTTTTCCTCCTAACTCCTTATGGAGCTACCAAAATCATCTAAAGAAGTTAGATTTCACCATTAGAGTGTTTGTTCCTTTCACTTAGAAAATTCGTTGTTGAGTAGATTATCCTTAAATGAGAAAACCTTTCCTAAATATTCCTAAATTACCTCCAACACTTCTAAGATTACCTGACATCACCTCCAGATGCTTAATATATTTCTTGAACTCTCCTAGAGGGTGTTTGACTAGCTCGTAATGGCCTTTTAAGGCCTCTGAAGGAAGTTATCTTCCATCAAGTCACACTAAACTCGTCAATCATCGTATTCAATCATCCATGTACATTGAAACAAAATTGAAAACCTTGTTAATAATATCTTTTGATCCAGTTTGAGAGTGCTACTAAGGCAGGCTGGCTAGAGGAAGGGCGCACCAGTGACCAGGAAGGAAAAGTTGATTTCCCTAAGCTTATAAAGTAGGTACTCATCCATAGTATGATTTTACCATATTCTAAGACAAAATTAGGGATTCAACTCCATGCTCATGGGAAAATTCATGAGTCCATATATTCGATCAATTGTCACTACTTTTGGGAGTTGTGAGGTTTGTTAATTCTAATTTAGACGCATTTAACACTCCTACAAATGTCAATAAACAATTCAAAAGGCCCCAAAACCTAAACACTGAATATATTATTTCACAAAATATATATTAGTTGTATAATTTAAACCCTAAAAGATGTAGGTTGAATGCTGAAATCCTGAAAAATACCTATCGACCATATTAGACTTTGAAAAACTATCTTCTAAATTGTGATTGATGGAGTTGTGAGACTAGTTCCATAAGGTGCAGAGTGACCCTAATTTCTTATATTTACTCAAATAAATTTGAAGTATAAGAAATAATAAAATATAAAGATTAGTAAAAATATCCCTCCCATAGCCACATATACCACATATCAAACAAAAATGTGAGTGTGTTATAATGCGCTTGCATTATAACACTAGCATGTTTCATCTTCTTTGGGTTTTAAATTCTCAATCCATAGGCCTGGATTTTCTTTGGATATCCAAACCTAAGGTTTGGACTGTGTAATCCGTGAATAAACATGTGTTTTACAAAAAAACCATCAAAATCTCACGTGTACACCCCAATATCTCATGTGTTATAACATAATATTCCAAAAGAAATTATACTACAATGTCAAGCTTGGTTTTACCTTGGTGACGATATACTTCTTTCTAAAATCCAATTAGTTTAAGGCTTTCATCCATAATTTCTTTTACTAGTGCCTTCTTTTCTTGCCAAAACCTATGCATACGTTTTGGTGCACAATTTAAGATTTTTTCATCCAAATTTCAAAATAAAAAATGCCTCTTCTTAACTCCATTCTACACGAATTAAAAATAAACAAATAAATGACTTTTTTTCTCAAAGTTACGGGGGTATACACACAAATATTTTATTTTCAAGATGTGTGCACTTTGAAAATTAATAAAATATTATATATTCATCCAAAAATAATGAAAAATTAGTGGGACCTTGTACGTGGTATTAGCTAACTTTATACTAAAGGGATTTGAAAAATAATTTATAGAACTCAAAAAATGGGGGGCACACACACAATAGGTTCTTATCTTTTTGTCACAAAAATAGACATACTTTGTGTGTGCACCACATTTGACCCTCTTAATCTCCACCATTTTCAAAATAAATTAATAGTTTAGAAACTATATTTCGAGCTCTACGGTACTTATTCTTATCACTTTGTCAAATTTTTAGCATATGCATGCCAAATTATTAGATGAATTTCAGGTTTCGCATATTTCAGGAAAAATATATCCACTTTTGACCCCGTTTTGGTCCCCCATTTCCATGCACTTACCCCTATAAACCCTATGTGAATAACCTACTATTAATTTGAGGATATATAAATAAACACTATTATTTTTTTATGCTTAATTAATATAACTCAGCTATTTGTTTTACACTTAATTGTAATCCATTTATCCATATTTAAGCCTTAACATGCCCATAAATACTTGAAGAGCTCCATAAATCATGAAAGAGTCATTGATTTAGTTACTTAACTATTTCATGTAAGAGCAGTCACTCATAAATCCTCGAATTTCAATCATATAAAAATAAAACCAATGCCTCCGCGGTCATATATGGAGATGGGCATTGAATAGGAGGTACCCCACTCACGATTACACCATTGAGTAATTTCCTTAGTTGACAACCATCTTCCAAAAAAAATGGTGATTAGGGCATGAGTTTTTAGAATCTCTATCTCTTTCTCCAATTCTTCATCAAGAATCACTTCTATTGTTTTGACATCACCTTTGACCAAAAAATGTCTTTCTTGACTCACCTCAAGCCTTCTCCTGAGTTGTCGGAGCTTGTATTTTACCATCTTCGGCTCTTCCTAAAACCTCCCTACCTGAATGTTGAACCAATCCGCTAAATTTTTCACCACCTTTTCCTAATTCGATAATTTTAGCCATCCTCCACCAATATTGTGATTTATTTACATTCTACGTGAATGTTAATGCTTAATACATAACATGAATATACATCATGTTTCTAACCCTATTTTGGAAGTAAGTAAATGGATATTTTCCCCAAACTTATTTATTTTTCCAGGTTGAATCATTATTACACCAGGCAATAAGGTTCCAATTTGAATTCAATTATCTATAAACACACATGGATTCTAATTTATTTTTATATAGAAATCACGCAAGAAATTGCGATCATTGTTTTGAACACTCGCATTCTAGATAGATCAAACAGTCAATAAAACATTTATCATTTTTTAAGGAAGTATTTTTTGAAGAGAAATTTTGACTAATGACCTAGGGTTTCATAGATTTGTGAAGTTATTTTCATATATGTGCTTCTTTGTTTTTGTACATATTTATATAATAGTTTCTATCATTCAAGGACTTGATAACTATCAAGTTGTGCAACGCTTAACACATGCCCTTGAAGATTACATTTTCCCATTACTATTTAGTTATTGGGACCATTCTAGGAAAAGGAGAAGAATATTTGTTTTGGGCACATGGGTTGCCATACGCATATGGAATGGAGGAAGTCTATTAGGATCAAGAGGTCGAGCTTTTTAGGTAACATCATTATTATTGTTGAACACGTATTTCCATTATCACATTCAAACTATTATCACCAAATCCCTCTTTATTAAAGACTAGTAGCTAAACCCTATGTGAATGACCTAATATTAAATCAATGGTTTTTTTTATAGATTTTTAGATGACATCGTTATTATCGTCGAGCACGTATTTACATGATTTATCTAAGACACGTCCAAACCATATGTGAATAACCTACAATTAATTTGAAAATAATTAAGTAAACACTATCATTGTTTGATGGTTAATTAATATAACTCGGCTATATGTTTTGCACTTAATTGTAATCCATTTATCCATATTCAAGCCTTAGAATGCTCTATTTTGAATGGCTCTAAATCATAAATACTTTAAGGGCTCCATAAATCGTGAAAGAACCGTTGCTTTAATTACTTAACTCTGTCATAGTTGCAGTCGCTCATAAATCCTCGAATTTCAATCATATAAAAATAAAACCACTGCCTCCGCAGCCATATATTGAGATGCATTGAATAGGAGCTCACACTAACCGTGATTTCATACAAGTATTTAATATTGAGAGACACAGATTCTGCCCGCGGCTTTTTCTGTATAATAAGTCAGTGTCTGTGTTACTTTCACTGTTCTTCTCGGGAATGCGGAGGAGTAATGGAAGTGGGGAGGAATCTCGTGAAGGAATCCTTTGTTTCTGGTTGCTATAAATTGGTTACACTTCCATATAACCTGTCACTGTTGTCTTCCTTTCAAAGTGTAGTCCCTTTCAACTTTGTCTTTTCAAATCTTATGCAGATCAAGACATAGATACGTACTGGCAAATAAGCAATAGTTATTTGAAGGAGAGATGGTGAACACACTAAATATGCCTCACGTACATGTTACATAATATAGTACTATTCTTTGTATTGTATTGTATTGTATTGTATTGGATACTTCTGGTTTTAAATGGAAAGCTTGAGAGAGACTAGACGGATGTGTTTGTGTGGAAAGTGGGTTTACATTAATAATATAGCGCGTGCATATACACATATTTAGTACAAAAGCATATTGTGAAAGTTATAATAATTGATAAGAAGTTGTTTCTTATCAAAGAGGGAGTGCAACACAAGTTCAAACACCAAAGTCAAGAAAACCCATTAAAATCAACGTGAATAGAGAACATTCATCATGACTGATCTATTCCCTAAGTGCTACCATTGTGGTCAAGCTTTGAAAACTGTAGCTATAGAAAATATGATTGCACAACCCTATTTGTTTGCTTTGGGGTTCCAAAAACCATGCACAATTTTCTCAATTTTTGTGTAGGTCTATGAGAAACTACTCTTCTTGGCTAGAACCATAATATATCAACAATACCTTACAAACCTTCCATAAAAAAGGGAAATGTTTTGAAGGTCTTGTATTATTCCATTACTATTAGTCTCATTTATGGGTGTAATTCTTTGAATCGAGCGTGCAAGTATAATGCAAGCCAATAAGAAGTCTAACATTTAATGCAAGTACCAACCCTTATTACTTTCAATGACTTAATTAATGCAACACAATAAATGTTAGATGCTCTTTTGATTTCTATAAATGTTTGAATGTTGTTATATATACTTGTAGCTTCTTTTGGCATAGAGATGCTTTTTTATCACTCAATCATTTATTGTCATAAATGCACTAATGCAAGGTTGTGCATTAATAGACTTCTTCAATTCAAATTAGGATCATGTTGGCATGGATGAGGACATACTAAGTGTAAGGAAATCCACCAAAGAAGGGAAAATATGCCTCTGGGGACCTAAAAAGGGTGAGAAGGGCCCACTCACCAAAAAACTATAGAAATACACATGTCATTTTGGGGGAAAATCCATAACATCAAAAAATATGGAGAATATATAGAAAACATGAGAAAATGAGAAGAATAAAGGAAAATGTGGCAAAAGATAGACCAAATCAAGGAACACAACGAATAAGTTCGCCTAATGTGGACTGATAATCAACAAACACACCAGTAAATTAGAACAATGTAAAGTTATCACAAATATCTAGTCTCATACCAAAAATTAGATGACTATATAATGCCACTTTGATGTGTTTGTGTGTGTGCATACATATCTAAGTAAAACATATATGTAGATATAAAAAGGATCCTTCAATCCTTTGGAAACTTGCACACAAAGTTCTTGAAATAAATATTAGAATAATAGTGAACTAAAATTTGAAAGGAGTGAGAGATCACTTTGTTTCCATAATAGAGGTATATGAAGATCTTGGAACTAACACCATACTTCCATATCTGGGAACATATATACCCATGCCCCTACAATGCAAAGAACATGTAGAAGTGAATAAGCGTCTTCATGTTCAATAACCAATGAGCTATTGAAATATAGAAAATAGGAATGGGAACACATACACCTAGTTTTGTTGGAAACTGTGAAGATGTGCCTATAGATATATAAATATTATACCTTGTGTTAAATAATGTAGGTATATTTGGGTACAAGTATTAGTGAAAATAATCAAAGCTAAATAAAATATAACAGGATGAAGAGAGTAGGGTCAAGAAATATCCTAAATATATATTGTGATAGTACGACGTATCATGTGATGTATACATCTTAGGGACATAGTTTTTAATATCTTCAATGTGAGAGAGAAAATTAATACTAAATATCTAGATAATGTATTATAGAGCATAAAAATGGGGAAAATGTATACAATATATGCTCCCTTTTTGAGATGCAGAATGAGCCTCTCAAGCATGTGTCTCAAAAAGAAAGAATTAGATGTGTCATGTGTAAGATAGAAACAACATCTAATGTTTAACGTAGTAATATAACATTAGTTGCACACATGTATGTAAAAGGCATGCTTCCCCATACGGACCTATGATTTAATCTAAATAGTCATGAGTATAGTAATTTACTTGTAAAAAGTATATAAGTAATGTAAACATAGGAATGACATGCCCCATAAGGGAAAAGTAGGCAAACGTAGGCATAGATGGTAATACACCCCTTATGTGGGATTTATATTTAAGAAACGTGGGCAGAAAACATGGTATGCCCAAAGTGGATGAATGCAATCAAGTTAATGATAACAAAAATATGTCACCAAGGGATAATGTATAATAGATGTAATCACACAAGTATAATACACCTTATGAGAAATATCTAAAATACTGTAGGAAAAGGAATATGTTTCCACATGTCGGAAAGGATTAAAAAACATAGTGTAATTCATTATATGCCCCATATGTGGGAAATATATAAGAAATGTAAGTGCCAAGTAAAATCCCACTCCCCCAATGAATACATGCTATGAAAAAGAAAATGTAGACAATGAATAGGTCAAATATGTGCATGATATAGACCATGGAACTAAAATATAAAAAAATAACAATGCTAATATATAAGAAATCATGAAGAAACCATATCACATATTTTAGATACTTAATAAAAACTAATCATGTATAATCAATGTATATTAGTCAAGCAAGTTGATATAAAAAAGAATGCAGTAAAGATACATCAAATATGGTGCAAAAACACAAAAAGACATATGAAACACATAGAAACACCATAATCATGGACATCACATATAATATGATGAAGACATACAATATATTTAAAGAAACAACATGCACATGGAATCATGAATAAATATTGAGTGTATAAGTGATTCGGGGCCTAGGAAGAGACCCACTGGACAACACTATAAATTTGAAATTAGACGTCTCACATGTATAAAATGTATTATGAAATTATAGAGGCCAAAAGATATATCAAAGTGTTTATGAAAAACAAGAATTCATATGCCAACAAAATGCATTGTATGTATACATGTAATGCAAAGCTATATTACATAAAATATTGTACAAGCTTAATGATGGCATCATACAACGGAGGAAACTTTTCAGCCCTACATTTGATAGTTTCACAGTTTTTACAATACTATTAACTGTTGTCCTACCCTGCCAGCTCGAATGCAAGGAAACTTGTTGATACCCAATAGACCATAAAAATAAAAGTAAAGTGTCAAGCCACGTATGAAGGTATTAACGACTGGGCCAATGAATGAGAAACATGTCATTTAAGTAAGTTTGATGTGGACAATTTATCCATGTGTAAGGCCCACATTCAAACACATATTATAAAATAAATGGTTACAGATATGAAAAAGATGAGAAGTATGGACGCCATTAACGGAAGCATGTAAAGTGCATTATATGGTTAAATTCCTTGACAAGTCCCACACTTTACATTCAAATTCCAAAGTTTCTAAGTTTTCTGGATCCCTGGAATGAGAAGGAGCCCTCATTTCTACGTTTGAATGGTGCAAGGAACATCTACGAGCCTATAATGGTGCTTTGGATACTCTTGATAGTTCAAAGGGAAATTGTGACTGCTTTTTTATGCGGATAAGTTCGTGTACAAGGTCTCCATGTGTTTTATGGTATTGTGAAGTTTCACTAAGAATTAGAGGAAGATTTTGTATGTCCCAAATTTTTATCAGTATGTTCCTCAGAAGCAAATTATCTACCATCCTGCCCTTGAACAATGAAGATACAATTGACCAACATCCCAACCTCGTCCCACCACACTTTTGACCTAGAAAAAATCACGGATAAAAATTTGGGAAATGTAAACTTAGATGATTTCCTCTAGAGGTTGCATGCATCTGTCAAGAAATAAATATTGGAGAAAATTGGCAGGAGTATCATTTCCCTAGTAGTTGCATTTTCCCCATCAGTTCAATATTTGATATTGTCGTGGACTTGGACACAAAACTATGACCCTAGGAAGAGAGAAGTTAGAGACGAGAGTGATGATCTAGTATTATCTTTAAATTCAGATTATTTTTATGATATGCTAGGGATTCCAGATGTTGACCAAGTGGCAAACATTTTAGTTGAAAAAGAAGACAAATTTTGGAATGCCAATAGTGCAGAGTATTCCAAGGTATTGAACAACCAATGGCTTGAGAATCCAAGGATCTCTACTACTAGAATCCCCAAAAATTTGGGTAGGGTTGACTTCGTTAAATAAATTGGGGACCCCATCACATTGTTGAATAAGATTGTGGGGAACGAGTCTACTTATCATTACAATGATTATATGTTTAGTTACATCTAAATAATTCTAAGTGGAAAGGAGCATATCCACTAGGGGGAGTTAGTTAATGACTCCATTAATCAACAACTCATCAATATGGTAGTACATATTGATGGAGAGTCCAAAACCAAATGTGAATTCTGCATGACCTCATATCTTGTATATAACATTGCATGCCACAGATAATTCCTGGGATTGGTAAAGGACACTGAGTTTTATCAATTCAAGGTATGTGATGTATACCTACAAAAAAAATGGAGAACCAAAATTATAACTTCATGTTGGTTCATGGTTCATTCCTTACCCCTATTCTTTGTTTGTTCAAGTCTAAATGGAAATCATATAGGATGTTAACCAGGGCAAGAGAATTGATAAATGAATACAAATGTTATTTTATCCAATTTAGATTTTTCACTTACATTAGAGTAAGTGGCTTCCAGGGAACACCATACATGTTGCCTAGGTACCTAGATGACAAATGGGCACTCCTAGAGTTTTCAAGGCAGCTAGTGGATTTCCACAAGCTCATTACAGGAAAGTATAAAACTATTGTCAAATTCCTAATCACTATTGGGAGATATACATGCCCCATTGTGGTTAAGGCCATACTCTTGGAAGCTAAGATGAATAGGTTTATCATGCATAAATTTTAAGCCATTCACAATTATGACATCAAGTGTATAGTACATGGATCACTAAACAATGCATATGAGCATGAGCCACATTATTAGGATTACTGCATAAAATACAAGGATGAGAAAGAGGTGGGACTTAAAGAATTTTCCAGAATGACCATCACCCAAGTCATTGACTACAAAATTGCATTTGTTCCTGAGGTTTTGGTAGATGAAGGAGATTTGGTAAGCAAGTACTATAAAAATAACAACATTGCAACATATTCAGTGCCACCTCTTGATTGGACTGTATAAGAAACCACGTCATTGAATGGAAGGACTAATCCATGGGGGATTCATTAGATAAGAAATATCCTAGCACATTCATTCATAATGAGGTAATTAAAATTGATAAAATCAAAGTCAATATATATGTAGACATTAGGGGCGAAAGGGTTTAATTTATTAATATTTTGAATTAGGTATTGGTGGTAGGTTAGAGAGGTGGACCAGAGTAGAGGTTACTAATTTTAATATAAAACTAAAACATTTGAACCCTAGTTTTAAAACTAAAGACCTTAAATTTTCAAAAGGAGTGTGGTCAGAAAGTTAAATTATAATATCTCTTAGAATAAGGAAATATCAATTAGGAGCTTTTTAACCAAGAAATAATAAGATAGTATCAAATTAGGATTGGGTATGTGTTCAAAGATTTTTTCACTTTCCTACTTTAAATTAATGAAGAAAAATAATAAAAAACCGACCGAAAAAAGATGAAGGGGTTTAATGATACCCACAATGATGTGTGTTGAAGATAATATTTAATTTTTTTTTTTGCATCTGTACAAATGTATGAGTCCTCCTGCCCTGTAAAGTAACCTGCACTCAAAGATACTAAATAGAAGGATTAGATAAATGGATAAACGAGCTGATTGCCAAATTATGATTCCAAGAATCCAAATGGACTTCCTTGGAGGATGTTAGCTTGATTTTAGACAATTAAGTAGATTGATAATTAATGATAACGATCTGCGATAAATAATGACAAGTAGATACAATATAATGGCTCTAGAACTCAAGGTGAATAGGTAAGTCTTGAACAACTTCGAAAGTGGTCCAAGTGAGGGTAGATGAAATTTGTATGCATTCAAAGTAGTCGTACATGAATTTTTTGGTTTCTTGTTCGATCTCATGAAGGAATTCAAAATGATTTTAAATGTCTTGGTTACTGTTAGTAAAATGGATTGCATAAAATGTGATTTCGTGTAGGATGTTATACTGTTCCAAGAAGAATGGATGTCAAACTATTAGTGTATGTAGCGAAAAATCAAAGTGAATGAAAGACAAATATTAAACTTACAAACCTTCTAGTGACCTTCCAATGCAAACCTCAGTAGGAGAGATTTTGAAGTTGTATAGCCTTTGCAAGTGATTTATTTTTGGGTGCTCTTGAATGACCTCCAAAGATGAGTGCAATTTCTACGAACATAGTAGTTGGAAAGATTCAGAATGTAAATTGACAGAGTTTATTTTCAAACAATTCAAGAGGATTTGGGATAAGACAAACTTGTAATTTATAGAAGAAGATACAATTAGAAATTGGTTGAATGCACATGCTAAAAATAGCATTGGAGGAGGGCATTAAGGGGCAATTAGTGAATTAAATGCAAAAGATGCATTTGGAAGTGGTGAAGAATTGGGACGCCCTAACGATTAGAATGGTAGAGGAATGCCCCCTCAAGCGGGTGGGTAACACTGCAAATTGGTGGAAAACTGCTTGATAAGAGGGAAAACAAGTGATTAGAACATGGATGGGAAAGGATTGTTTTTGTAGCATGAGTGTTATTTGGAGAATAAATTTAGAACAACCTTATTTTTTCTATTGTACAATAGATTTGGCACCATGATTATGAAAGAATCAAGATGGTTAACCTAGATGCACGTAAACAAACACACATAACAAAGCAAAGATGAAAAAAAGGAAAACAAACCCAATATACAAAGTAGGTGTTGGCATCAGGGTTATAACGGAACCAAGATATAATCACACTACTTACAAGTCGTCCAAAAAAAGTAAACATCAACAATGCAACAAAAATTTGAAAAGGAAGACAATCAACTATGCCCCTAATGCATGCCACAATGATGAATTAAGTAGATACAAATTCTCCCAAGTGGGAATAGGATCATACTAGAAGAACAGAGTTGAAGCAACTCCTTATGACACTCTTGTTGAATCTTTTGTGCAAATGATCGAAGTGTAAATTACCTCAAAAAAATTTATAACGCAAAGGAAAAACATATTTGTGACTTGCCCCAAACAGAGTTAGCATATCATGTAAAGGAAATAAAGTGATAGTTGTAAGATCGAAACGATCACTAGGGAAATAGATAAAGGTATGAAGTTTATCAAGATTGTATTGAGATGTTGAATGATTCACTTTAAGGGTTTCCCAATTGTACAATTTCTATGATAAGTGAATGTTTGTTCGAAAGTTTTGTAATAATTTTTTTTTAATTTTGAAATATTTTATTTTATTTTAGTTTTAAAATATTTGAAAAAGTTTGATATAAAAATGCAAAAAAACATGAAGACACAACAAACAAAGGAAATCATTCCATGGCTTAAGTAAACCAGGGGAAAACAAAACACATGCAAGCGACAAGAAATCATGAAACAAGCATTGAAAACTAACCCAATATGTACAGGAAGGAACAACACCGGAGTTATATGTGAACTTAAATGCAAGTAAATTTATTGTAATTGGTCTACAATAAAGGAAAACAATAATAAAATGAATGAAGAAAAATCATCCTCACAATGTTGAAAAACTACAATAGTACAATAACTACGTGCAAAAATGACATCTAATGACACTTCAAATGTGTTCCACATTGAAGGACTAGACATATTTGAATTTCCCTAAGAGATAGCTTAACACGTGAGAGGATTGGATTGAGACGAAAAGTGGAGTGATACTTAGATACTCCAAAATATACTCTTGTCAGATCCCATTGAAGTTTGATCTATATTGATTAAAATGTAAAATCCAAATGTGCCCTAAACAAAGGTATATTGCAAAAGGGTAAATGATTTTCTTGAGCATAGATATACACCACGGGAAATAAAGATGAGTATGATTTGGAATGATCATGAGGAACATCGTCAAATGGTGAAATTGTTAAACTGTGTTATACAATTATTGAAAAATGGTCAAACATTATCTGAATGTTTTTATTGTGATAGTTTGGAACTATTTTTGGAGTTTTGGACAATTTAATATTGTTTTTGTGTTCTTGAACAATTTTCTCTTTTTTTTTTGAAGTTTTGTGTGACATTTTTTATTTTTTTGTAATTGTAAAACTCAGTAAAAAGGTACACTACTTGAAAACAGGTGAAAATAATTAAAATCATTCCATTCCATTGGCAAAAATGTGGATGATAAAATGATAGGGTGTTTCACTCCGTTTGCGGCTCCACGCGACTAGGAATATGTGAGGACTCATCATCGAGAGCCAAGAAGGACGTGAAAACAAGATGAATATTGATATGAAAGGCGAAGAGAAAGGATGTGATGACACAAGTTGTAACAATGATCCGTATGAGAAAAATGTAACTCATCTCCAATCAATATTATTTGACTGATTATAAGATGATTCCACTTTATAGGTTTTGACTCAACTTAGATCCATTGATGGTCTACTGATTGGAAAACTTTGGTTAAAGGAATTGGTTGATTGGGGGCATTCCTCATCGTTATTATTTTTCAAAATGAGAGGTTCACCCTTGTTGGGTGGTGGTTTGCTAAGTAATGTTCGTATAATATCCTCGTCGAAATCAAAGGGTAATTTTTCTCCCATCTCAAGGAGACAAAGAAAAAATTGTTCTTTATTCATACGTAAGATATTTTTGACATGGGATTGTTCTTTGAGTAAGATGTCATTTTGATCATCCTCAGAGTTCTAGTCGTTGTCACTATCAGAATTTCCAAAAGGATTTCGATTTCGTTCGTTCCTTCCAAAAGGACTATAATCTTTGTGTTGTTTTCCCGCCATTTTTAAAAGAGGGAGGGGGCAAAAGAGAGATGCAAAAGATAACTCAACCTGTAACAAAGTGAATGCGACAATGGAAGAGAGGTGTGTGATTAAGGTTGGTAATAACTTGTCCCTTAACAAAGTGAATGCTAAGATGGGCAACAAGTTTGGAAGATATGAATGACACAACCCTTAACAAAGTGAATGTCAAGATGGAAGCGTGTGAAATTGTTTGATAATCTCGAGCCTCGATAAAGTGAATGTCGAGATGGAAGAGTGGTGAAATTTCTCATCCTCTAACAAAGTAAATGCTAGAATGGAGGAGATTTATAGTGACAAAAGTCCAAATGTGCTCCACCTCCAATAATGTGAATGCTAGAGTGGAGGAACGAGGATAGATTGATTACAAATGCACTCTACCACTTAAAAAAATAATGCTAGATGGGAAGAGGGTATGAAAAAGGATTCAAATCATATGCGATGTGCTCAACCATTAACAAGAATTAGTTAATAAGGAAGAGGTTAATGAAAGGATAAGACTCAAATATCGACAACGTAAACGTTGGGAAAAGAAGATATGATGAAGTGTCTAAAAACAAAAAATATTTTGTCAATTTAGAGATGTGAAGAAAGAAAACATATATAATTTAACGATGATGATGTCAAACTAAAGGATGTAAGAAGATAATAAAGATAAGATGTGATGAAATAGAGTTGTGATAAAGTGGAACACAACACTATCAAGATTTGAGTCGTAAGATGAATGTTCTTGAGCGAGGAAGTGGATATCCACAACTCAAGACTTCATGTCGAAAAGGAGATGGAAACTTAAAATTTGGGGAATGTAATCCAAATGTTTAAGTGTCGGATGAAATGGGAGATAAAACTAAAAATGAGTTGAGTACGAAAGATAGAAGAATTTGATAACCGCAAAAGAGGAAGACTCAAATAAGTGAATGAAAACTCCAAATGAATGAAAGAAGATCAAATGGAGAATGCAATGAAGATGAAAATATTGAAATAGTGAAAAAGAGATGAAAGTTCCGAATAGGGGAATTTCAAGAGTAAAATGGAAGTTAGTGAATGAATAACGATGAAGAGAAAAGATGACAACAAGAAGAAGTAAATGTCAAGTCTAAATAATGATAAATTTGGAGATATCAAACACAATAGAATATGAACCCAAATAAGGAATATTTGGGATTGCGTAAAGGAAATGAAAAATAATCCAAGTAAAGTGTACTTGGAAAGATGAAAGGAGGATGAAAGTAGAATCCAAACAAGGAGTGTTTGGAAAATAATTAAAAGATACAAACATTAAAGATGGATCCTGAACAAGGAGTGTTTGGGAAAAAGTGAGTGTGGAACACTACTACAAAAAGAAAGATAACAAAAGAAGAAAATAGAAAAAGAGGTTTTTGTTTAACTATTTGTTTGAGGCCTCTACCTTGAATTGGCTTGGACAATGTTTAGCTTCCTAGGTGACTATCTCAACTAGGTGTCAACAATATATTTGAGCAAGCACGACGTTATTGCTAGATGAAAGATTTACTTTACCCCCTTCGAATCCCTGAATAAAGAGATTTCTCGGATTGAATCACATTGGGGTCGCCATTAAGGATATCTGTGACTCTAACTCATAAGGCTTTACTAGTCAGGTAAGAGAAAAAGTTCCCATTTCGTCCACCAGTTCCCTCAAGGTGTGGACTAATTTGGGGTTCCTAGAACCACCCCCTTTATTGTATCTTAAGGCTTATGCCAAGGGGGTTATGTTCTAATTAAGCGTTTGAGCTGTAGCTCTTAACCAAACCTACAATTACAATGTTTTAAATGTGGTGTATTTTCTTATCTTTTGAGCTTGCAAGGTGGTTATAGCGGCGAAGGAGACATGTTTGAGAAACTATTCGGCGTGGGAAGCTCGGTGAGTTTAGGGATCTAGCTGTGTGGAAGGGTTGCTTTAGGGGTGGGTCATGCCAATGGGATCAACATGTAGGCGTAATGGTTAGGATCCGCAAGGTGGGATGGGGGTTAAGATGGTAGGAGGGAGTTCAGGGTTTTTATCTTGGCTCAGATCACTTAAGCCGAGCCCGAGTCGAGATGGGTGTACAGGGTAAAACAAGCTTAGAATGGGGATAGGGACAGGGTGAAACGGATTGAGGAAACTCGAAGGGGTCTGTGTAGAGACAGGGGGGTGTTTTGGTTAGTTTGAATGGGGGGGGTTCATTTTAGGAAGGGCTCAAGGAGGGATGTGACAGCTAGGTGTGAGGTTGGGGGTATATTAAAAGGGGAAATTAAAATTAAAATTAAATTTTTTAAAAAATACAATTTTTTAAATTTATTTTTTAAAAGTGACAAGTGTTAGGAGAAATGATTTTTCTTACTTCTAGTTTTTTTAATAAAAATCTGTATTTTTTTATAAAAGCTAATATGTGTTCTTTTTTGTTTAGATGTGTGTCAATAGGTATTACAAAAACAAGAAAATAAAATAAAACCGAGTTTGAGAGATAAAAGTTATGGCAACTGGAAGATAATTTACGGTAGTGCACTCAACGATATAAATTTGAACGTGAGCAAATATGTTTCGGCAATTGGTTTTGTTTTTGCATTTGTGTACTTCACACTGTTGCCAGGAAAACATCTCTTGCTTCCAAACCTACAGGTAACAACACAAGACAACACAAAACACATACAGAAAACACCCAAGAAGATGAAAACTTCTTGGAAAAGGGAAAGGGAAATGGAAACAAAAATGAAAGAAGATGGGGACGAGTCCCACCCAGGGCGTACCAAAATGTAAACAGAGGAAAAATCATAGTGAATGGAAATATAAACAAACACAACTTGCAAACCTCCCTAGTAATCCTTCCACTGTAAAGCTTAGTAAGGTTGTAAAAAATTTGAAGTTGTATGGAAGCTTGTAAAGTCATTGATTTGTGGGTGCTCTTGAATGACTTCTCCAAACTTGGGATGCAGATTGCTACGAACAAAGCAGCTGGAAAGCTTCAGAATACAAACTGACAAAGTTTACTTAGTAAACAATTCAAGGAGGATTTGTGATAAGACAAGCCTGCAATTTAATAGAGGAAAAGACATGGTTGGAAGTTGGTTGAATATTGCAATTGAATGCACATGTTAAAAATATTATTGGAGGAGGTTCTAATAGTGTTGGGGCATGTAGGGGCAATAAATGAAATTAATTGTAGAAGTCTGCATCCAGAAATGTGGTTGTATGTGAAATTTAATTTCCCCCACCTTTCTAGGATTCTAGAAGTGCAGTTAACTAGAGATGAGGATGTGGAGTCCAAATGGCTGTTGATTGAAGATAGGTGAGAGTTAAATAACTAAATTTAATTACTATTTAATTGTGGGGATATAATTAACCATTTAAATAAATAAATGTTTAATTATATTAGCTAGAAGGTGTTAGAAATTAATTTAATTAATTCCAATAGAATGGTACAATTTAATTAATTTAATTGAGAGGGGATAATTAACCATTTAAATAAATAAATGTTTAATTATATTGCTAGGAGGGTGTAGGAATTAATTTTTACTAATTCCAAAGGCATGTTAGAATTAAATTATTTAATTCCAAAGGGTAGGAGTATAGCTTAGGTAAAAGAATTCATTTTAATTAATTCTAAAGGGGAATATTTGAATGATGGAATTAATTTAATTAATTCCAAAGGGATGTACTACAGTGAGATAGAATTAATTTTAATTGGATAGAACTGGGATAGAAATATGTATGTATTTTTAGGGTGTCTACAATTGGAATGTTGTAAATGTTGGTATTTGGATGTGAACAACCAGAAATTGTCATCTAATATAGAGTCATGGTTGGAAACAACAATGTTAAATGCAGAGGATTTGATAAAAGATGATAAAAACTGATAAAATGCTGATAAATTGATGAAATGGCGTTTTTTATAGGAATCGTCATCGATTTAGGCCAATTGTTGATGATTAGGGTGAATCACTAGTGATTGCTATGATTTTTAATAGTTTAGATAAAACGAGAGCTTGAAGCTATAAAATGTTTCTTATGACTAATTTAATAGATTTCTATGATCGAAAAAGTAAAAACAAAGATTGATGAATACCTTTGAGTAGTTTTGGAGCTAAATGATTCCTTAAATATTTAGCAAGAGAGACTTGAGTAGATAAATTGTGTTGGGATGCTGCTTGATGTTTGAGTGATGAAACTGATCATCCAAAATGCTTGAAAATGTTTGATGTCGATCTCTGATGGTGTTTGATGATGTATTGGATGTTGAAGTACCTAACAACGAAGTCTAGGAGTGAAAAGGATACCAGATATTCAATATTTAAGATTCCTAAGGGAGAGAACATAAGTGTTATTTATAATCGCTACCGATTTAACTGAATCGCCAATGATCTAGTTTTTGCAGGGAAATAAATGATAAAGTGGTTAAAACCACTTCTAATCATGGATGTTTGATTTAATATATGGGTAAATGACAAAGGGGGTGTTGAATGAAGAGGTGAAGGAGTTGAAATGGTTATAAGTTTGTTTTTAGTTTCTGAGTAGTTTTGGGAGAGATAAAATATGATTTTACAGCTATGAGAAAATATTTACATGGGGTAAATATTGTGGAGAAGTTTTAGACTTGTGATAAGGGATATATGAATTAAATAGTGACTTTGATTAATATAGTTGTGAGGATAGTGTAAATGAGTGGTGCAAATTTTGAGTTTCTACATTTTCCCCTTTTTGTTGAGTAGTTTGGTGTAGGCAAAGCACTAGAAAAAAATGATAATAGATTGATTTGTATGGGTGATCCCCACTTAAAATGGGGTGACTGCAGTGTAGTGTAAGGAACACCAGTTTGACGAAAGTCTCTTTGTTGGATAGGTTGAGATACATTTTGTTAAAAGTTTCCCCAAGACGGGGTATCAAAGTGATAATGGGAACCAAGGGGTTCGTTACCTATGGACATATGATTCGTAAAGGTAGGCTACAAGGATAGGGAAGCCAAATGATTTGGGTCCAAATGGCTTGCATCTCATAGTCGTATGTCTTATCTTGAAACATTTGGATTTGTCGATATTTAATTGTTCGATGTTTAGGGTCTTTTAAATGAGACATTTTTTTGAAAAATGTGATAAAGTAGTGTAGATTGTGAAAGATATTGATCGGCGGTAAAAATAAGATGAATCATTAGCGATTAATAATGATAGTTGGTGATTTAGGTAAATCACTAACGATTCAAGGAATCGTCAGTGATTGCTATGAAAGTTTGGGGGAGACTATAAAAGTGCTAAGTCGGTGATGAAAAGTTCATTATTGCGACTTGGTATTTGTGATTTGGAGAGATTTGAAGTGAAAAATGGTAATTCAGAGATATGGCGTCAAGGAAAAGGCACAAGAATCCTACACAGGAAGAGGTGAGTGTCCAATCTTATTATTTTGATAAATTTTTATCTAGTTTTGATTTTGTTTGTTGTTTTTTATGGTATGGAGAATTTAAATTTAAAATCACCAGAATCTCTGGTGATTCAATTTTATTGCTAGAAAGTCAAGTGAATCTCCAACGATTTCTCTGAGTTTCCTGCGATCGAGTTGCTTAGGTTGCAACCCGTATATTTGATGAAGTTTTTGATTATTTTTGTAATGAAAAAGGGTTATAATGTGTGTTGTTTTTGTTTTTATGTGTGTAGGTGAATGCAAAGTTGACTATTCATGATAGGATTCCATTGATTTTAGTGGAGGTTCGAGAGGATATATCTGATAATGATTGGAGTTTTGTGGAGGAGGTTGGATTTATATAGATGCATGATTATAAATGCATTCATATGTGTCGGGGCTTGTTGTTGGATTTGATGGAGAATTGGGATGCAACTACCTACACATTTTGGTCACCAACATGTGAGATTATGATCACAGTGGAGGATACCCATAGGATTATCAGACTACTAGTACATGAAGAGGGTATCTATTGTATTGATGAGACGAAGAGGGAGGCTATGATGGGGAGATTATATGGAGACGATGGAGATGATGTTTGATATTTTTCAGAGGGATTCTATTATCAAGCTCTATATTCTGCACAGAGAGAGGGGTGTACCCGAATGACTATGTTGATGATGGGTATTTCATGTTTTTCTTTTCTGGACTCTAGATGAGGTAGGTTTCCATGGATGATGATTGTAGTGGTTACCGAGATGATGGAGCACCATATTGTATTTGCTTGGGAACCTTCCTTTTTAGCATAGACATACAATGAGTTGTGGGCTTGGAGATTCCACAAGAGATTTGGTATAAATGTTGCATTTTTTAATAGTGTTGGGCATTTGAGCACATTGCCATAGCTCATCCACATGTTGTTGCCATGTGGAGGTGTATATATGATTGGGAGATATGTTGGGTTTATGAGATGGTGGGGAGATGTGGGGAGGTGGAGGGGAAAGAGGGAGGAGGATCACTACAAAGATCTTCTTATAGGATTACTAGTTGGAGATGTGGTGTGGAGGCCATATGTTGATTTTTTAGTGTGGCTAGGTTATGAGCATGAGATGGATGGTTTACAACATGAGTATTAGGTGTAGGGGAGACAAAAGGGAGAGTGGGATACTGTATGGTTTAGCCATCTTATGTGAGAATTTATTTTGATTCAAGATGTTCTTGATCCTCTAGTGCCTTATAGATGTGAGGAGGGAGATATTGATACTCCATGGTAGTTATAGGATGAAATTCTTTTATAGTTGATGAGTAGGGATCCATGGGTCTAGATGATCATGGTGAATTAGTGTCGACTGATGATGCTAGAGTGACTTCTGATTATAAGAAGTGGTGGGTTGGTGCGTATATAGAATTTGAGAGAGTGCAACTGACTAGGAGGGGGAGGAGGGTGTGTGTCTAAGTAGATGAGGCACATGAGGTTTTTAATGTCAGTGATGATGAGGAGGATCGTGGTGATGAGGAATACCTATCGGCCACAGTTGCATAGTTAACAACTGAGAAGGCCATAATGGAGGCTGAGAGGGATAGTCTGCAGAGGGAGGGAGATGACTTGATTGGAGTGAGGACTACTTGTATTGGTGAGAGAGATAGTGCTATTTGTGAGAGTGATGGTCTTAAAGCGTAGTTGGCACATGCCACTATTGATTGAGATCAATATAGACATCAGTGAGAGACCTTAAAAAGGGATCTCAACATTACATGATCTTAGTTATCAGGTGTAGAGTTGGCGGCATGAGCGCAAGCTAGCAGTCAAATGGGTGTCCCAAGCATGTTTAGTGTTGCTCATTATCAGTCTTTACTGGAAGAGTTGTCTTATTATGAGGATATGGTGATACATCAGTTGGCTAACACTTTTTTATATGTCGATCACTTAGCATAGTGAAGATTGGTTCCTAGTGCTAGTGTGGGGAGTGTGGGTCAGCCACCTCGAGAAACTGTTGGAGGAGATGGTGGTGATGGAGGTATGTAGGAGGGTGATGGGAGTGTTACTCATGTTAGTGGATTCCTTAGTGATATTCATTTTACTGGATAGTTGTATGACATGGGTTGTGTTTTGATATGTATACGAATCTTTTTATGAAGCCTTTGATGTATAGTTTTCAACTTGTGGAGTGAAGTACTCCTTGATGATGTATCTGAGACTTTGATTATGTGTGTGTGTGTATGTGTGTGCGTGTGTGTGCATGTGTGTATATGTATGTATGTATATATATATATATATATGGTGATCTTGTTTGGGCTTATATGTATTGGTTATATATGTGTTGATTTAATGTTGTATGTTTTGGAATGTGTAAATATTTTCAATGCTTTTAATGGATGTTTTGTGAGATTATGAAAATATTATATGGTGTAAATGTTTTATATAACTTATGTGATTTGGATACATAAGATGGTTGCGACTTTATATGTGACCCAAAAATTTTCAAAATGTGTTCTAACTTGGTAGAATAGGTGTAAAAAGTGGAATTTCTTTAATATTGGATTTGATACATAAGTGATGGGTATAGAAATGTGAAATCACCTTGCACTTTTACCCTTTAACAAAGTTTAACACGAGACTATCAGTGGGTAGTGACACAAGTGGGATCTTAACTATAGGGATGAAGTGATCAGATGTACCCTCATAGGACATGAAAGGGGTTTGACATATGTAAATAATGTAGGAAAGAGAGTTCTCCTTTTCAACAGTTTTCTTATAGAAGTGTCCCAGCTATAGATATTTTGATTTTTAACACAAACTGATCGATGTAGGAAGTTTTCTTTGATGGGAAAATTGATCGATGCAGGATGCTTTATTGGGCTGATTTTACATTTGAATTTTTTGAATGTTGGTCAATGCGAGAAGCCTTTTTACATGGGTATCCATCCTTCAAGGGAGTGGTCTAAAATTTTGAATTTTTTATTTCTATAGATATCTATCCTTCGAGGGATCAATCTATGATTTTGACTGGTAGTTGTTCTTCAAGGGACTAGTCTAATTTTTCCTTTTTGATACATTTTTTAATAGATTTCCTTCAAGGGATCAATCTATTATATTTATTTTTGATAAGAAACATCCAAAAATATTTTTGAATTTTGACTTGAACTAAGGGAAAAAACCCTAATAGAATGGTTCAAGGAGGGGAAAGATATGTGTACATGACCTACACATACGTTCCCCATGACATGATTTAGTTGGTACAAGGTAGGTGGATGTAATGATTACAGGGTTCTTGTTATGGAAGAACTTGTCCATGCGAAATATGCGATGAACAGAATTGTGGTTCTCATCTTTAAGGTTTGTAACGAAAGTAATGGAAAACCACATACTTTAAAATCATTATGATGAGAAAATGACATGTTGATGGTGTAAGAGATATTTATATGTGACTACTGTCATGAAGGTCAAAATTTAACAGTAGAAAGGCCATAAGTGCAAGGCATTCAAAGGTTTCTTTTCAGGTATGCCATCAAGGGAGGCTAGGTGATACGATCCTGACACATACTTGCGAGTGATGACATATGGACTAATCCAATTAGGGGAAAAATTTCCATGTTTACTTGATTCTAAAGTAGTGACATTTTGATTTTCTTTGAGAACAAGATTGTCATTTTTGAAGTCACATTCTTTTACATGTTTATTATATGTATGTTTGACACATTCTTGATATAATCAATGATGTTTAAGGGCCATTAGGAATTTTTCATCTAATAATTCTAATTGTGTAAGACAGTCTTATCGATATTATTCCTTGGGGATAAATTCTTTGAGTGATACATGCAATGATGGAATTTGAACTTTAAGGGGTAGAACCGCCTCGAAGATGTAGACTAGTGAGATGGGCATGACACCTACAGGAGTATAGATGCTAGTTCGATAAGCCCAAAGAGAAAACGAGATTTGGAGATGCCAATTCCTATTTGCTTCGTCTACTGTTTTCATGGGGATTTTAGTGAGTGTTTTTTTAGAGGCTTCAACTTGTCCATTTTCTTGGGGATAGTATGGTGATGAAAAAATAAGTTTAGTGTTGAATGTGTCACAAAGTTTCTTAACATACTTATTCTTGAAGGATATTCCATTATTTGTGACAAGATCACGAGGGACACTAAAGTGACATATGATGTATTGATAAATGAAGATGATGATTTGATTTTCTTTAGTTGAAGTTAAGGGTATGGCATCAACCCATTTTGTAAAATATTCAGTGGTTGTGATAATTGAGTGATTTTGTTGGGATTATTTAGGATTAATAGTGCTAATGATGTCTAACCCCCATTATGAGAAAGGCCATAGATTGTGAGCGGGTTGTAAGGCTTGATTGAGAACATCGATGAGATTAGAATGTTGTTGACATCTGATGTATTTTTTAACATACACAACAATCCTGATTGATAGTAGGCCAATAATAGCTAAGTTGTAAGACACATTTCATGATGAAATTACCACTGAAATGTCCACCACATATACCGTTATGGAATTCTTGGATTACTTTAACAGATTCATGAGATTTAAGAAATATTAATAGGAGGCCATCGAATCTATGTTTATATAGGATACCACCTATGATGACATAACGAGTGGCACATTGAAGAAATGATTGTTTAACGTTTCATGATAAGTCAAAGGGAACTTTAGATACTGAAAGGTAGTCGAATGTTTGATAATACCATAGATCAGTTGGATGATTGTCGATCGTGTAGATAGGAGGGGGTTGATTTTTGTTGGGACCCTAATGTAGCTTCCAAATCTTAAAGGTGTGTAGGCGTGCATGACTGGAGGAAGTGTGCAAATTAAGGCATGTAAGGCACTATTGAAAAGGGGGTTCTTGGAGAACCAAGGATGCACTCCCACAAAGCACAATTTGGGACTTAGCCATTTTTGGCCTTTTGGACAGGACACATGAAGAACGTGTTCCGTTTGGATAAGGTTCCAGCCTGGCAACAGGGTGTCCTGGGAGGAATATACCTTGCAATAGGAAGATCCAAAAAGCTAATCATGACATGGAGAGGCATGCACCTAAGGTGATCCACACCTTGACACTTGGGGCCAGATCTGAGGTTGCAGAGGAGTTTGTTAGAGCTCAGATGCCTATTTATACATGTGCCCTTGGCAAAGAAAAGGGACACAAGTAAGGAAGCGGATCTCTACCAAATTACTGCAAGAACGATGGGATAAAATGGGTAAGATGATTATATGAAGGATGTAATGAGGGAATGGGGAATGAAAATTTTGTTTTGTGATCATACATGTATGGATCCAGATATGGCACGTGACTACGGTCTCCCTTTCTGTAATATTTTATAAGTAATGCTATGAATGAATATGATAAGGTTACCATGACAATTGTATTAAGACCCTTTCTCTGTATTACCTACATAATTCTATTATGCTTTTGTTTTTGTATAATCATTATTTGAATGTTAAGTTTATTTTGGGGTTTACAACTTCCTAGTTCTGTTAATTTTGTTAAGTGCTTTTAATTTTTAGATGACTGAAAGGGTATAGAAGCCATTTTGAGCTCTATAGATTTTTCATGTCCTTTAAATCACTAATTCAAGATCATGAATGATGCCTTCCACTAAACTCACATAAAAGAGAGACTCAGATCCCTCTCACGTACCTTGGGTGAAAGCCTAGTGCCCATTGGGTGATAGGCCAGGCATGCATGAGGTTCCCTTGTTCTTGGTGGGTGCAAAAATGACTACATCTTGGTTTCGTTGCCGGGACCTCTTTTTGAAGTTATAGTGGAACATGGCATACATCATGGTCTGTGCAAAAAGTGATGACAGAGTGCTTAACCCTGGAAGGTGTTGAAGACTAGTTTAAAAGCACGGAGGATGAATTCACTCAGAGATTCAATACTGGACCTGGGTTTGACACGTGAAGATGGGTGGAAGAGACTCTTTATCACAAGTTGTACGAAATCTTCTTCTTTTGTTTCCCAGTAGATTTATTTGAATGGCTCTCGGCTTATACATGTAGATCGGGGTGGTGTTATAAGTCACACCCTTGGATCTAAGAAACATATCAGAACTTGCAAGATGCTGATCTAACATGGACCTGTGCTATAGATCATGGGAGGGAGTGAGTATTGACTAGCTACACTCTGGAATATGCCATTTCCATGTATTCCTATCTAGAAGCTATTGAGTTCAAGTTTTTACGAGAGCCCAAAGGATCATTTTTGTGTGCTATCCCCCTTGCGATCAAAATCTTGATGGTAACCATGGGTTTTGAGGCATTTCCGGTGGCCGGATAAACCAATCTGAGCACTTGGCGAGGAAGCCAGGTTTAAGAAAGATGGCCGATATAACAACTAAAGGGGAAAGGGAGGAGAGACAACTCAAGTATAATGAAGCACGCGAAAGGGAGATCGATAGACAACGTGGGATTACAAGTGGGTTATGGAGCCAGACATGGTCGAAAGGAGTTGAGGTTCATGCAGAGGATGCAGAACCCGAATACTCTATGATACCCCATCTTGGTAAGCACGGGAGATAAAATATTACGGCTTCTAATGAGAGTCCTTCGCATAGAGAAAAAAGAGTCGTTGGCGCGCATCTGACCCCACCTAGCGACCAAACCTTGGTGTTTGGTTTGTTTGAACGAGGGAAAAGTATAGTTGATCCATGTGATATCAGTGGAAGGAACCGATCGATGCCCAGAAGATAAAAATTCTCGTTTGGGACTTCTATGGCTTCACACACTATTCCAGTATTTGGTGGAATGTTTGGGAAAGGCATATATATAGGTGGTTTTGGGAGTGCGTTAGGAAGTGGTGGAGGAAATATGACTGGGAGTGGCACTAGTTCACAAACTATCAGCGCGTAATTCAGTGGGACGACGGGAGCGTTTGGCATAGTAAACAAAGGCCCTATACCTAACATAGGAGGATATGGAGGTGGAAGTAGTGGAACTGGTGGCTCAGGATCTAGTGGGTCTGGCGGAGGAGGAAACACCAGAGGAAACCAAGGGACTGGATCAGGAGGAAAAGGGCCTCAACCACCTCCTCAAGTTTTCTTTGAAGTGTCTTTATACTTACCAAATTATAGAGGGATAGAGGATGTTGTGGAGCACGTGCATAAGTGTGAGCTGCTATGGCACGTGAAGGGAATCAGAACCCCATAGCGTAAGGCCAGTCAATTTATGACAACCTTGCAAGGACGTGTGCATAGTTGGTATAGAAAGTATGACCCTCATCAAATTGTTGTGGATTATACCGCGCTGAAAAATGTGTTCTTGGCGGAATTTCACATACCTGATTTTGAACAGAAGAGCATCAGCTCTCTCAAATAAATCCAGTAGGGAATGGCAGAGAGCGTGTGGGAATATGATGCGTGCTTTAAAACTCTATTGTCTAAACTGTCTTATGATATCCACCCTTCACAACATGCCCAATGGTTTTTCGGAGGGTTGATCACACCCTTTAGGAGGGCTGTGTCTCATAAAACATTCACAGACCCACATGAAGCGTTGGAAGCTACTTTGTGCACTGAGGCAGTTGGTAGTGTTGACACTGGTGTTAGCCCATTTTTAGAGGCTTAGATCGCTGCCATGGCTAAGTAGTTGGAGAAATTATATGCCAACATAGTTCTAGAGACTTGTAGTGGGATGTGGTGCACATATTATAATGTAGAAGGACACACAAAGGATAATGGCGGGATATGTACTCAGAAGGCGGTACGCACCATAGTAGTAAATTGTGAAATATGTCATGGGGACCATGATGTAAGCAGGTGCCCCTTCTGTAGCATGTAATCAGCAAGAATGTATCCTGTTACTAAAAAATATGCACCTCAACCACACATGAAACCAAGGATTGCAGGATGATTAACCAAATCCATGAGGCAATTGACCTTGGTGTGCGCCAGACTAGTATTGCCAATAGTTCCAAAGGAGATGAGCGTTGGTATGAAGAACACAGAGATGGAGGTGCACATGGAAGAGGATTTTGTAGAGGATTTTATGGCCGTGGTAACTGTAAGGAGGGAGAAGTGAGTTCCCACATGGAACATGCTTTAATTGTGGAGCCATAGACCATTATAAGTGTGAATGTCTAGATCTTGTACAATGATCATGGTGTGGAAAAAAACATAAGTACGAAGAGTGCCCAGAGTTATATGAACATATGAGTCAGTAGCACTTGAAGGATAAGGGCGCTGCCATGGTGAGTATTAAGAAGGCTGACATGCAATGGCTCTAGCGAGTAATATGTGAATCAGAACTAGAGCCTGTTATGGTAACAACAAGGGCGGAGTCCATGCGTGCAAGGAAAGTGCCTAGGTAGAGACCTCTGGTTTCAAGGGAAGAAGTAGTACCTGGGAAGTATCCAAACCCGGCTCACTAGAAAGAAGTCTACCAGGAAACCATGGATGTAATTCAAAGTTTACAAGGGGAGATCTAATGCTTAAAAGAGAAAACTAGAAAAGATGAGCAAAGAAGACCAATAGAAGCACCAAAGGATGACTTGGATGAGGTTAAGGAGGTGTGTAAACTACTAAGGCAAGAGAATGTTATTCCCCTTCTAGGAGCATGGTTGAGAGAAAAGGTACCGTGTGCAGGGGAAGAACACGAAAGGAAGATCCTTCATGTAAATCTCACCTCATAGCCTTGATTATGAAAAAGAGATCACCTTGAACACAGTAGTGGATGGATGGCTGCTTAGCAACATCCTCATTGACATAGGCGCGGAGGTTGATGTTCTCACTCTGGATGCCTGGCATCAAATGGGAAGACCTGCATTACAACCATCTTCAAATGTGTTGTATATGGAAAATAAAATAAAGGAAATGCCCATAGGTGTCTTAAAGGATGTGACCATTACCATTCAAGGGACTAAGTTCACTAGGGATTTTGAAGTCTTGGAGCTTGTCGAAGTAGATAATTTCCTAGCATTACTTGGGCACCCGTAATGATATAAGAATAATGCAGATCTCTGGTTTAAAAAGGGGTACATAAGCTTTGAAAACAAGGAAGAGAGGGTGATTATACAACTTTCTGATGGAAAGTCCACACCCTATACTAAACCCCTTGGAGAGGAAGTCTTGGACAGAATATATGTGCACTCCATAAGAGATCCAGCGACCATCCACCCTACAAAAGGAGTCATCTAGTTTGATAATGCTCAATCTGTCAGTGATACTACAAGTATAGCATGTGATAATTGGTCACATGAGACTTATGAATTTATTGGGTGACATTTGAAAGGATCAGTAACCAAGGTCACCACAGTGCATACAGTTTGATGCCTGGGAGGAAAGACAATAACCAAGTATTCTAGGGATGCATACCCTGAGGTCTTTTTGAAAGAAATGAAAGCTCAATAGAGGGAGGACAAGCGACAAGGTATGCTGGGTTATGTTTTGATAGGCACAATAGCGAGGTGGTGGGCCATGCATTGTGAAAACTTGTTGGAATGGCACAAAGTTAGAATTGTGCTCACAGTCTGATTCCCGAAGAGCAATATACCCACCGCTATCAAGGATTACAATGGAAATGAACCCGCCTCTTCCCACATCTAGGCATGTGAGAGGGTCTAGGGAGAAGGTGCGGAAGCTTTACCACCCTCCCTTTGGGTGCACAAGATGTATTTGACACTACAAGGTTATGCACATGCTTGGTACATCCATTCTGAAACTCACCACAATACGGGAAATTGGTAGGAATTAGCGGCTGACTTGGTCCACACATTCAAGTACCGAAGTACCAAACAACCGGTTGATGAGGCATTGTAGGATATCAAGCACCTCACTCTGGGGGATTGCGCCATGGCAGACAATAGATTAGTAGACTTACTTGGTGGGTCTAGCTTGGAAGTGTGGTTCGAAGAGGAGGAACTAGAAGACATACAATTCGAGCACGCATGTGCTAAAAAGGAAAAAGGAAAGATGGTATATGTTATTGATGGAGAGGAGATGGAGAGCCTGAATGTTGACCATTTGATTGGGATGTGTGGGGTAGTTGATAGTGTGGATGCATGCATATCATGAGCCACTCAAAACCAAGAAAGTTAACATCGGCTCGGAGAAGGAGCCCAAGGAAACTATTATTAGGGACTACTAGTCGGACAAAGAAGTATCAAATATCATCGATCTCTTGCATGAATTTGAGGATTTATTCCTGCGGGGATACCATGAGTTGAAAGGTGTCCACCATTCATTGGGGGAAATGAGGATAAATTTGAAAGAAGGTGCGCGCTTGGTCAAGAAGAGGCCTTATAGGATGAATCCCAACATGCACATAAGAGTTAAAGAAGAGCTAGACAAAATGATATCATCTGGTATCTTTAAGGCTATGGAGGAATCAAAATGGATAAGTCCAATGGTGATCAAAATAAAGAAGGATGGGTGGATTAGGATATGTGTGGATTACAGGGAGTTGAACATTGTTTGTATCATAGATCCTTTTCCCACCCCCTTCACTAAAGAGATTTTGGAAGGAGTTGCTGGGTGCGAGGTTTATTCCTTCACAGATGGATTCTCAGGATATCACTAAGGATTACCAAGGAATACCAAGAAAATACAAATTTTTCCATCGAGTGGGGAATCTTTGCATACACGGTCATGCCCTTTGGATTGAGGAATGTGCCCACTGTATTTTTGCGCATAGTGGTACAAGCATTTCAGGACTTCATCCACAAGTTACTTCTAGTATATTTGGATGATTGGACAATGTATGGATTGGTCAGGGACCATTGTGATAACTTGAGATTGATGTTTGAAAGATTTCGGTAGTTGAGGATTTCCCTCAACATCAAGAAATGTGTCTTTGCAACTCCTTTTGGAACGTTGTTGGGGCATATCATATGCAAAGAGGGCTTACTGGTGGATCCCACGAAATTTGCAGTTATCATGGGATCAGGGGAGCCCACCAGCCAAAGCACCGTGCGTGGAATTCTTAGACACACTGGGTACTACAGAAAGTTCATTAAGGGATACGCCAAGATCGCCACACCTTTGGAAATATTTCTCAGACATAAGAGTGCCTTTCAGTGGGGAGAGGCGCAGTAGAGGGCATTTGACACTCTAAAAGAAAGGCTTATCACCGCACCTATTCTATGATTCCCATCATGGGATAAACCTTTCCATGTCCACGTGGATGCCTCTAGTATAGCAATGGGAGCCGTTCTTGCTCAACCAGGAGAGGGGATTGTTGATCATCCCTTATGTTTTACAAGTAGAAAGTTGACACCAGAAGAATAGAATTATACAATGACCGAGCGCGAGGAATTTTCAATGATCTACACACTCCAAAAATTTAGACAATATCTATTGGCGAATCCCTTCACATTCTACACTGACCATATGGCCTTGAAGTATCTAGTAAACAAAGAGGGCTTACTGGTGGATCCCGCGAAAGTTGCAGTTATTTTGGGATTAGGGGAGCCCACCAGCCAAAGCGTCATGCATGGATTTATTGGACACACTGGGTGCTACAGAAAGTTCATTAAGGGATATGCCAAGATCGCTGTGCCTTTCAGTGAGGAGAGGCGCAGCAGAGGGCATTTGACACTCTAAAAGAAAGGCTTATCACCGCACCTATTCTACGATTCCCATCACGAGATAAACCTTTCCATGTCCACGTGGATACCTCTGGTACAACAATGGGAGTTGTTCTTGCTCAACCAGGAGAGGGGATTGTTGATCATCCCTTATGTTTTGCAAGTAGAAAGTTGACACCAGAAGAATAGAATTATACAATGACCGAGTGCGAGGCATTATCAATGATCTACGCACTCCAAAAATCTAGACAATATCTACTGGCGACTCCCTTCACATTCTACACTGAACATATGGCCTTGAAGTATCTAGTAAACAAAGCAATGTTGCAAGGGCGCATATGTCGTTGGGTAATTTTGTTTCAGGAATTTGAATTCAAAGTGGTGGTAAAACCAGGAAAGAACAATTATGGGCTGAATCATTTATCAAGGATTGATTCGGGAGAGGACGTGAAAAGTATTGAGGAAACCATGCCAGATGTGCAACTATTCAGGTTGCAGCACGCGCCCTCGGAGTTAGAAGACATTTTTGTTTTTCTCAAATAAGGTGTGGTAACCCGAAGGGATGAATGCACTGGAAAGAAAAAGGTTAGCCATATGTGCCACACCCTTCATGTTGATCAATGGGGATTTGTATAAAATGGGCTGCGATGAGGTTTTACACCGGTGTGTATTAGAACATGAGTGCATAGCTATAATAGAAGAAGCCCATGGTGGGATTGCTAGAGGAAACTATGCGGGGAACGCAACCGTGTGCAAAATCCTAGTCACCGGACTATGGTGGGAGACGATTCACCAGGATTGCATTGAGTTTTGCAAGGCCTGTGACCACTGCCAGTGCCTTAGCAAACCTGGAAGAAGGGATGAGATGCCCTTGCACCCCATCGCTAGCATGGAACCCTTTGAAAAAATGGGAAATAGATTTTTTCGGACCAATCTCACCAGTTGTGCGAAGGACTAACATGTGGTATATTATTACCCGTACTGATTATCTGACAAGATGGGCAGAGGCCGTGCCCACTAAGGATTACACCGCAGCCACGGTTGCTAGATTTTTGTCGGAAAACATTATAAGCAGGTATGGGTGCCCATTAAGTTTAACAAGTGATAGGGGCACTCACTTCTTAATTGAAACCGTCAGGATTCTATTGGCAGAATTCATGGTAGCCCATCATAAGATTACCCCTTATCACCCTCAGGAAAATGGGACTGCAGAGGAATTTAACAAAATCCTTAGTCACACATTGACTAAGATATGTGATGGGGGTAGGCAGGATTGGGATGAAAAGGTCTCAATAGTTCTTTGGGCATACAAAACAATGTATAAAAGGTTGAACAAGGCCACACCATTTCAATTGGTGTTCAACATGGAGGCTATTTTACCGGTCGAATTTATGCTACCATTGCTGCATATAACATGCACAGGAGAGTTGGACAATGAACAAGCACTGGAAGAAAGAATAGATGAATTGATAAAGTTGGATGAAAGGTGCTCACTAGCAAGATGGAGCCAAATAACTAAAAAAGCTAAGAAAAAGGCATGGCATGATCGCCATATTAAGAGCAAATAGTTTGAGGTTGGCCAGATGGTATTGCTATATGATTCAAAATTTCTACACCATCCTAGAAAGTTGAAGGTGCATTGGTTGGGTCCTTATGTAATTTCATACATCCTTGATTCAAGTGCGTGCCAGTTATAAGTGCTGGATGGAACAAAATTACCTGGACACTTCAATGGGAGTAGGCTAAAGCCCTACTATAAATAATGCTTCTTGGTGTTTGTAAATAAGGCAATATTGCGAGTTAGTTTAGAATTTCCTTTTATGATTTTCCTTTCTTGTATTTCCCTTTCGCATTGTTGTTTTGTTTTGCACCTTGGGCGCTGGTAACCTTATTAGTTTTTAAACTTATGAATGCGTAGAGGACCGCGCATCATTTTAGTGTGAGGTGAGGTGATAAAGGGAAGCATGGAGTTATTCTGCCAGAGGATTGGGTTGGTAGACCATTTGAATTGGCCCTGTTGAAAAGATGCATTAGGAGAAAAGAAGGCATATGGGTGGAAAAATAAGGTTACATTAGAAATCCACCTATAAAGGAGAAAAAGTGCAAAAACATGAGGTAGGTGAAAGAAAGAATCATGAGGATGGAAGAGGTGCCTTTGGCACTGGTAACACGTGCTCAAGAGTCTTCTGTCAAGATGGGTTGTTTTCACGCAGAAGGTTGGAAAGGTTTTCACGCAAGGATTAGGTGCGGGTGGAAAAAATTTCGTGCAAAGATTGGGTGCGGGTGGAAAAATTTTCGCGCAAGGATTGGGTGCGTAAGGAGAAGCACTGAAGTTGGGTTTTGTTTGGAAACATTCCACATTAAGCATGGTTGTATGGTGGTAGGTGGCCTAGCATTAAATGCGTAAAAGTGGAAAAACCTATAAATACAAGAGTGGGCATTTCAATATTTCACTTTGCGAAAACAAGAAGAGCGATTTTCTTTCAAGAGCTATGGTTTTGAGAACTAACTCGTGTGAAGGAAAATCGAAAAAATTAAGCATAATTGGTCCATTAGATCTACAAACTAGAGTAGAAGTGATTCACGGGTACGAGGAATGTTGTGAAGAGAGCACTGTGATCGAAGGAGAAATAATAAAAGATTAGGGTTTGTGTTCTAGGGCACGGGGCGTGCGAGGAAAACTCTCAAACAAAATCAAAAGTTAACTAGGGAATGAAAGCAAAGGGTATAATGATGGCCAAAAAACTAGTAGGTAAACCTGTAGAACAATCCAAGAACGGAAAGGGTAAAGGAAAAGGGAAGAAGAAACAAGAGGAAATACCCTTGGATACGAACAAAGAATGGTACTCGGAGATGCAATACCCGGATGGGGTTTTGCTAGGGCAAGAGTGGGAGTCCCACATAAGGACAGATGACCATGATCGACTGCAATCACCGGTCAAGCATAATTACAAAGGAAATGGCACTAGAGTTGGTGCGTCCCATAAATAAACAAACACTTGATGGGTTGCCAATCTATAGTGACATGGTCAAGGTGAAAATGGAAAAGGTAGGGCTTCTCCAACTTTATGAGTTTCCATATTTCGGGAAGCCCGAGTGCTTCTACAAATGGCTAATGATGTGCATACATGAAGACTACTTCTACTTCGTGGGGCGTAAAATGCACATAACTCCCCAGTTAATATCTCACTTCACATGCCTAACCTGTGTAGGGGACAAGCTCATAGATGACCTCTAGGATGAGGATGTAATCAGGGAAATCATATCACCCTGGGAATTGAAGAAGGAATCAAGGTACTATGACGTCTCAGATATCATTGATCTGGTGATGAATATGGATGCGCACCTTATCTCCCAAGCTGAAGGGACAAGAAAGGTAGACCTAGGTGAGCAAGCCTTGGTTGAATGTTCAGTAGGAAGGTCACGGAGGGCACTGCATACAACATCTCCCAGTACATAGTAGATGAAATCATAAGCAATGCGGAGAAGAGAGGAAATATCCTTTTTGGAACGAACCTATTTACAAATGTACAAGACATGATTTGTTGGTTAAACTTGGATATTACGAAAGTGTTTTCAATGAGGATGTTCAAGTACAAAAGGACAGAGGAAATGAGAGTACGAGAAAGAGCAGAAAGGCAACATGCAGAATTATAGATATCAGAGTAATTCTTTATGTATGCGAAGTCACAGTGAATTGAAACAAGATCATTTGTATCGGATAAATAAGATGGAATTCAAAGACACAAAGTTCTGTAAATAACATCTGCTAGAACACAAAGTTTCTTAACATAACACAGACTCATTAATCAAGGACACAAAGTTCCTTCTTGGTTATACAAGATCACCGTGCTTGCAAAGTCGAAGAGTATGCAATCGGCAAGACTAATGAACTTGAGACAAATGATCTTCACAAAGAAAATAAATGAAAGCTTAGGAGTAACAGAGATCAGATAGACAAAGAATGGAAAGTCCTTCTGTATTGATTTCTTTATGATCTATTTACACTTTCAGAAAATATGCCAAATTATTCCTCCTTTTTAGAATGGCGTAAAGAAGGCCATTATATAGCTTAAAAATTAGTTACTCTTCGTAACCGCTTCTTTAACCAAGAACAGTTAAGGACCGCCAATCGCAATACCTTAACTTCTTACAAAGAAAACGGAAAAAGAAAGGGAAGAAGAGAAAAGAACAAGGAGAAGAAGACAGGTGGCCAGTCACTGAGAGGGACCCACCGACTTCAGAATCCGCTGCTTGAATTTCCTTAACGCCTCAGCTATGTCTCTGCCACGAGGGACTGACGTGTTGGCCGTTGACTGAGTCCAGAATCCAAGACATGATCTCTTTATCAAACTCGACATGAGTATGATAATCATTTGCTTCTCCAACTGATTGAAGAGAGCAGATTTCCTTCATTTTCTCTTTGGAGATTGAGCTTTCAACAGATTATCTTTGACATTCTGAATTGAGCTTTAATTTCTTGCATTTCATCTTGAAGATGACCCTTGAAAACTGATATAACCAATTTGAAAGCTAACTGTTCTTTAGTTCTCCCAAAGCCTACTCCAAAACTTTGATCTTCCATATTGATAGCTCTAGGAGGACAGATTCGGAAAGGAATTTCAGAGGGAGGGGACACGGCAGGGACTGACGTGGAAACAATGTAAGAATTGCAAAGGTGGCTTGCTCGTTACACTTGAGGAGAGAAAGGGTGATCAATGCGCATTTAATGCATACCCACCAATTTGAATAAGCAGGATATTCGGGTAGAGCGGCAAAAACTGGTACGAATGACACTTGGTTCACTTGGGACATGTGAGACGTGAATGCGCGAAACACGCGGCTCGGCCGATTCGGGCGAAACAGGGAGAAGACGCACAAATGCATTTTGGGACATTTGGGACGAAAACGCGCGAAGTACGCGGTTCGGGTGTTTCGGCCGAAAATGGAACAAAAGGCCCGTTTGAACTTGGGACATTTGGGACATGAAAGAGCGAAGTACGCGGTTCGGGTGTTTCGGCCGAAAATGGAACAAAAGGCCCGTTTGAACTTGGGACATTTGGGACATGAAAGAGCGAAGTACGCGGTGGGTGTTTCGGCCGAAAAAACAACTTGCACTTCTTGGGAAGTTTGAAGTACGCGACTCGAGCGGTTCGGGTGAAAATGGAAAAACTCACACGAAAGGTTTGGGACACTTGGAACATGAAAGAGCGAAGTACGCGGTTCGGGGATTTCGGCCGATCGGGGAACAGAGCGCAATTTTGAACTTGGGACAGTTGGGACGAAAAGCTCCGACGGGCCCGAAAATGGAACAACTTCGGGGATTTCGGCCGATCGGGGAACAGAGCGCACTTCGGAACTTGGGACACGCGGGACAAAAATGTCCGACAGGCCCGAAATACATACAAAATGACCCAAAACTGCAGACTTTTCTCAATTTCACGACTTCGGTACATTAGAGAAAACACTTAAACTCAAAATTTTGAAATTTTTACTTTCATCAGAGCAGGGAATTTTGAGTGGACAACAGCTGGCTCCTTCTGGGGATGACTTGGCATAAATTCAAGGAATGAGACAAGGCAAGAACTTAGACAAACTCGGGGAAGCAGACCAGTACCTTATCCATTGGGCAACGGAGTCAAAAACAGACCAATACAGAGGGCAACACACCAAAACAAAAAGGAAAGAAAAGCAAAAACGCTGTACAGAATATACAAGGGACTCCCTAATCACCTAGGACTTGAACAACTTGAGATACTGCCCACTATAAGGAAGTGGGAGAGAAGAACCATCCATGTAATCAAGATAAAAGGAATTCTCACCAGCAAAGTGTCTGATCTTGAAAGGTCCGAGCCACAGGGAATCAAACTTTCCATGGCTGCCACGAGGTTCATGTCTTTTGTCCCATAACAGCACGGTGTCTCCAACTTGGAAATCTCTGAACCTAGCTTTCTTGTCAAACAGGACCTTTACCTTCTGCTGGTGAACAGATATCCTATCAGCAACCATCAATCTGTCCTCATTCAGTTTGTGCAGGTACATAATTCTCTTGTCCAAAGCATCTCTGAAACTAGTATCTTCAATGGCCTTCATTAGGTGCAAGGCTGGCAGTTCCACTGTCACTGGCAATTGAGCTTCTACTCCATATACCACTTGAAAAGGAGACATTCCAATAGCTCTCTTTGGTGTAATCCTGTCTGCCCAAAGAGCATCATAGAGCTTCTTGTGCCAGTTTCGTTGAGACTCATTGACCAACTTCCTTATGATAGTCACCAGATTTTTGTTAGTGGATTCTGCTTGCCCATTTCCCTGGGGGTAATAATCTGAAGAATGAGCCAGGGAGATGCCATACCCGTAGCAGAAATCCATTATCTCAGTTGAAGAGAAATTCGAAGCATTATCTGTTACAATCTTATTAGGTACACCATACCTTACCAAGATGTTCTCTTTAATGAAGCTGCACACCACTTCAGAAGTAGTACTCTTGACTGGAATAGCTTCCACCCATTTGGTGAAATAGTCAGTGGCAGTTAGCACATGAGTGTGACCAGCACTAGAAGCAGGATTAAGTGTACCAATGAAGTCCAAACCCCACTGTTGAAATGGTTCCTCAATCACAACTGGCTTGAGAGGCAAAGAAGCCAATTTAGGTCTTCCCACAAAAGTCTGACAAGCCTCACATTTATCAACCCACTTGGATGCATCTCTGAACAAGGAAGGCCAGTAGTATCCTCCACGGAGTATCTTATGAGCTGTAACCGTTGATGAATAGTGCCCTCCACATGCCTGATCATGAAAAGCTGAGAGCAACTTTCTCTGTTGTTCCTTGTCCACACACTTCAAAAATCTCCCATCTAACCCACGCTTGAACAAAGCATTTTCCCACAATACATATTGCACTGACCTCAATTTAACAGTCCTCTTTTCTTTGGCAGTTAAATGAGAGGGGCATTCCCCATAGGTGAGAAAATGGGTGATGTCAGCATACCATTCATCAACTGAGCTAAGGAACAGAACGGTAGGAATGTCAGCTTTCTCCTCCAGCAACTCATGTTTAGCTCCTTCAGCAATGAGCTCACAAAGGCCTTTTCCACGAACCAGCTTGGTCGGTTTGATGTCAATGTCATACTCTTGGACCTTAGCAACCCAGTTCCCTCTCTTGGATCCAAATTCTTGTTGTGTGAGAATTGACTTAACAGTTGTATCTGGAACCAGCACCATGGAGTGAGAGTTGAGGATATAAAAACGAAACTGCTTAACAGCTTTGACCACTGCAAAAGCATGCTTCTCCATCATGGTGTATTTCAACTCATGATCTTTCAGAATATAGCTCATGAACGCAATTGGGAGTTCATGCTCATTAGAGTCTTCTTGAGTTAAGACAGCAGCCAAGGTATTATCTGTAGCATAGCAATAGATGATGAAATCTTTGCTGAAATCAGGACAGGCTAAAACAGGAGTTTTAGCAATAGCTCTCTTGATACCTTCAAAGGATTCCTTTCCTTCAGAAGACCAACCAAATGTTTGCTTCCCTTTCATCATCTGAGAAATATTCAAAGTTAACTCTGCAAAATCAGGGATGAATCTTCTCAAGAAATTTATCTTACCAAAGAAGGAGTGCACGCCCTTTTTGCTGGTTGGGAGAGGAATTTGTTGGATGGCTTGAACTCGTTCAGGATCAATCTTAATACCATCCTTGGAAACGATGTGCCCTAATAACTTTCCCTCAGTGACACAAAAGACAGATTTTTTAGGGTTCAGAGAGATCCCATGCTCTCTGCATCTCAGCAGAACTGTCTCTAGGTGATCAAAATGATCCGCTCTTGTCTTGGAAAACACTGTCAGGTCATCAAGATATATGACAATACACTTCCCTTTCAAGCTTCCAAAAGCCAGATCCATGGCTCTCTGAAAAGTGGCACCAGCATTAATGAGCCCAAAAGGCATCCTCTTGTAAGCAAAGGTACCCCAAGGAGTAGTGAAAGCTGTCTTGTGTTGATCTGCAGTATCAACCTCTACCTGATTGTATCCCGAGAATCCATCGAGCATGGATAACATTTCAGACCCTGTAACTGCTTGCAAGACCTGATCCATCATAGGCAAAGGATAATTATCTTTCAAAGACGCCTGATTCAGGTTCCTGAAATCAACACAGATGCGGATCTCACCATTTTTCTTCCTAACAGGCACAATATTTGCAATCCATGTTGAATGGTGAATGGGAAAAATGATTTTAGCCTTCAACAACTTCTGAATTTCCTGAAAGATGGTGTCAGCTATTTTGGGATTATACTGCCTCTGTTTCTGCTTAAAAGGTTTAATTCCTGGTTTGAGAGGAATCGAGTGCTGCATATCTTTTGGTTTGAAAGCTTTCAAATCTTCATAAGAATAAGCAAGAACATCCTTATACCTCCTTAGAAGATCAATTGCTTTTCTCCTCTCATCTGCTGTGCAACATTTTCCAATATTCACTAGCTTAGGGTCATTAGAACTCCCAATATTGATTTTGTCATACTCAGCTGATTGCTGAGGTCCAGTAGAAGCTCTAGACTTCACATACCTGTCATGTTTATCAAACAGTTCCTCTAAGCTTACCAATCCTTTAGGAATCTTATTCCCCTTGAGTTTAATGCACCCTTCCTGACCTGTTTCTTCCCCTTGGGTGACTGCTTTGTCAAAGGGCACACTCTCACGAGGTAGGTTGTCACTTCCCTCAAAATACAGCTGTTCGAAATTACCCTTGAGTTCCAGGAAGGAAAGCAAATGTTGATCATCATTGAAAACCTGCCAGTTATTGGTGTTATCAGGTACACTGGGTCGATGGATCATCTCAATGGTGAACTTGTCTTGAGAGAAATCAGGATGAGGAATCAGTAGCGACCCTGAGACAGCTAGTGAATCAGCCCTGCTGTTCTTTTCCCTAGGTACTGCTTCGATAGAGAAAGCATCAAGGAATTCAATGGAATCCCAAACCTGATTCCGGTAATGTTTCAGCCTTCCATTTTTTACTTGAAAAAGGTTTCTGACCTACTTTACAATCAATTCTGCATCACCACGAGCCAGAAGATTCTTTACACCTTGTTCTTTGGCCACTTGCAATCCGAGAATGAGAGCCTCGTATTCTGCTGTGTTATTAGTATTCTCGAACTGCAACTTAAATGAAAAGGGGTGTAGGCTTCCTTCAGGTGACACCAGCAGGACACCGGCTCCGGAACCAGCTGAGGAACAACTTCCATCAAACTCTAAAATCCAAACCCCATTAGGATCTTTAGGAGACACTTTGGGGGGTCGGATTTCATCAGGGGACATAATCATGTAGTTACCATGCCCCATATCCTCGTAGAGTATTTGTGCTCTAGGATCATCCGTTTTCTGCACAATATACTCAGACTGCTTCTCAGGCAGCAACTTCTTCATTTGTCCATTGACAGGCACGAGTGCATGTGACCAGTCCATTTGGATTTCCCCACCCACGTCCTTACAGAAGTTCCTACTTAGCAACATCCCGTATGAAGGGGGAATATCTGCCACTAAGATGGTAGCCAACACTTTCTTCTCGGGCAAAGCAGCAAAAGCTACTTGTGCATCTTTAATTCTCCCGACCAGGGGCACTTCTTTACTCTCCATGGAGTAACAAGATCCATAAGTGCGTGTGAGGGTCAGGCCTAAAGCATGAGCTACTTTAGCAGGCATCACATTATCTGAGGCTCCGGAATCTATGACACAATTACTGAGCCTATGACCAGCTATAAGAAGTGTTACATAAAAAGGCTTGATTTTGTCACTAGGCGAGGTGACAATGGCTACCAGACTAGGCTGTGGTGTAGAAGGAGGAGTGGGAAAAAGGCCTTTAGAGGTGGTCTTAGAGTGGGAATTGACAAAGTGGATCATTTTGGCAAAAGCTTTGGGATGGGTTTGATAGTACTCAGCTTCTGAGATTTGGACCTTGGTCTTTTTCAGGTGATCAACAATATCAAAGGATCCAGAAGTGGACGGGCCATCATCATTCGGTACTCTAGGCTTATCAACTTTAGGAGAAAAAGAAGAAGCAACTTTGGTAGTAGGATTGATAGGACTCACCTTTGGTGTAGATGAGGTAGGGATAGGAGATCCTCTTTTTGCAATCACGGGAATAGTTGTCGACTGCTCCTTAGATTTCTTGATAGGCTGTGTCACTTTCTCCCTCTGACTTGTCTGTTCTCGAGTCATGACAGTGAATGATTCGCTATTCATGTCTGCTACCACTTCATCATAATCATCTCCATCATCAATGCCCTCAGTGGTGAAGAAATTTACTCGAGATCCCTCAAGTTCGTCTGCTTCATCATCAACTTCTCTCGCAAACTCTTCGCAAGCTTCGTTATCTTCATCGTCATCTGGTTCTTCCACCTCGCAGGTCGCATTGACAGGGACTTTAACAGGAGGTCCTTCAAGTGCTAATCTTGTTTGAGAAGCAGGCAAACGATTTTTGGGCTGAAAATTTCTCCTTGGAACGTCTGCATAAGGAGCGTGCTGAGCCAATTGTTTCTTTATAGCAATAAGATCATTTGCAAGTTTCTGAACTAATGGATCAGTATTAGGTCCAGGGGTGGAAGAGGAAGAAGCAGCAGACTTAGATTTGGGAGGGTCTCTTCTCAACTTCCCTGACATGATCAAGTCATCCTCGATACTAACAGCGAGAGTTTGATCCTCGACCAATGTTGCGAGATTAGCCCTTCTTAGTGCATAACTAACTTTGGGCGATTGAGCATTTAGGAAGAAACATTTTTGAATTTGATCAACAGGTCGGGTAGGCTGCGGAATTTTATTGATCAATTTGTTGAACCGGGCCACAAATTCTCTCATGGGCTCTTGTGAATCTTTCTTTATCTGAGAGATTTGGGCTAGCAAGGCATGTACATCTTCTGCCGGCTTGAAACGGTTTTCGAACTGAGTTCTCATTGTGTCCCAGTCGGTGATAGCGCCAGCCGGAAGGTGGTAGAACCAATCAGCAGCATTATCTTGTAACGTCTCGACGAACAGCCTTACGGAGACGTCTTCATATTCGACTCCCAGAACTCCACATGCAACAACGAAGGCTGCGATGTGTTCATCAGGATGCACTTTGCCATCGCCTTTGAATTTAGGAAAGTTCTTCCGGTTACCTCTGGGTAACTCATGCAAAGGCTGAGTAAGGGCCAGGGGCCCGACACGATGACCCCATGGTAATGGCGCCGCCATTCTTGGAAAAACGGCTTGGAGAGGGACTGCAACACCAGCAAGAATCAAAGCTTGAAGATTAGGGCTAGCTGGCTCTGAAGGAATACCACCCGTAGGAATTCTGTCTTGAGCAGGTGGAGTGCTTGTCGAACGAGTCCTTCTATTTCTTGTTGAAGGGAAAGGAAAACCCTGCTGCTCCAAAAGCTGAAACTGAGAATCTTCAACACCAAGGGCCCTCCTCCCTCGAGTAAAACGCGGAGTCGCCAGATCAAAGGATGATCGAAAAATTACAGAACTGGAATATGATTTTCCCCAGCGGAGTCGCCAAAAACTGTTGGTCGTCAAATAGGACTTTTAAGAAGAGCAACAGTCAGGGGACAAGAAGTCCCTCCTCTTTAATGGGAGAGGTTCCCTTATTCAGAAACGAACTTATTTACAAATGTACAAAACATTATTTTCTGGTTAAACTTGGATATTACGAAAGTGTTTTCAATGAGGATGTTCAAGTACAAAAGGACAGAGGAATGAGAAGACGAGAATGAGCAGAAAGGCAACATGCAAAATTATAGATATTAGAGTAATTCTTTATGTATGCGAAGTCACAGTGAATTGAAACAAGATCATTTGTATCAAATAAATAAGATGGAATTCAAAGACACAAAGTTCTGTAAATAACATCTGCTAGAACACAAAGTTTCTTAACATAACACAGACTCATTAATCAAGGACACAAAGTTCCTTCTTGGTTATACAAGATCACCGTGCTTGCAAAGTCGAAGAGTATGCAATCGGCAAGACTAATGAACTTGAGACAAATGATCTTCACAAAGAAAATAAATGAAAGCTTAGGAGTAACAGAGATCAGATAGACAAAGAATGGAAAGTCCTTCTGTATTGATTTCTTTATGATCTATTTACACTTTCAGAAAATATGCCAAATTCTTCCTCCTTTTTAGAATGGCGTAAAGAAGGCCATTATATAGCTTACAAATCAGTTACTCTTCGTAACCGCTTCTTTAACCAAGAACAGTTAAGGACCGCCAATCGCAATACCTTAACTTCTTACAAAGAAAACGGAAAAAGAAAGGGAAGAAGAGAAAAGAACAAGGAGGAGAAGACAGAGTCACTGAGAGGGACCCACCGACTTCAGAATCCGGCCAACGCCTCAGCTATGTCTCTGCCATGAGGGACCCACCGACTGAGTCAGAATCCAAGACTTTCTCCATCTCTTTATCAAACTCGACTGAGTGAATTTCCTTAAGAGAGCAGATTTCCTTCATTTTCTCTTTGGAGATTGAGCTTTCCTTGAACAGATTATCTTTGACATAAGCTCTGAATTGAGCTTTAATTTCTTGCAAGGAACGGGACACACCAGAAGTTTCATCTTGAAGATGACAATGAATATCCTTGAAAACTGATATAACCAGCGTCTTGAAAGCTTCACCTTTCTGCCAACTGTTCTTTAGTTCTCCCAAAGCCTACTCCAAAACTTTGATCTTCCATATTGATAGCAACTAGGAGGACAGAACCGCAAACCAGGCTCGGAAAGGAATTTCAGAGGGGACACGCGCAGGTTTTCAAATTGCAAGGGTTCGAGCAAGGGTAGCATGGAAACAATGTAAGAATTGCAAAGGTGGCTTGCTCGTTACATAGCCTTTGAGGAGAGAGAAGGGTGATCAATGTGCATTTAATGCATACCCACCAATTTGAATAAGCAGGATATTCGGGTAGAGCGGAAAAAACTGGTACGAATGACACTTGGTTCACTTGGGACATGTGAGACGCGAATGCGCGAAACACGCGGCTCGGCCGATTCGGGCGAAACAGGGAGAAGACGCACAAATGCATTTTGGGACATTTGGGACGAAAACGCGCGAAGTACGCGGTTCGGGTGTTTCGACCGAAAATGGAACAAAAGGCCCGTTTGAACTTGGGACATTTGGGACATGAAAGAGCGAAGTACGCGGTTCGGGTGTTTCGGCCGAAAATGGAACAAAAGGCCCGTTTGAACTTGGGACATTTGGGACATGAAAGAGCGAAGTACGCGGTTCGGGTGTTTCGGCCGAAAATGGAACAACTTGCACTTTTTGACTTGGGACATTTGGGACAAAAAGTTCCGAAGTACGCGACTCGGGCGGTTCGGGCGAAAATGGAACAACTCGCACGAAAAGTTTGGGACACTTGGAACATGAAAGAGCGAAGTACGCGGTTCGGGGATTTCGGCCGATCGGGGAACAGAGCGCAATTTTGAACTTGGGACAGTTGGGACGAAAAGCTCCGACGGGCCCGAAAATGGAACAACTTCGGGGATTTCGGCCGATCGGGGAACAGAGCGCACTTCGGAACTTGGGACACGCGGGACAAAAATGTCCGACAGGCCCGAAATACATACAAAATGACCCAAAACTGCAGACTTTTCTCAATTTCACGACTTCGGTACATTAGAGAAAACACTTAAACTCAAAATTATGAAATTTTTTTTTACTTTCATCAGAGCAGGGAATTTAGGCCAAAATTTGAAAAGGGCGCATACGTGGAGGATGAGATATCCATCATGGATGACCTAATTGACAGAAATAAGCCCGCACCAAAGCGTAAGGAGAGGGAAGAGAAAGAGGAACAAAAGGCAGTGGAGAAGCTGAATGTAGACACCGTGGGGCCAAGTACCTACGTCTGGAAGAAGAAGAGGATGGTGGTCAAGGAAAATACCCCAGAACCTGCAAAGCCACCATCCCCTGAAGAACCCTCAAATGAAGAAAATACCACATCCCTGACTCTGGAATTTTCTACAAAGGAATAAGAACAAGGGACGGAAGAACCAGAGTCTGAAGATACAGACGATGTGAACGCCTATATAGGTGAAAAGGATGATGATGAAGGGGAAGAGTTGGAGGTAAATCAGGAACCGGTTAATGTCCACAACTTGGAGGAAGAGGAAGCAGAAGATGCAAATGATGCCTTCATCTTTTTAAGGAGGAAGGGCTCCCAAGGGGAGGAAGGCACGCGGAGTGAAGAAAGGAGTGAGAGGGCAAGTACTAAGGAACCAGATATGCCCAAGCTCACTCAGGAGGAGGTGAATGAGAAAGTGACAAGGGAGGTAGAGAGGATAATTAATACCTTGGTCGATGAGGAATTGGAGTGTAGCACAGAGCTCATGCTCGGTGCATTCAAGGAAGAGTAGAGGGAGAAAAGTGTGGGTAGCACAAAAGGCCCAACTCTTTTAGTAACTATTCCCAAGGGTGTGTGCATGGGAAGTAAACGTGTGGAAGGGGAAAGAATAACGATGGGATATGTTGATGACCCCAACAAAGTTTCACGCACGCGTTTCCAGAGTACCATGCCCACCAAGGAGCTAATTGCCATGGAATCCTTTGATCATGAGGGTGGGTAGCCACGCAAAAGAAAAATGCTATCATGGGTGTTCGACTCCCACCTTGATGAGACCGAGTTCTAGGTTAACCAAGGAGTGGTACTAGCGCTGTCTGAAGGAAATGGGGACAACCCCATTATAAACATGCAACAACTATCGGATGAGCAAGTGTGTAATGTGCTCAACAAAGTCTCTGTGGAAGTTGAGGTTAGGATCTTCTGTAGAAATGATAGGGTTAAAGTCTTGGAGGACCTGATGGAGAAGAGGAAGGAAGAAGTAGTTAAGCTAACCAAGGAACTCAGCCTTGAAAAGTTGATCAGTGCTCAACTACAGCGAGAATTACAAGAGGAGAAAGTTAAAGTGTGCAAATTTTCCAAGAAGGTGGAGCTCATCTCCCAGGATATTATCATGAAGCACCTAGACCTTAACCCTCTCGCGCAAAAATATGGTTCCTCCCTAGAATTTCTTGAGGACTTGACTCAGATCCTCACCATGGAAAGGAAGCCTTTGGCCTTGCAGTCAGTAGAGGATGTAGCTGCGTGCTTGGAGCAGGAGGACAAGTTGAAATTTGTCACGCTCATAGATGAATACAACAAGGTGCTCGTTGATGTAAAAATAGTAGCAAAAACCACTAGGGTTGCATACGACCATTGCACAGATCAGGACAAGGTGACAAGCATGTTGCTTACCAGTGACAAGGTCGAGCTGAAGGAATTCAGGGAAAAGAATAAAGGCAATAGATCCAAGTGAGAAAAGATCCTAGCCGAAGTGGAAAAGAATTCTGAAGCTATTGAGACCCTACGGGTCTCAATCAAAACCCGGCTAAAAGATCTCTACAAGGTCATTACGAGGAAGACGGATGCCTTGGAGGACTAAGAAAAATAACTAGAGATGGTGGTAGAGACCATAAACACACAGGGGGAAGGGTTAACCTTCGACAAGGTGAGCACATTGGTTGGCGACCTTTGCACAAGAGCGCAGGATGAAGTCAGTGCATGGAACACGCTGGAGGCTGACCTGCAACATAATTTCCCCCTTCTTCTTCTTTAGGCAGTTCTCCTTCTATTCTTTCCCCCCCATTCTTTATTATTTTCCAAGGTAGGGCCTTGTCATTTTTTTTGTACTGCATTCTTTGAAGAGGTTCCCGAGGGCGGAGAACAAGTGAAGTGTGGGGTAATGTTAGGACCCTAATATAGCTTCCAAAGCTTAAAGGCACGTAGGTGTGCATGACCAGAGGAAGCACATAAATTAAGGCGCACAAGGCAAGATTCAAAAAGGGGTTCCTGGAGAACCAAGGATGCACGCCCGCAAAGCACAATTCGGGACTTAGCCATTTTTGGCCTTTTGGATAGGACACATGAAGAACGTGTTCTGTTTGGATAAGGTTCCAACCTGGCAACAGGGTGTTCTGGGAGGAATATACCTTGCAATAGGAAGATCTAAAAAGCTAATCATGACATGGAGAGGCATGTGCCTAAGGCGATCCACACCTTGACACTTGGGGCCAGATCTGAGGTTGCAGAGGAGTTTGTTAGAGCTCAGATGCCTATTTATACGCGTGCCCTTGGCAAAGAAAATGGACACAAGTAAGGAAGTGGAGCTCTACCAAATTACTACGAGAAATATTGGATAAAATGGGTAGATGATTATAGGAAGGATGTAATGATGGAATGGGGAATGAAAATTTTGTTTTGTGATCATACATGTATGGATCCAGATATGGCGCGTGACTACGGTCTCCCTTTCTATAATATTTTATAAGTAATGCTATGAATGAATATGATAAGGTACAATGACAATTGTATCAAGACCCTTTCTCTATATTACCTGCATATTTTTATTATGCTTTTCTTTTTGTATAATCATGAACCTTATTTGAATGTTAAGTCTATTTGGGGGTTTACAACTTCCTAGTTCTGTTAATTTTGTTAAGTGATTTTACTTTGAGATGACTGAAAGGGTATAAAAGTCGTTCTGAGCTCTATAGCTTTTTCATGTCCTTTAAATCACTAATTCAAGATCATGAATGATGTCTTCCACTAAACTCACATAATAGAGAGACTTGGCTCCCTCTCGCGTGCCTTGGGTGAGCGCCCAGCACCCACTGGGTGATAGGCAAGCGCACATGAGGTTCCCTTGTTCTTGGTGGGTGCAAAAATGACTACAATTTTTATGTGAGGGTGATCTAATCTTTGAATAACCACAAATAGTTTAGGATTTTTCATTTGATTCTTCAGTTGATAAGGGAATTAGGGATCCTAAAGAATCCATAATATTTGTGAGCTTGTTGGAAGATCGTGGAACTATTTAGATAGTGTAATGATCAAAATCTCTAAGGAGAAAATCAACATTGGCTTTATATTTTTGTAATATCTCATTTTTACACTGATATTCTCTGTTGATTTGATTGATAACGAGTTGTGAGTCTCCGTCGATTTCCAGGATTTGAAAACCTAGTATAATAGTAGTTGTAAGACCCATAATTAAAGCTTTGTATTCTACCATATTGTTAGTACATTAGAAATTAAGTTTAAATGATAAGGGAATAATAATCCCCTAGGGAGGTATGATGACGATACCAACTCCTCCCCCTTAATGGCATTTAGATCCATCAAAGAAGAGGGTCATTTTTATAGGAGTGAATTCATATTCATAGACAATGTTGATAGGTTCGTCAGGAAATTGTTTGTGAGGATGAGTATCAGGAAGGGGTGCTTCATCAAGATGGTCTGCAATGGCATGGCCTTTAATTTATTTTTGTGATATCAATTCAAGGTCAAACTTGGTCATAAGCCTAAGCCACCGAGTTATGAGGTCACTATGATATGGCTTGGAATGTATGGTTTTAAAAGGGTTAAAGCTAGTGACATCATATGTTTTGTGATTGAGGAGATAATGGCATAGTTTGGAGGTTACAAAATATAGAGCGCACCATAATTTTTTAGCTTCGTTATAACATGTTTCATATTTGTGGAGTGTGTGACTTATGTAATAGACAACTTATTCATGGCCTTAGTCATCACGGTGGGAGAGCATAGCTCCTAAGGCATGGTTTATGGCAGATATATAGAGATAGAAGAGTTCCACCTCACGAGGAGGTATAATAACAGGTGGTGTTAAAATATAGTGTTTGAGTTCATTGAAAGCTTTGTGAAAATTCATATCCCATCTAAAATCTACATCCTTGTAGAGGAGATAATGGAACAGTTGACAATGGTTGGATAGCTGAGATATGAAATGTCATATAGACTGTAGCTTACCTTGAAGGCTACACAACTGTTTGATATTTGATGGAGGAGGAATTTTAATGATTGCTTTAATTTTGGTCTGGGCTACTTCAAAACCTTGAATATATATGATGAACCATATAAATTTTAAGGTGAGCACACCAAAAACACTCTTACCAAGGTTGAGACAAAGGAAATACTGAATAAGACGGATGAAGATTGAATCAAGGATGACAAGATGGTCTCTATGTTGTTTAAACTTTCCTAAGAGATCATCAACATAATCCTCTACATTTTTGTGGATGATATCATGGAAAATGTATGTCATAGCACATTGATAAGTGGCACCTGTGTTTTTGATTCTGAAGGGCATAAAATGGTAGCAGAAGGTCCCCTAAGGGGTAATGAAGGATGTCTTGTGTTGATCATCGGTGGCGATAAGGATTTCATTGTAGCTAGAGAAGCCATCCATGAGGGAGATAATTTCATGGTCAGATGTTAGATCAAAAAGTTGATCGATATTTGGAAGAGGGAAATCATCTTTAAGGAAAGCAAGATTAAGATCCTAGAAGTCAATACATATGTGTAACTTTCCTGAGGCTTTGGTTATGGGTACGATGTTGGAGACCCATTGTGGATAGTCAATGGGTATGATGAAATTGGTAGAAAGAAAATGTTGTAATTCCTCCTTGATAAGGAGAGCCATGCGGGGATACATCCTACAAAGCTTCTATTTTACAATTTTGTTGTTGGGATAAGTGAAAATGTTATATACGATGATATTTGGATTGATACATGGCATATCACTATATGACCAGGAAAAATCTTAACTATAGTTGGATAAGAAGTTCGTGAAATATTCTAATTCTTGTGTATTTACTGATTGGTTGACTTTAACTATGCGATTTTTTCAGCGGTTCCTAAGTTAATTTCGACAATGTATTCATTGAGAAGGGTTTTTGTATCGGGTGCTAAGACTTTTTGAAGGAAATGGTCGTCTACTCCCATATGGGAGAGAATGTCTTTATCATCATGACATTGAACGATATCGATGATGGGTGAATCTTCTTGAATCATTTTTGGCCAAATGAGAGGAATTATTTTAGTAACGTGGTTGGATTGATAATTCAATGGTCCTAACAAAATAGTATTGGCTAAAAACAAGTTAGGTGGGATGGAGATGGTATTATCAGTGTCTATGGGGTCATCACATTCGGTGGATGGTGATGATTCTAATTTGGTAATACATATGAACGTGGCTTGTGCAAATGGGTCGGTAGTGAGTCTTTCATATCCTAGACCATATTTTTTGTGTGGTTTAAGAGATTGTAGGAAGATTAAGTCATGTATTCCTTGTTCATAATGCCCAAAACCAAATCCTTTTCATGCACAGGGATGGAGGTACATTTGAGTGAAGTTTTAATTATATAAATATTGGAAATCTGATGAGAATGGCATGACATGATGTTTTTCAATGGATTGTGGTGAAGTTTGGTCAATTCCTCCATAAAAGAGGTTGGTTTTTAAATACGCTAGACCATAAGATATGATAGCTACTATATCGAGCTCAAACATAGATTGCTTTTCTGGTATACCATACATTTTAGGTGTAGGTAGGGAGTTAATCATGAGGAGGTGGTACTCCCCCAATGAAAGATGTTGCATGACATCTCTGAGGGAGGAGTCATCTGGTAATTTGGATGATGGGATAAACTTACTAGTGGATACTTTTTCAGATGATTCTGATGTTGATTTATGTATTAAAATGTCATTTGAATAATATGTCATGTTGTAGTCAACAAAAGGATTGGGATCCACATGTACTGTGAATGTTTTGCCCTCACGCTCATATTTAATGTAGCGGTGAAGGGTCGAGGTGACACAATGTATGGTGTGTATCCAGGGTCCACCTAACATCATGTTGTACTTGAACTCTCCCTATATAATGTAGAAGAGTTATGGAAGGGTTTTAATGCTAACTTTAAGTGGTAGTATGATGGTACCTAGTGTGGGTATGATGGTGTTGTTAAAGGCTTGGAGTAAGACAGGTGTTTGGGTGATAACAGTGTTTGGTATTCTAATTTGATTGAAATCGATGGATGAGATAATGTTGATAGTGGTGCCCCCATCAATCATGACTCTTTTAACTAGGACATCATTGACTTGAGTGGTGATGAAGAGAGTCAAGTCATGATCCTAAGGCTGAAGTGATGGTATTTCGGAAGATTCAAAGGAGATGGCGGAAGATACTTTGAGAGCACCCAAAAAGTTTGTGAAAGAAGCTACATTGTTTGTGGGTATTGATATGGATTGAAGGGCTTTGATCATGGCTTTCTTGTGAGATGGTGATGTTTGAACAAGCTCGTAGAGTGAATTTTTAACTAGAGCTTGGTGTAATTATTTGAAAACAACCTTTTTTTATTGTGATGATAGAAGGTGGGGCAAAAAGAATGAAAATTTTGATTTTCTGATTAGATGTGTTAGGGGTGAGCAAAATGGAAACTTTGGATTTATTAGAAGATGAAAAAGGTCCTAGGGTGGAGGGATGGCGATGGAATTATTAGATTTTTTCATTTTTGATGAATCAAGATTATAAGCACGTGAGCATGTGGTGATACGATCAACATCAACTCGATGAGGAAGGTATTTTTTAGAGGATGTCATAGATGTGGTCAAGGATGTAACTATAGATGTGTGAGGTTTTATGGATTTGTATGACTCCAAAGGAATAATACCCTTACTCTCAAGTTTCTTAATGATTGTGTGAAAGGATTTACAATCTTCTATAGAGTATCCTGGTGTCTAATGGTAATCACAGAAAGCTTCAAAGTTATACCAGGATGGATTCCAGCCTTAAGAGCTATATGGTTTGAGAGGAGGCAACACTAAAATCTTTTGTTGAAGTAGCTTTTGTAGAGTTGTTGCATAATGGCCTTTAGGTGTAGATGTTGATAGTGATGGTATCTCACTTGATTTGACATTCACAAGAGATGTTGTTTTGGCTGTAGATTGTTTAGTCTTCTATAAATGGATATATTTCAAATATGTGCTAATGATATGTGATTTAGATGTAAAGGGTATGGAACCAAGATAGATGATTGATATTTTGATTTTTTTAATGGGATGATTTAGAGATATGACCATAACCTTTTTAGATGGGGGTGGAATAATTTTTTTAAGGTTACTTGGGCAATTTTCGGTGACACATTGATCATATGAGATTTTCATGATTTGGATGACTGGTTATTTTTGAGGTATGTGTGAAGAGTTCTTAGAAGGGCTAGGTGAAGAGGTGGTAGCTACAGATATAGAAGATTCATTTTTGACAACAGGTTGTGGGGGTGTTTTTGGTTTCTTGTCGGATTTTGATTCTAGGGTGTCATTAGAATATGTGGATGTGTATTCAATGATAGAAAATATCTTATTAATGGTATTTATGGTGTAGTGAGCTTGTACATAATTGGCTTGAAGTTGACTACTTGATGAAGAATGATTCGGGAAGGGTTGTTTAAAGACATAAAATTTATGATTTTGGGGTGCGTTGGGGTTATCTAAATGCAGTTCAAATTTATCAATCAAATCCTAAAAGACATTTTAGAATGAATGAAATATTTTGATTTCGTGACCCTTAACTCTGTTGTATTTGTAATAATCATTATCCATATACCAAGAGGGCTTAGAAAAAAATGTGTCGATTGGTCGAATCGATGGAAGATAGATAATGTTAGTGGCGAGAATTTTATTGAAAACTGCACTGTAAGTATCTCCAATGGGGGTATAACTACATTGAAGTCGGGAGTGTTTGGAGGTCAAATGTTCCTTAGAGGTGGATTTGATAACTACAATGTTTGTTGATGACTTAGATTTATCTGAATTGGAGGATAGCTTGGATGAAAAATTTGATTTTGGTTTCTTTGGTCTAAATTTGACTTTGCCTTATTTAAGGGATCATAGTTCAAGCTTACAGGCCATGGTAAAATCTTCATCAATTTTTTGAAAGGATCAAATTTGGAGTGTGGATGAGATATCTTTAGCGCATGAACAGGAAAATTATTTGATTAATTCTATTTGTGGGAGTGAGAATGAAAGTTGATTGATTATATCCGTCATGTGAGCAACAAAGTATGTGATAAACTCATCTTCAAACTATTTAATGGCCCATAAAGGTATGTAATGGTGATTTTTCGTGTGATGTTAATTGAAAAGTGTTCCAGGAAGAGTTGGGAAAGTTGTGTGAACGAGAAAATAGAGTATTGTGGGATGCTATTATACTAGTTTAGGGCATGACCAACTAGAGACATAGGGAATTTCCTAAGCATCAAGTCTTCATTGTGGGATATAAGATAACAAACATGGCAAAAGGCTCAGATATGTTGCTAGGGGTCTTATTTGCTATATAACTTAAGAAATTTAGGAAGCTCCCAATGAGGTAGATAGGTTTTTTAAGGCACAGATGGATGAATAGGTTTGTTAAATATTTGTTCATACGAAAGTGTGTTCTTAGGGCCCATGTAAGCGGATTAAATACTAGATATCCTGTCCATTAAAGCTTAAAGAGGGTCCATTTGGGGTGGTTTTTGTGTACCAGATGAGGATGAACTAGATTGGTTAAATGAGTACTGATTAAGTTATTTGTATGATTGATATTGTTGACGGGTGTATTGTTGGAATGGAATGTTTTGTTGAGGAATGTTTATGGGGATGTTGTAAGTATGTTGTGATACTAAGGGTTGTGATGGTTTGATATAATGATACTGGATGGGTATATATGTGTTCAAGAGAGTTTGTGATGTTGAGGTACATGTTGAAAGGAAATGGATGTGTGGATAAGGGGTTGTGAATATGGGGATGATTGTTGAAAAGGAATAGAGGTGGAAAAAAATGGTTGTGATTGCTGTGGAATGTTTTGGAAAAGAAGGAGATGTGATTGTTATGGTATGTATTGGGAGGAAGAAAATGGTTGAGATGGTTGAGGTATATGTTATTAAATAAGGGGGGTGGAAGATTGTTGTGAAGTCAGATGAGTACTGGAAATAACACTAGTATTGATTAGGGGTATAGATGTGGGGATAGCCATAGTAATGTTTTGGAGAGGTGGTGTGTTTTTTTGGGAGGGTAGTGGCTGATATACACTAATAGGAATAGTGCCAAAACTTACGGGGATGTTTGAACAATAGAGGAAGATGGAGGGGTGTGTGATGGTGAAGAGGTACCCACATTGTTTTGAATCAGTGTAGATCTAGTGGATGGATCGGGTGAGGATGTGGGTTGCTGAGTGGTTGTGTCTTGTGAAGAGATTACATTAAGATTAAAAAATGGGCATATAAGACACAACAGTGGATGTTTCTAGTTGGTTTTTATGAAGGGGTTCGTGATTCAAATCAATGAGATGAGAGAAACCACATGAAGGATAAGGCACATAAGGTTTTGGTTCAGGTAATGATGACTAAAGATGAACACCCCTATATGTGAGATAGGAATTAAGGGCTATGGAGTTTAAATCATGGATTTTGGAGAAGACATGATCCCCACTATAGAAGAACCAGGTATTGAATGGAGTAGGTATCTTAGATGAGTAGGATTAGTTGCTAGGAGAATGTGGTTGTTCTTGATCTTTGGTTGGGGGTGATGTAGTTTTTTTTCGTTCATGAAATAAATGCTAGACATTCCAAATAAGTGTTTGCGTGTTATCAATGGAATGTTCAATGTATTAAGCATGTTCTCTGGTGTTTGGATAAGGGATTGTTATCTTGTAACTACCATAATGACAAACAAACTATCACCTACCAAAATGAAAATAAATCTAGGTTGGTTAATTAAAAGTAGTGAACAAACCACACACAAAGATTTGATTGTATTGATTAATTTATAAAGATGAAATGTGTAAAATGGCTGATAAGGTCCTAGGAAATGGATTTCAATGGATGGTTTTAGGAGTGTTTAAGGCTATATTCCTCAATATACCTAAAGGTACATGAGGCCCAAATCTATGCTAGTGCCGGTACAGGGCCTAGTATTGGGGCCTACCCCCTCACTTCACGGTCCTGTAACAATAAGGGAGTCGTGTGCTTGGCCAATATACTGAAAACTAGTTTTTTATACTCAGCCAGAACACCAAGTTAGTTTCCTTATTGGGTGATGAAATCCCAATAGTTATCACCTGGATAGGAGTGTTTGATGCAAGTTTGATATTTGATGTGGTTTGGTTGTGTGTGAGAGAATGTAATGTGAATGAAATAAATTAATCTATGTGATCAAGTAAGATGCAAGGTTCATTTTAAATCCAAAATAATGATTGATTTTGATGAGGGAAAACAACAAAATGTAATGTTTTAGAAAAAAACAAAGGAGAAAACACACTTGTGAAAAAACTTCCTTTTTAATTTTTAATTTTTGATTTTTTAGCAATGCAATAAGTAGTAAGAAAAAAACCAGAGAAAAACATGTGAAAGGTGTTAGCAGAAGACAAGAAATAAAAAATAAAATGGACTGGATGAGTAATAAAAAGAAGTCACAAATATCTTCGGTGATTAAGAGAATCGCTAGTGATTTACCCAATCATTGGTGATTTGACTGGATCGTTGGTGATAACATAGTAGAAAGCTGAAAAGGAAGAAAAGTGATTTAAATTAAATTTTAAGTGAAATGAAAAAGGGACTAGGGTCCCACTAGGATTGCCAAAATGTTCAAATATGCTTTTACTTTCTGACTTTAAATTAATGAAATAAAATAATAATAAAAAACTGACCTTAGAAGATGGATGGGTTTACTGATACCCAAAATTATGTGCGTTGAAGTTGGTATTCAATTGAATTTGTCATGTCTGTATGATTGTATGTGTCTACATGTCCTATAAATCAATTTGTGCTCAAAGACACAAAACATAAGGAGTATATAAATGGCTAAACAAGCTACTCGGTAAAGGCCAATTCCAAGAATCCAAAGGGACTTCCTTGGAGGATGTCAACTTGGTTTTAGAAAATTAAGTAGATTGATAATCAATGATAAGGATATGCGATAAATACTTATAAGTAGATACAATATAATGGATCTAGAATTCAAGGTGAATAGGTAAGTCCTTAACATCTTTGAAAGTGGCCTAAGTGAGGGTAGATGAAATATGTACATGTTCAAAGTAGTCATACGAGAAGTCATCGGTTTTTTGTTTGATCTCATGAAGAAATTCAAATTGATATTTAATGTCTTGGTCAGTGTACGAAAAATGGATTATGTAGAGTGTGAGTTCATGTAAGATGTTATATTGTTCCCAGAAGAATGGATGTCTAACTATTGGAAGGCTGTAAATGTTGGTAATTGGATGTGAACGACCAGGAACTTCCATCTAATAAAGAGCCATCCTTGGAAACAACAATGTTAAATGTTAAGGATTTTATAAAAGATGATAAAAACATTTGAAAGGTTGATAAATTGATGAATGGTGTTTTTGAAAGGAATTATTGGCTATTTAGGTCAATTCCTGGCGATTAGGGTGAATAGCTAGCGATTGTAGTGATTTTTGACAGTTCAGATATAATGAGAACTTGAAGCTATAAAATGGTGCTTATGACTGATTTAAAAGTTTTTTATGATTAAAAAAAGACAAACAGAGATTGGGGCATACCTTTGAGTATGTTTCAAATATTCATTAGGAGAGACATGAGTAGATAAATTGTGTTGGGATGTTACTTGATGTTTAAGTGATGAAAACGATCACCAAAAATGCCTGAAAATGTTTGATGTTGATCTCTGATGGTATTTGATGATGTATTGGATGATGGAGTACCTAACAAAGAAGTGTAGGAGTGAAAAGGATGTCAGATAGTAAAGATTGAAGATCCCTAATGGAGAGCACATAAGTGTTATTTATAATCGCTAGCAATTCAACTAAATCACAAGCGATCTAGTTTTTGTGGGGAAATAAGTGATAACGTGGTTAAAACCACTTATAATCACATATGTTTGATTTAATATACGGGTAACTAACTAAGGGGGTGTTGAATGACGAGGTGAAGGATTTAAAATGGTTATAGGTTTGTTTTGTCTTATTTGTTTTTAGTTTCTGAGTGGTTTTGGGAGAGATAAAATATGATTTTATAGTTATGAGATGATGTGAGAAGAATATTTAATTAGGGTAAATATCGTGGGGGAGCTTTATAATTATGATAGGGTATTTATGAATTAAATAGTGACTCTAATTAATATAGTTTTGAAGATAGTGTAAATGAGCGGTGTAAATTTTTAGTGTCTACACTATGCTTTTCAACACAAATGATATTATTTCACCATCTTAATTATTTAATGAACAATTGATAAATGATTAAATATTTACATTAAGGTAATTGATAATAATTATTAAATTGATTCAAAATATCTTTCTAGAGTAAATGTGTATTAATAAAATAATAATTGAGTGGGAAACATGATAGACTTTATTTTTGATATATCAGGGTATAAATAACAATGGGTAAATAAAATTGTAATGGAAAAATGGGTAAGTGTGGTACATGGAAAAAATAGGGGGTATTTTTATTCTAATTATATAATGGGAGGAGGTATTATAATTTTAATAATTAGAGATAAAAACTATCATTAAGGGTATTTTTAATACCCTTCGAACGAACCTGTTATACCATACTTTTACTAAGTGAACCCCTTGTGGACTACTCACATCATCAACAAGACCCAATTTTGGTGATAAGAAAAGAAGTTGATATTTACCTAAAAATAATGTAGTTTTGAGGGAATACATGGCCAATAGTTCAACAAATGATATACTTCCACCTTGTTTGAAAGGGGCCACATGTTTAGATCCCCTAAAGGGAAAATCTCCACATATTTCCGTCAAGGGACCAACCATAGGAGAAGTGGAAGAGATAAGTGCATCCAGTAAGAGGAAAATGACCTATATGTTTGATTTGACATAATGGACCAAGGAAATATTTAATAAAACAATTACGGATGTCCATGTTGTTGAAGCCAATCCAATCCAAGCTATCCCCATCCCATTTCCAGGCCCAAAGTGACTATTTCTCAAGGACAGACTCAAATAGGTGCATCATCTTTTCCTCTAGAAGGATCACGTAGCAAGGGAAGAGGATGAGGGGAATAGTAACACCAAGGTAACCTAGGATGAGTAAAATATTGGATCCCATTCCTGAGGAAGAAGAGGAAGATCCAATCACCAAGAATTTTGTAAGCGAAAAGAGGTAAAAGGTGGCAACACCAGAAGTAGAAGAAACTATCCACACACTAGTAAAAGGAGATACCCCAAGCCTTGAGATAATTTCTAAGGTATCAAATAACCCAGAGGTATTTGATACTACCCCACATCATGTGTTAAAATAATTTCCTATCTCAATCCCAATTGAAGAAAAAAAAGTGTGGAATGTCCCTTAAGTTGTGGGATGAGAAGTATAAGAAACATCTCATAAACATGTCTTCACTGACTTGTTGCATGATTGTAGACAATATGTTGGAACTGAACTTCACATATAAAAATTTCCAAGTTTCACTAATTGAAGTGAAGGAATGAAGCTCAAAATATCAAGACCAATCCATTATAGTAGAGGATACAACGATAAAGACAATGAAATAAAATGTTGTAGAAGTTTTATTGGAAAAGATTGAACAACCAAAATTTATAGATCATATTCAATCAACTTTTGAAATAGTGGAGAAAATAATTGGAACTCATGAAGTTACATAAAGCTGTAGAAATAAAGGATCGAGATCAAACAGAAGTGCAAACTGAGTTAGCCAGAGAACTTTCTTTATCTGGAAAGGAAGGAGTTAGGGTTAAAGCTATTATACCTGTAGATGCAAGTGATCATCACTGTTCAACTAATATGGGAGAAGAAGAAAAAGAGGCAAAAAAGGATGAAACCCAAGTAAAATCAACTGAAAAGGTGGATACGCCACATGTACAGGTTGAGGATTCCATCCTCTCACTCTCTGAGTCACAAGAAATTTTTATTATAGTAAGTATGTCTCAACAAAAGGAAAAATGGAAGGAAATACTTTGATTGATGGATGGTTTGGATTTACACTCCTAAGGATGAGAAAAATAAGAGTGTAGTTTGAGGGAGTAGACCTTGAGAGCATCATCTCCATGAGGCCATCCAAAAAACCTAAGAAATTCAAGATTTTGTTCAGAAAAATGGTAGGACCTTGAGGGGAAAGGTTTGTGGAAGTTTCCACCCCATAAATTGATGTCTTAAGGGATGAATATTCCCCTTAATATTACTAGAATGCCAAGATCCCATTGGATAAAACAAGCATAAAGGGTATCAAATTTGAAGTTACTATGGAAATGGGAGGTCTCTTCACAAAAATGGATAAATAGGAAGTGATAAAAAATAACTTAAAGAGAAAGTTTACATATTGGAAACTTATGTGAAAATTTGGATACAACATCCACTTGGAGAGACAAGAAATTGTTGCATATATCACCCCTTAAGATTTAAATAGTGATTACAATTTGAAATATATGAGGAAGCTACCAATGAATGGATGAAAATTTTGATAAATGAAGGAAATAAGGTCATTAAAGAAATAATTGAATGCCAAAATCAGGTGATAGAAAAAATTGAAGAAAATTAAAACATTGATTGATACATTTCAAGTAGAATTTAAATATCAGGACATAATGTTTCTTAAGATTGAATCCATCATGAATGTGAGTGATGAAATGACAGATAATGAAGTAATAATTTCATCAGCTCATGAATGAAAACATTATGAGTATGAGGGGTCTATCAAATTGAGAATGGACACCTTGGGGGTATTACATAAACAAACACAATAACATGAGGGAAAGGAAAGGGAAAACGTGGAAAATATTGATTCTAAAATTTAGAGGATGCTTACCCTCAAGGATAATTACACTTCGATATCTAAAGACATAGAGAAGATGATTGATATTCTTCAACAACATATTAGATGGGAGATGGATTCTTTAAAGGATATCCATTATTCTTTCATACATAAATTCATTCATTTAGAGAAGTAAATTAATAAATTGTCCAAGAGAGTCAAGAAAAATAAATCTATTTCCATTGAATTTTACAATGTTTTATCTAAGTAGGAATTAGTTTTTTTTACCACATGGGTCTAGATGAGGACCCATATTAGGGATTTTTAAACACTTAAACACATACATGAATAAACTGGGAAAAAATTAAAATAGTGAAAAAATCAATATTGACCATACTTAGGTGTATTACTTATTTTTGTTCCCCTCCCCATTATTTATTATTTTCCATTCATTATTCTTTCAAAAGGAAAAATCAAATCATATGATTACAATGATCAACAAAGTCTTCTTGGAGGGACATGTATGGTGGTGATTGGGTAAAAGAAAAAAATAGTTTTTTTTGTAAAATGAATACTCTACACAAAAATCAATCATGGCTCAAAAAATTTCTAGCTGGGTGCATCAAAATGCAATCTTTTAAGTTGGAACAACTCATCCATCCACTTGATAGATCAAGGATGAAAAAAATATGGTTTTATTATTCTCAAGGCTCGTAGGGGTATCTAGGGATATTCTCTTAGGGGAATATTTTTTGTAAGAATGAATCTTTGTCTTCATTATAAGGGTTCAAATTTTGGGGTTTTTACTAAGGTGATTACATTGTACAGTCATTAGCAGACATTGAGATCATTTTCATGTATCCCTTTTCCAATTGAAGTATACGTAATTTCTCTCCATGCCTCATTCAGGTATTCTAGAATGTACATGAGAACACAATTGGGGAATATAGATTTTAATGTAATATTATGTTTATTGAATTCAATGAAATACAAAGGAATTATTTTTTGTTATTACATGAGATTGGTAACTAAGTAAATATTGTGTTGTAGTGTTACTTTACAATATTTGTTTGATTTTAAAATCCTTTCTAAATATTTCTTTGGAGAAAATTTATTACATCCCATGAGTGTATTTTGGGTGTTATGGAGTTGATGAAATAAATGTATTGTTGAGGTTTTATGCACAAGTATTTATGTTAAGATTTCATAGATTATTTTGTATGTCCACATGAATTTGGTATCAATGAATGCAAATACCCCTTTGATAGTTATTTTTTCTTGATCTTTTTTGTCATACATTTTGGAAGCAAAAAATTGAAATGGTAAGAAGTGATACTTATCCCAATTAGATCCATATCCCCCTCATTTAAGTAGGTACCATCCTATCTTACCCCTTGAAAATTATTATCCATGCCTATTTCACATGTGTTTTCCTACAAATCATATATATCTCATATATTTCAAGTGTATTTTCCATGATCTTTAAGGTTTAGCATCTCAAAAGTGAATAACCCAAGTTGTTAATAGTTTCTACAGAGATGATGTTTGTGATCATATTTTTTCTATCTTCAATGGCATATGTATGAGTTATCAAATGTTTGCAATGATTTTGTGACCGTTATTTTGAATGAGCATTGCATTTTTTGGTTGCATTTAATCTTAGATTTAATTTCCAACAAGTTCAAAATACAATACAATATAATATCTCCCTCTCTCTTTCAAGCCACCCCTCAAGTTCTCTCACCTAGTTTTAGGCATAGCCACAAAGTAACAGGATAAAATCCACATCCTTAGTGATGTGCCTCCTTTTCATTCACATAAGTCATGGTCAAGAGAGATAGATAGATCCATCCCTAGCTACAAAATGACACATCAATAGGTCTATCTTTTCTACCAACCCCCTCTCTCATTTTTCCACATTCGGGGTATTATATTGGGAACTAACATATTGGATTTGAGATATAATTGGAATAGACACCTTACAAAGATACCTCTCAACATATTTTACATATATTTATCTAAGTTCTAGATAATCTAGTTTAATAATTTATTTATTCAACTCCTTTCCTTTTTAAGGAAGAAATAAAGTTAGAGAATTAAAAATACATTTCTAGAATATAAATAAGATCACATTTTTGTGTATAGTGAGAGAAGATATTTTAAAAGAAAAATAAGAATAAGATTATTTTCATGTTGAGTGAAAGAAGCAAGTCTTTAAAGAAAGGATCGCACTACTATAGAATATTACGAAATAGGAAACTAGGATTGTTCTGTAAAACATTAAATGCAGTTTCATATTGTAAACATTAAAATCGTTAAGGATTATTTTTAATATTAAAATTCACTTCTATTCTCAATATGAATCATTTTATATTAGGGTAAACATAGTTTACATTGTAATTATGCATTGTATTTACTTTTTTACCTTAGGTAATTAGTTGGTGTATTGTTATATAGTTTTATAAACCATATTATTCATATTATTCACGTAGGTTTATATGTTACATAGTTGTAACAAATACATTTGTTTATTTTACATTATTTTTACTTCTCGGATGTACTTTGGAAGCTATTGTAATCAGTTTTATTATTGTACCTGTGCAACTTATTCTCTGTTTGTATCTGGCTATCCAATATCTACAAATATTGTAGTCTGCACTACTGTAGCTGGTTTTTCCTGCATATTAATAAAATTGTGAGGCTTTTGTCCCTCTTCTACAATTTCATTTAGTACCAGAGTGGGTTAGGACCCCTGTGAGCAAAGAAGGTGTGTAGAGAGAATGAAAAAGAGATAGAGGAACTTGGAGAAGTATTTGTAGTAGTTGGAGAGTCAGTGTAACCTCCTGTAACTTCCTAGCCCCATCCTTGCATCCCCACAACCTCTTGCTCAATCTCCAGGTGATTGGAAAGAATTTTTTTTGCACTAATGCCCCCTGCACTAGGAAAAATCTACTTCTGGATCTAATCAGATAAAAAAAAAGAATTCTCCCCCATTACATCATTTTGCATACTAAGCATTTTTTATAAAAGGAGGGACACCTAAAACTAATTTTTTAAGTTTTTTTTTATATTTTTTCATACTGGAGCCGTATTGAGCTCCTGTGTCCACCAAGGTCTTGAAAAACAAAAAAAAAATCCTATCATTCAATTTTTTTGCATATTAGATGAAATTTTAATATTTCAGTGTATTTTTCAGTGGATTGTACTAACTTCTAGGTTTTCATATTTAACCACAAACTTTGTAACTACTAAGAACTGGAAAAGCATTGTAAAAAAAAATAGTGAATTTTTTTTGGTTCTGTAACACTCACGAGATATTTGGATCTCATTTTCTACATTCTGTATAAACAGTTCCTCTAGGAAGCACTTACAAGTAAAGTCATCGTCACTACTACTGCACTTAACACCTAATATAGCTACAACAACATTGTCTAGGAATCATCCTTATAAATCAACAGGGAGTAATAAGGACATAGTGCACACACTTTGAGCCTTCCCATCCATCTATGAATGATTGCACAACGTAAATCCGGACACTGAAATTATCTAAGTATATAGTGAATTTACGTGTGCATATGAGGATATTTCTTTGAGCCAGTGTCAATAATCACACAGACCCCTTTTATTATTGTCTTGGTACCACATATCGAATTCTTTTAGGTACGTTAATGCCTCTTTCATGTACTACTGAGTATATAGAAAGGGTGAGATTCTTCCACATACCAATGGGTATATCAAAAGGGAGGGTATATAGAAAGGTTTGGTATATCAAAATAATGGTATATAGATTGGGAGACCGTATACCTGGAGTGATAAGAGCCTTACCCTTTGTCAGTTGATTCTGTAAAATGGTCATCAATTCCCACAAATTCTTTCTTCTAGATTGTCAACTTCTAAGAGGAGATTACTATGCAAGCATGGAAGACAAAGATCAAAACACAACTTAAGTTTGAAGAGATTTGGAAATTTTTGGATGGTTCTGTAACATGATCTATAACTGATACAACCCAACATTGAAAATATGATAGATCCAATCATAAGGCCAAGTTGATAATCTTGTTTATAGTTTTTGATGATGTGCAACCCCACATTCGTGATGCCAAATCCACCAAAGAACCATGGGATAAATTGAGCATAGTGTATAAGGCCAAGAACAAGAAAACAATATTGAATTTTTAGAGTCAGTTACACATAATCAAATTTAAATAAAATGAGAAAATATAAGGTTTCTTAAGAAGAGTTACAGATTTTTGAGCTTCAGTTCTAGCCCTGTGAGAGGAGGTCACTGATACAAATCTTGTTCCCATTATTATGAGATCACTCCCTCCTTCATATCACATTTTTGTGATGACACTCGGCTTTTCAAATTAGATAGTTTCTTTCGAAAAGTTAATAAAACTACTGCAACATGATGAAGCTATGTACAAAAATATGACAAAGAGGAGCATGAAATTTCTTCTCATCAAAAATGGAAAGAAGAAGGAAAAAACAAATCACATTCCTCTCAAAATTCCCAAACACAACATCAGCAAGGGAACAAACAAAATAAGAATAATAATAAATGTCATATCTGCAAGAGAGGACATGATATAAAATATTGTTGGTTCAATACATATAAGAAAGGTTCATCAAGTCATTCTATGGACCTCAAAATCAACAATCTCATAAGGGACATTCAAAATACAATCAAGGGTAGAAAAGGGGAACCGGAGAAGAAAACCCCATCAGCAAGGAAATATAGTTGAGCAAGAAGAACATTCAGATAATGAAGAATTCTTGTACATTCTCGATCAAGTGAACCCTCCACATCATCTAGTGATGTTTGGTATGTTGATTCAGGATCCACTCGACACATGATCGTCCACAGAGACTGGTTTACCACAATGAGGGACACACCTTTGATAACTCATGTTTCGTTAGGTGATGATTATTCTTACACAGTACATGGGATTGGGATAATTTCTCTACCTCTTGGTTCACACAATTGTAGATTATCATATGTACTATATGTCCCTCGGTTGACAAAAATCTACTATCAGTTACTCAACTTCTAGATCACTATTTGAAGATTTATTTTTATAGTTATTCTGGTAAGAAAGTGTGTTTAATTCGAGACAAATCATGAGGCTAAAAAAATGGTTTCAAAATTCCTCTAATGTGGGACATATGTTCCAAGCTTGATTTTTCCACAGATATTATCAGGAACCTGTGGCTAATAATTCTACCTTTTCATATTTATGGCATCGAAGACTTGGTCACATCAGTTTCAAGTATCTCGAAACACTTCACCGATACAACATGGTAAGAGTTATTGTCATCTCTCCATAAGGATACAGATAAGTGTCCTCACTTCCTAGCAGCAAAACAATATAGATCTTCATTCCAAAAGAGTACTTATCGAGCTCATGGTTAGCTTGATCTAGTTCATGTCGATCTTTGTGGTGCAATGCAACCAAGTCATTCTAGATTTCAATACTTCATGCTTTGTGTTGATGATTATTCAAGATTAAAATGTGGATATATTATCTTCATAAGAAAAGTGAAGCTTTTGAGACCTTCAAGAAGTTCAAAGTGGTTGTCAAGAGAATGAGACTAGTCATCATTGCATCAAATCTCTCCACTCAAATTGAGGGGGGGAATTCACTAGTAATGAGTTCAAATCCTACCTACAAGCTCACAAGGATTCATCAACAAATGCCTCCTCCACACACACTACAACAAAATGGTGCTTTTGAAAGAAGAAATCATACTATCATGCAAATGTGCAGTTGCATGATCGATGATTTTGGACTAACGAGGAAATTTTGGGTAGAAGCAAAAAATACAATTAATTATTTGTTGAACAGAGTGCCCAAAGTTTCTCTTGATGGAGTTATGCCATATGAATCATGGTCGAAGAGGAAGCCATCTATTGTACACCTAAGAGTATTTGGGTGCAAAGCAAGCATGCACATACCCAAGTAGAATAGAAAGAAGTTAGATATGAAATCAAAAAAACTCATCTTCATTGGCTACAGTGAAGAGACTCTTGGGTACAAATTGATGGATCCGAAGACCAGGAAATTCTACACCAGCAGAGATATGTTGAGTTCTTTAGAAGAAGGAAGCAGAGACTCCTCCTCTTGACTCATCTTGATGTAGATTTTTCACCTATTGTAAAAATAGAAGTTGATGTTCCCACAGAAGATGAAAAGTGATGATGGGGATGATGGTGATGATCAGATATAACCATGATCCATGAGAATAGTTCAACATATGCCCAAGTGGTATACTAACATGATACGAGATGCAAAATTGGATGCTCCACCAGATACATCCACCACTAGACCACAGACTCGCAATAAAGCACGAGAAGAAGTAAAATTTTCTTTGATGAGTAGAGTTATTGAATCTGATGAGCCATCTACAGTCCAAGAAGCCCTACATTTGAAAGCTTGGAAAGATATCATGGATGCTGAATATAATTCAGTGATGAAAAGAAACACTTGGCAGCTTGTCGATCTTCCACTAGGGAAGAAACCCATTAGTTGCAGATGGATATTCAAAACAAATTACAAAGCAAATGGGACCATATACAAGTATAAAGCAATAATAATAGCAAGGGTACACATAAAAAGAAGGCATTGATTATGAGGAGACATTTTCTCCCACAACTAAGATCAAACTGATCAATATGATCTTTGACTTGGTTGCATAATTTAGTTGGAAAGTCCATCAAATGGGTGTAAAAAATGCCTTTATGAATGGAGATCTATAAGAGGAAGTCTATATGACTCAACCTGAGGGATATGTTATACCTAGAGAAGAAACAAAGGTATGCAGACTCTGGAAAAATCTGTATGGCCTTAAACAAGCACCCCAAGCTGGTACATCAAAATTGATGAGCATCTGGTACAACATGGATTTGTCAGAAATCCATATGATCCCAATCTCTACCTCAAAAAGTAAGGGGGGGAGATTGTGATCGTTTTTGTCTATGTCGATGATCTAGTCATCACTAGAAGTTCAATGAAGATGATTGATGCAACGAAGAAAGATCTTAATCGATCGTTTGACATGACAGATCTCGGGCTTATGCACTACTGTCTTTGATTGGAAGTATGGAAAAAATGATAATCACATATTTGTTTCTTATTTGAAGTATATCAAGAAAATTCTCTAGAAATTTAGTATGATATATTTCACACCTATTGCTACACCTATGGAGATGAGACTCCAATTATCTCATTTAGATCCATATCATGTGGTACATGTAACTCTCTATTGACAGTTGATTGGGAGTCTCATTTACCTAACATAGACTAGACTAGATATCAACTTTACAGTGACCTATTTGTCTAGGTTCATGTAGGACCCCAAAGTTTGTCATTGAAAGGCAGCAAGGCGGATCTTGAGGTATCTCAAGGGTATAATGGATCTTGGTCTAGAATACAAGAAGAATGATAAATTATTCTTGACTGGATATTCAAATTCAGATCATGCAGGTAACATTGATGAAAGTAAATACACTTCAGGATTTGTATTCTTTTTGGGATCTGGACTGTTATCACGGGGAAGTAAGAAAAAACACTTTGTTTCTCGCTCTTCTACAAAATCTGAATATCATGCTGTAGGTCAAGCTGTTTGTGAAGCGATATGGCTACGTCACATATTGGAAGGACTTGGAATACCATAGGACAAACCTACTACCATGTATGTAGAAAATGACGGTGATCTAAAATTTGTTTGCAATCTAATGTTTCATGAGAGAGCAAAGAACATCAATGTATAGGTTCATTTCATACATGAACATGTCTTGAAACATAACATATAGCTTCAGCTTTGTCTAACAGATGAACAATGAGTAGATATCTTCACAAAGTCACTTGCACGTGAGAAGTTAGAGTTGTTCAGAGAGTTCCTCTCCTCATCCTTTGAGGTAATGCAAAATTAAGGGGGGAATGTTAGGGTAAACATAGTTTACATTGTAATTATCCATTGTATTTACTTTTTTACCTTAGGTAATTAGTTGGTGTATTGTTATATGGTTTTATAAACCATATTTATCATATTATTCATGTAGGTTTATTTGTTACATAGTTGTAACAAATACATTTGATTGTATTACATTATTTGTGCTTCCCATATGTATTTTGGAAGCTATTATAATTAGGTTTATTGTTGCACCCGTGTAACTTATTCTCTATTTGTATCAGGTTGTCTAATAGCTATAAATATTACAACCTTCACTATTGTATCTAGTTTTTCCTGCATATTAATAAAATTGTGAGGCTTACGTCCCTCTTCTACAATTTCATTTTCTCCTCTTTGCTTCACTAATAAATTTCAAACAAATTTTTATTAGTCTAAATTTCAAACAAGTATCTTTCAATATTCCTCAAATAGAACTTCAATTTGTAAAAAATTTCACTTGCATTATCTTGAACAAAAAATTTGAATCTTGCAAATCAATCTGTTGTTCCAAAGTATGTATTGATTTTTAAAATTTTAATATTCTTTCACCTACACCACTGTCAATTCACATGTTTAAAATGTTCTTCAAATATACTGAAATAAATGCTCAATAAAACCTTTAAATCAATGTAAATATTAGTGGTGAATCTTCGTTAATTCTCAAATATTTGGGTTTTTTGAAATTTTGATTTGGATAATTTTTAGGTGTTAAGTCGCTTGCTTAAAATTTTTTGGGTACAAGTTAATATTTTGGGTTGATTCTCCTAGAACTTACAATAATAGATAAATTTTTATATTCAAATTTGTTTTACCATGTGCACAAAAGATAAATTTGCTACCAACTGACAACATAATTCTATTGATCAACAACATAATATATTTGGATGGCATCATAATGCTACCAACTAGTAGCATAATGTTGTCAGTGGGTATCCTAATGATGTCATATGGTAGAATAATGTTATCGAATGGTAGCATAATGCTACTAACCCATAGCTGCTACTATTCAACAACATTTCCTTTCAATTCATGGGATTTGCTAAGATTTTGAAAGTCATTTTTAGAAATTCATTATGTAATATCCACATTTTATTCTATAAGGTCTTTAAATTTACCCTGCCTTAAAACAAATAATGAGGACTCAATATCATTTAGAGGTGTAATCTAATAAGTTAAACATGAAATAAATTGTTTGATGGGAATAATATAATTCTATCAAACCCAATTGTCTCCACATCAATGAAAATAATGAGTTAGTTTCTTGTTTATGGGAAACGAATTATATAGTTATCAATTAAAATACAATGAAATTTACTCGAGTGACATGGTATCATTTATTTTAGTTATAGTGTAAAATATCTATACATTTGAAGAGACTGGTAATATGGGTTCCATATAAAGTTAAGAAAAGGAACTCTAGTATAAGGTAGCTTTAGTGAGGAAAATAGAATGCACATTAGGGAAAAAAGCTAAGTGATTCTAATTAAGGCCTCTAATAAGTTGAACATAAGAGGTACATGATCAAAATATAAAGAGGAATACTATGTGAATGATAAGAGAATATAATAATTCTTATGATACTGCTATAAAATTATACTCTACTTAAAAAAGGACAGTAACTATAATAGTGTAGTAATTACTTTGAATAGACATAGTGAACCCAAAACTAGGGGAAAGGAACAAATGATTATGTATGATCTAATGACTATGCACGGATATGTAAAATAAAGTACCACTAACTTTGTTTCAATTAAAGTTAGCATATGTCACTTTCACACTTAATACTTGAATAAAAAGTATCCAATTAAATAAGTCACATCAAAAAATTAGCCAATAAAATGGTGACACATAAGGAATCTAAAATATGTAGCTTTTTCCCTAAGTATTGGGTCATATTAATTTTTTTTGTATTCAAAATTACTTAATTTAAATCCCTTTAAAATATACTTTACATATAATTTAAATACTTAAAAGAAAATCAACATATTAAAAAAAATCATAATATATTGAAGGATTTTTTTTTAATTAATTTTATGATACTTAGGTGGTTGTGGTAATGCATTAACTTTGGGTTCAGGATCATTGGCTCCTGCTCCCTACTTTTTTTCACAATTTACCTAAAAATTATTTCAATTATTCTAAGTTGTTTCTTATAACTTTATTTCATCCAATTTATTTCCTTCTTGAAATTTGACTTGCCTTCCTTTGGGGAAAGCTTGCATTCTGTAATATATTGCTTATAAATCCCCATGAAGTTGGCTCACTCTGTCTTAGAAATAATTATAGGTGGCCCATGTCATAGGTTCAAATCCCACTATTTACTCACAACATGTGTTAAGGGATCAATGTAAGCTATTCCAAATGAGGTTGATCAATGGTGCTCACCTTGTGTTAGATCTTCACTCCTCAAATATTTGGGATACTAGGTATTCATTGATCCCTTTGGATTACCAAAAAAAACATATATATCCTTGAAGATCATAACAAATAAATTTTTTCTATTTCCTATAATATATATAGTTTTTCTTTTATCCATCTATTGGGAAACACCAAGTGGTATGCATTGAGTGTTTGAATAGTTTTTGAATATTGGGATTGGAATACAGTATAGGTTGTATTTCTTTGGCTACTAAAGAAAAATTATTCCTATAATTCTCATTATTATTATTACTACACATGGAAATTTAATTATTTTGACCCAACCTTTAATATTACTACTTTTCCCTATTATTTTGATTACAAGCACACACGTGTAACTCATTCTTCAAGATGGTGGATTAAGTAGATGATAAATACAAACATTGACCATTGCTTTATTGTTCTTAAATATACCCTAGTTATTTTTTACATATGTTCAGTGTAAAATAATGGTTAGAAAAGAATTATAAATTTCCCCCATGTGGTATGGGACACCAATGAGGCACCTTATCTCCCCTCATTAAGAAATTTTTCTAATTTATGTCAATACATATGGATATCCATATTGTTGCAGTCTGGGTTGGATAGGAAAGTATCAATAGTTTTTAAAATGGTGCATGAGATTTTGGACATGACACACCATGTCCTAATCTAAACTTAGGTCTATTAAATAAAGAAGGTAGATGACCTATCAACATTATGAATTTATTATTTCATTCATCAACCATTGTTCTTTGAGCATATAGGTGTTGGAGGTACCTACCAATTAGAAGACTTATGACAAAAAAAACCTTATTTATTATTGATACTTAGGATTATTATGTACTACCTTTACTAGCTCAATGTTGTCACAAGTATCTAGGTGGTAGGAAATAACTTAGCTCTTGCATAAATAAATCACTTTCTTTCCATGTTGGATCTTTATAGATCTGTACTTTATTGAAGGGAAGGGGCACTCCTTGTGTATTCATGAGGTGTGCATATGACTACTAGTTCTAGTGTTTGAGGAAAAGTGTTTTGATGATACTCTCCCTCACTGGTATAGTGTTGCATCACATAGATAATCTACAATTAACTTGATACTTGGTGTAGAGTAACTTATATTTTACTTATGATTATCCTTAGATGGTAAAATTTGAAACGCTCTTTATAGATTATAATAGTAAGTGATGTAAATGTAAAAGTTGAAATATCATGCCTTGATCTTTCCTTTCACATTTTAATATTTTATTGTAACATATTTATGTACCATGACTTAATGGAGATGACATAAAATGGAATTATTGAAATATAAAATAAGGATAGTGTGAAATGTAAGATAAATATAGTATTATTTCTAATCATGAAATTTAAATAATTATTTAAATTTACTAATTGATTATAATTATTTTTCATTTTGTAAATTATAATATGTTTACTTAACTAAAATCATATTTAATTTATTTTGAATAACTAATATGAAATCCAGGTTAGTAACTGTGGAGTCATGATTTAAAGTTTTTTTTATTTTTTTGGGTAAATGTAATACACTCGTCTAAATTTAATTTCTTGATTAATAGATTATTCGTTAGTAAGAAAGTGGTAAGGACTATGATTCGTGAGTGTTATAAATTTGTTCCCACTTGAGAATACTCATTATTAAACAAAAATAATTTAGGCCAATATTTCTTAAATTTTACTAGGAGGTCACTACACAATGGTATCAAATCCCCTTGTAGAGAAAAAATCACGCACTTGGGTACATTTCTAGATCCTAAAGCAAGCTAGCATTTACATGATTCATAAGTAAGAAAACTAATGGTTGACAACTATCTTTGGCCTCTTTTCTTTGTCTCTTGCTTTCTATTTAGTCTTACAAACCCTAGAACATAGTCAGAACTTATCTTATTTATCTTTTATGGATTTAGAAATCAAATCCTATCCAGGACAGAAGTGCCCAGGTGCTCATGACCCTCCTAAGCACCCTTGACCCTTTCTTACCTTACTCTCTCTTTTTTTGTCTCTTTTATTTTTTGGGCATATTTTTCACTTATGAGTCATCCTTTCAGTTGTCAATTACGAAATTCAAAAAGGGAATCATATAAATATGTAGTTATGTTTTCAAAATGAAGGACCAAGCACTAAACATTACTATCATTACCTAAGATTGCATTCCAAAGGAACTAAAACATTTCATAGGTGTCCATATAGCATCCATTCAAGGGATAATGGATGCATACTTCTACATACACTACATAGGAAGGGGATGTCTATTCTATTCCATCCACAAAAACTATTACATTGCTACATTCTAGCTATAACCCGCTATCATTTGTGCAGTTGCACAAGGGCATCCTAGGGCATCATTTCTACACACACACACTAGAACTACATGGAGTCTAAGATGTAGTGTAGCGATTGGTCATAAGTTTACTCTTTGGGTGACCACTGGGGTTAGTCTAATTCCCCATTCTACATTTTCCTTTTTAGGTTTGATATGGTTTGCGGGTATGTGTAGGTAAAATTATTTCTTATAGGTTCCATGTACCTTCGGTGATTAAGGAGTGAATATCAAGAGACCAACAATGAAATCCTTGCGACACAAAGGAAAATAGATCCTAAGCTCTGGCATAGTCATCAATTCCCATATCTACTTACCAGCACACATGCGCCTCTGTCCTACATTGGATTCCCCTATTTGGCTCTGTTCCGGAACTCCAAAATTTACAGTGAGTAGTGACGACCCTACATATAGTCTGTTCAACACTTTTACCTTCTTAGATCACTTCCTGTCCACTCAAAAATCAGCTAAGTCCTCTTAGCTCTCCTTCTTGCTTATGGTTTTACATCATTGCTTGCTTATTACTAGGATTTTATTGTATATTATGACTTTGTACATCATTAGGAACAATAGTTATTCTACAATTAAATTTAATTAAATTACCCATCTTTAATGTTAAAGCCTAATGCTTCTTTTCATCTAACTATAACTATAAAATGAAAAGAATTTGAAATAGTGTTGACAATGATAAAAATAACCATAACAATAATGAGAATCCTAACAATGGCCAACATGTTAAGTTAGACATGATTTTTTCCATGATGACTGAAACAAAAGATAGGGTGACTCACTTAAGTTAAAAGAAACATAAGGAATGTGAGGGAGAAGAAGATGATGAAAGAAAAACTATTGAAGTTGAGAGGAGTGAGTGGCTTAATCATATAGAGTAGGAAATTCCAAAGAGGACTCATTTTGAGTTAAAATTTTCTAAGGATGATAAGAGTATTCATCCTCATATGTATAATGGAGCTAATCTAGGAGGTGTAGTAGTATCGTGGCTTATAGAGCTAGATAATAACTTCGAGATATTAATATTTTCTAAAGCAATAAAGGAAATATAGGGTCCTTATAAGCTTACCAGAGAATAATCTACATGGTGGAACAATGTGAATACTAAATGAAACCTCACTCTTGAGAATACCACTTGGGAATATTTTGTCTCTTTGTTTCAATAGATGTGGTTGTCTTAAATATAATATTATAAGAATATTTCTAGCATATAAAACCTCCAACAAAGAGGTATGAATATTGTAGAATAGTAGGATATTGGTTCAATAGTGTACAAAAAGGAGTTCAATCGATCCTAAACCCACAAAATTTGATAATTTTGTTATATTCTTTTGGAATTCAATGTAATGTATCATCAATGACGAAAGAAAATTAAATAGAGGTAAGGTTGTTTTATTAGTAAACTAAATAAAAATTAATATATTTATACATTCTTGAGAAATTGGCTTCAAATAAAAGCAAGGAAGTAAAACCATACTAAGCTTAAGTTTCATAAGGTACTAAACGAACTCCCATATTTTATTTTAATTAAATCCTTGTCATTTTTATTTTAGCTTCTATATGTGAGCCATGTGGATCTGTGAGCTTGTAATTAGTCACTTGTTTCATGTTAATACTAAAAATTTATTTCAAAAATAAATGAAACAAGTGAATAATACATGGAATTCTTCTTGTTAAAAAAATTCCAATTAAACATGTGTATTCATTGCATAGTAGTGTATCCAAAATATAGTTTGTCGCAAAGTATGTTTACTAAGGAGTATGAGCTTTTATTGCATGATATGAATTTAAATTGAAATTATAGTGTTGTACTAAAATGTTTTTGTTTAGATCATTGTATTCTAATTTTCGAAAAAACATCAAATATGCATAGAATATGCTTTCACAAAAAAATCACCCATTCCTTGCAATGGTGGAACAAAATGAAAAACTTAGTTTCACAAGTTTTTGAAGTGAGAAACTAAGTTTTTGAATTGAAAGAATTCATGATATTTCAAAGGCCATTTGTGAAATGACCCTAATCAAAACTATAAAACTATGATTGGAATACCACCACATAATTTTTATAATTTTCTTTAATAAATATCATAGAAATCACTTTAATTGAAATTGAAAAAGTAGACTAACATTCACATGAAATTGAACGAATATTAAATCTACATTTATGATATGCAATGTAGTATGAGACTTACATTATTTGTAACATGATAAATATTTTTTCTTTTTATATTGATTCATGTCAAGTTAGAAAGAAATGTTGCAAGATTTCACATTGGATACATTAGTTGGCATAAAAAAGTGCTAAACAAATCACAATAGAAAATATAGTTATCTTATGTTATTGCGACATGTCTAACACTTTTTTATTCTACTATTCATTAGGAAATCTTGTTGTATTTACAATATTTATTTCTCACTTGATATGCCTGAACAATGTGAGGTTCAAATTCTAATATTTCATGATACACAAATTGTAAATTCCATAAAGAGGGGCTATTAAATACATAAGTTATGCATTTCTTTGGTTGTAAATGATTGAGGTTTTGTTGCACATTTTTAGTTGTGGTGGGTATAGTGTTTGTATTTAGAACAATGATATTTGGGTTGTATATTGGAGATAAATCATAGGTATAAACTTAATTGTATACAACATTTATATTATTAATTCATTTATTTAGATACTAACAAAATTATTGTAGGTTTATTATAAATAGGGATATATAAGAATATGAAAGGGAGCAAGGTGTTAGAATGAGTTTATATCCATCATCTACTTCTAGGGACCTACCATGGATGTATGATTTTTAGTTTTATTTTTTTAAATAAAATATTCCAAGTAATTATAATAAAGTTTACTTATGATAAGAGGATGAGTACTTGACACCCTTTGTATGCTTCAATGGACCACTATGGAGGTATACATTAATGAGATATGTAAAAAATGGATTGTGTTTTGTTTAATTTTAATATGTCTATGTAAATGGTAAAGTAACACACTTCCATAAATTTTAAATTATGTGTTTGTAGATGGAGAGACCATCCATCATAGTTTATGGTCATGTTAATGATAGGCAATGATGAGGAGGATCCTAATTATAATAACTTTATGGTGAAGTACATGATTATAAGGATGATTACATCTAATAGAATAATGTTATATTTATCTATTTTTAATTTGGATTTGAAGGGGGCTTAATCATATCATCTTACTCCATTAGCATTGTATTTTTTAGATTGAATCATTTATATTATTTGAGAATATAAATATTGTTATCTTTTATTGTTAAACTATAACATAAAAATAAAACAAGTATGTGTGTGTGGGTTTTGGGGGGGGGGGGGGGGGGGGGGGGGGGGGGGGGGGTGATAATAAAAAATAATTAATTTTAGTAAACCAAATAAATAATTTATTTCTTCATGTGTGTGTGTGTGTGTAATTATTTGAAATTACAAATCATTGTCATTTACAATTTCAAATATATATATATATATATAACATTTTTCATGTTATGTTTACATCACATTTGTTTCAAATATGATTTTTGGAACTACAACACAAGTTTGGTGGTACAAATGTACAATTGCATCATTTTATTCAAATTTACAACCAATAATTGATACCTCATCAAGAATATGCATGCCAAAACATTTGAAAGTGTCAAAGTTTAATGGAATATTTTAATACTCAAATTTATCAAACTAATAATCAAGATATACTTGATACTCAATTTATAGTTCAATGTATTTTCTATCTTGGGGAATTAGTTTTACACTCTTATTTTTACATTGCTTATACTTAGGCCTACATAGAGGAATTTACGTGATTATGTGTAAACTTGATATGATGATATGTGTGTGTGTGTGCACGCGCGCGCGCACGCGCGCATCAACATTTTAGTTTTCCTATCATTTACATATTTTGTATAATCCCTTTGCTTAGATATATGTGATGCACAAGCTCATCCCATGCCTTGATAGCCCATACATATTCAAGTAATCCTATATGCAATCTACAATTTAAAAAAGTTATAGAGCACACCATAGCCATAAATTCATTTTTATATTATGCATGATATACCTTGTTATATTTAAATATTTGGTTTCATAATAATACTTTAAATAGTTGGTTTCATAATAAGACTCATACACAACTCTAGAGTTAGATTTGACACAAGCTCTAAAGGAAATTTTACCATACGCAAAATAACTATGTTTATTCATGTATATCTTTATCTTTTCATATATTTTGGAATTTTATTTTAGATTATATGTGGTCACATTTTGCCTTACATTTTTTTTCATATGATTGCAAGAGCATTCATTTTTAATAACTTTAGTATGACTAATTCAATACGAGATATTGAGGACAAAAAAGTTTCTTTTTCTTAGATCACATAAGTTGAACTGTGTAACAAGGTTACCTCTCTCATTAGTTTAGAAATTAAAACCAAATTTGTATAGCTTCAAGAAACCCTTATAGGTTTCAACTACAACATATTCTTTAAGCCCTCCTAGGACAACTTGTTCATTTTACTTTTGTTTCTATGTGTGTGCACACACATCAAAGTGGATTATTATATAGACTCCTATATTTGGTCCTATGATATTATATAATGTTAAATTATATTTATTTAATATATTATACTTATATTGAATATTTATGTTTTATTTGGGCATCATGTTCCCTAGTGATAAATTTCATTAATTGAATGTCCCCTCTTATTGTGCATATTTTATCTTGTACTATCTTATCTTAAAAGTGTGTCTTTCATTATGTCTTTTGTAACTTACACCATCCCATCCTTATCTTAGCTTATGTATTATACCCCTCTAAATCAAGTACATTTTCATTCCCATTTTCCCTATTTTAGATCCTATCCTTGCATAAGTCAACTAGGGTGTGCACATTGTCTATTTTTTATTGAGGGTAAAAGAGGACCCTACCCTGATACAACATGTTCCAATGGAGATAAAGATATATCAATGATGATCCAATAGGACTCCCTCTTCTAGCGGAAATGAGTAACAACAAAAATATAACCAAACAAATAGCGCAACAAAACACAAAAGAAAACAAATGACCAACTTATCCCTGAGATACCTTACCATGGGATCTTAAATGTATCTTAAGGGAAACATTTTTACCTTTATTATTTTTACTCACAATAGTTCAATCCTCTCCAGAATTTAGATTCAAATTTTAAAAATCATGAACCACAATGATAATTTCCAAATTCTCCTTCTCCACAAGAGTATGAACTACAATGAAACAAGAAGAAGAGAACGAGTTTCCACATTTGATTCAGGACTTAGGGATGAAACATTTTCTATAGGGATAGAAGTGTCACATCCCACATTTTCATTTCTTGATTGTATCAAGATGGGTTAATAATGTTACGTGATTCACGAAGGTTTGGAAGTGAGAAGCGTTAATCAACCAAAATCACAGTTAGGTGTACACACATTTACCCTGAAAAGGATAAACATGCTTATACGTAGTTACAAAGATGACCATGTAATGTTACTAGCCTCCAAGCACACGCAGGTTGTGTTACATTATTTTCCTATTTTGTGCTTGTTTGTTGATTTGTATTCTTGCTAAGTTTGATGATTCCATGTTGAGATGTCTTATTGTTGCTATACATTCTATTGATAATGTAACTTAATTTCTTGTTACAAGTAAGGATTATCCTAAATGGTTGAAGTTATTCATGTGGTTTTAATATATTATTCCTTGTACGGAAAACAATGATGATTATTAAATGTGCTAACTCTTTTGATATTGACGATCATTGATTCAGTAGTGAGAAGGGACCTTCTATCAGAATAAGTAAAAGTTGGTCTTAATTAAGTGCAGGTATAAGTATCTTGATGATACAACAATTTTTGTAATAAGTTATTAAATTGTTGTATATTGTGATCATAAAGTGTTTATTAGATACATGGATTTGACGCTTTAAATCAGACCAACCTATATAATATAATTACAAAATCATACTAACCATTTTTTGTGATGACATTATTGGTTTTTATCATTGTTAAGACGCCCTTGGCTGGGCATACATGAGTATGAGTGGGTTAGGAAACTCTGCATGGTTTATAGTTTTTGATCATATTTGAACATATTATTTATATGTTGCATGACATTGACCATACTTAAATGTTTGGATTTATAAAATTAAACCATTAACATGTTGTTAAGGCCTTTCTTTGTTTTCATTGATCAAACCCAATTGACTATAATCGACTGATTATTGGATTTGGTTGAGTTAATAATATTAAATTCGACTAAGAATCGAATTGTATTTTATAGGGAGTAAATTGAAAGGGTGACTTGGTCAAATTAGGGAACATGTAAGGTTATTGTTTGTATTTAATTCCTTCACCGATCGTATCTGCCGAGTTGGCCATTGGAGGGAAATGGCGAGTGGAAAGTGAAGTTGATGGTGAAGGCTACTACATGACACCTGAAAACATTAATGGAATTTAAGTCTACCCCAATTTTGGGAAATGGGAGGATTCATCCAGAAGCTACCGTGCAAAATTTTGTTTTCCATGTTTATTCTTCTTTGCATGCATTTCAAGATCTTCTGCCTCTCCTTCAAGATGTTGCATGCATTTTCCATTATATTAGTTTGTTGAGCTATCTTTGGAAGGATATAATGGAGGATTTGATAGTATTAATCGTGGATAGTTTTGGGTTATTTCTTGTTCTACATTCAAGTTATTCTTTTGGATTTTTGAAGAAAAGAATCATGGGATCTTGCCAAGAGCTTCAAGTTTGTTTCGCTGAGTTTAACAAGAATGGATGTATTTCCCTATATCTAGATATTTTTTGGTGAAATAGTTTAATGCATGTTGACTGTTAAATGCATTTTATTCCAAATATATGTGCTTCGTTTTGTTGAAATCCGACATGTACTTTGTATCTGGGTCGATACTTGGTTCTGGGTGTTCGTATTTTTGCTTGGATATTTTACTTAAGGAAGCTTTAGAATATATTTTGAGTTGAAATATTAAACTCTTTATGTATTATGTATGCGAGTTGGGTATTTTTTACCTGCACTCTTGGTTTTAAGCCGCTACAGGTCGACTAGCTTCTTGCATTTTTTTAGGTTTTAGACTTTGTTGAATGTTTCTTTTATATTGGTCATGTAGAGCTTGGTAAGATCGATACATAATGATATTAGTAGATATAATGGATTGTATTTTGGGCATGTCATTTTGAAAACCATACTTGGGCTATTTTGAGTCGATACAATTATGTTATTCTTTTGTGTTTCTATTTATGTTGAAAGATGATTATGAATGGTTGTATTTGTTTTGCCTTAAACTATTTAATGAACCCATAAAGGTATATCCTATTAACAGTGGATGTATTTGGGTTTGTACGCTAAGATGGGAGGCTTATAAGAATCATCATGTTTTCTTTAGTTAGTTGGGTTTTAATTGATCCTAGGAATTTTGAACTAAGGCTATGTTGAAACGTAATTGTGAAAGATACGGGGTTGAGTGTATCTATTTATATGTGGAAATGTGACTCTAAGTCACTATATTTGATGGGCGGAACTCAATTCAATCAGACATTATAAAGAGAGTGTCATTTACTAAACCACTATTAAATACATTTGTACTATTAGGTTCCAAATTATGTTACTGTTATGATATTTTTATGTGTGTCTATTTGGAATTATTATAATTGTTTCTTGTCTATTTTCTATTCTTGGATTGTTTGATTTAACGCGTATGAAATTATCTTCACTTCTCTCACCTATGTTTCATTTGAATAGAATTTTAATATAGGGATTCATCTTTCATGATTTCATTTTTATGGAAATGCTTATCTCTATGTTGAGTTACTATTTTATAATCTTATTCTTATTATCAAGTATGAAGTGAAATCATAGTTAATTATGATCCAGTGATTATGGATGATAAATTAAAAACCTTGTTTGTTAAGAATGCTTGATTGATAAGATATATTGTTGATCTGAATATGAACATAGATGGATGATTATTCTTTGTTTGATATTTTTTAAGGTTGTAAACATTTAATGATTATTCAAATGAACCGTGTCAACCTTGTTAGGTAGTGATTATAAAAAGGTTATGAAAGATTATCTTCCTTTTGATTTGTTTGAAATATATATTGTCTTCAAAAAGTTTGAAATTTGTTTGATGGCTTATAAACAGTCAATATATATTCAGTTGTTTCATAGTTAAACATCTAGATAGGGAGACATATATCCATGCCAGTTCATTGAACTAACCATGTACATCTATCTTTTTTATCTTTCAGATTTTAGGAAGGATTAAGTATGTCGAGAGGATAGATTAGATTGATACATGCATGATTGACATATGATATTTTTATGTCTAATTTGTAAATATTGTTTTACTTTACATTTTAAACTTGGATTATATTGAGTGAAAGTTATTCGTGACATTGTAAACGGTTGTTGGCCAATATTTTATCTTGAAAATAAATTTTGTACTTTTTGAATAAGAAATTATTGTACTTTGGATCATGATAAATCTTGTTATTATTATATGATGAAAATAATTATGTTTATTAATTCTTAATTGTTGTAATTTATTACGATTGTGAAATAAATTGATCTTTATTAATTAATTTTACTTGTTACATTATTTAAAATACTTTATTAAATGATGGTAAAGATAATAATGATTTATTTAATTAATGATTAATTAAATAAGTTATCAAACAATGATGTTGCGACAACAATACAAGAGTTAGGAAATACAATGCTATTTCTAAGACTTGATTGTAAAAGGATAAAATTATTTACCATTTAATACATAGTACAACTAATTAATAATTGATTGAAAACTGTACTTTTTTTGGATAAGAGGTAAAATAGGGTTGAGGGGACCCTACCCTGAACAAAGTTTGAAAGATCTAGAAAAAGAGGGCCAAGGGAGTATCCATTGAAGCCCTACAAGTCCAAAAAAACAAAATTACATGTTATAGATAAAAAACCAAACATAAACACCAAAAGTAAAATAAATAACAACAAGAGCCATGAAACTAACAACAAAACCAACATGATATATTTTCTTCCAAAAAATCATAGCACCAATCATTCTTTAATCAGTTCTCCCACTGTATGCATGCATCCATTCCATTCATTGACCAAATTGGGAATAATGGATTTCTAGTACTGATAATCTGGTTCAACAATATCCACTTTAAGCCCAGATCCATCCTTTTATATTTTCTTCACAATTTCCATGGAGTGATTCATCTCTTCTAGTAATTTAAGATGGTGAATGGTGCTCTTGACATTGAGGATGTGAACGTCCCTAATCTACAAAATAATCTCCTTTATTTTCAACATATCTTTCTTCATGGATAGACATCTCTCATTAGCATTCTTAAGTTGATCACTAAGAACAATAGATGTGATTTTCTTGACTTTTTCCTCAAGTTCCCTCAAATCAATGGAAACCATGCTAATCTTATGTCTATTGATATCAATATCCAACATGTAATTTTCAAATTATTTCAGGAAGACATTTGATTTGACAATCGTATCATGAGTTTTGAACAAATTCTTCTAAGTAATTTTGAGAGCATGCAAGTTCTCAATTGCTTCTTTCATATTCTGGGAGCTCTTTCCCTCAGAGTTATCTTGACCTTCTTTCTCAGCCTCTTTCCCCTCACAACTACCAAAATGGTTCACTTTATCTTCCTTTTGTTCCCCTAAATTAGAAATAACTTCAAAAATTCTCATGTGGTTCTGAAGCCTCACTCTCCTTACTCTTCTTCTTGACATTTTCTTTGGCCAGGCTTGATCTAGAGATTTTTTCCACTGATTTCCCCACTTCCTCCATACAAGTGACAACCACTTTGGGTTCTAACATTTCATTTTTCCCCAAATCTTCTTGATCAGGGTTCACTAAATTAGCCCCAAATTTTTCATTTTTACCAATGAGAGGCATGCCCAGCTTCAACATAGCTTTAATGAGCCCTTGATATAATGGAAGGGTAAAAGTTCCTTTCCCAACCTATGCTATAGATTTGGAAAGAGAAATATATAAATAATTTGGGAAAATGTAGAGTCTGTTATTCCCAACGTGATTGAACATAAGGAAATGATACTCATAGATAAATTTGTATCTCCCTTCCAAAGTTATGTACGACATGATTAACAGAGCTATTTCTTCTAAAGGTAGAGGAAAATCCTCCCTAGCATAACCATTATGAAGGATTTCAAGAGCACCCTTACCTTGCATAAAGCTATCAATCTCCAGGTTGTAGTCAGACTTAGATTTAAATATGCATCTTCCTTCCAAGGACATGCCTATCAATTTAGCAATAAACTTTGGTGAGATAGTGAATGAGAAATTCCCTACATGAACATGGCCTTCATTCTAAGTTTTATCCACTGCTTCACTCAGCTTTTCTTTGAAACTATTAAAAAAAAATTAAAATTGCATTACCTGCCTTATCTAACAACTCACCCACCTCCTTTGACATCGTAGGGATCATGCTTAGTTCAGTTCACACTAAGTCTCCTCCCATTTTACCCCTTTAACTATTCTTCTTGCAATGATTTATCAAACACTGTCTATTACGGTAGCCACTTTTACAACACATGTTAGGATGGTTCAAATAAATGAGGGGATTCTCCTTTTCAATCCAATTAATGGGATGATTATAATTTATGTTTGGCATGAGTCTAGGAATCATAATAACCAGATGCATCATCCAAGATGCATTCTCACCTTTATCAATCATCATTAAGAAGGTATGGCATTGGGGACATATTCCCCTTCAAGAGTGTGGATTATTTTATCTTCCAGGTTGGTTAATTCCTAAACCACAATTATATATAAAGCTTCCACCCCCTCATTTGCAAATAAATCTGCCAATCTATTTCCTTCTTGGTAGATGTGTTGGAATGACATTTCATTAAAAGAATACATTTTATTTTTGGTGTTTTTAATGAAGTCTTCAATAGATAGAGAAGTAATATTTTTTCCCATCATACACGAGCTTATATTAAGAGAATTTCCTTTCATGATTAGGGACTTGAAACCTCTCTCTTCCACAAGCTTAACTCCCCAAAACATCGTCACTGCCTTTGCAACATGATTAGACTGTAGACCCAAATTAAAGAAGTATGTAAGGATAAACTTACCTTTTGCATCTATAAATACACATCCTCCTCTAGCCTTACCAGGGTTCCCTTTAGCGGCTAGGTAAAAATTGAGTTTGATAAAACCCTCTCTAGGATTAGTCCATCTTACCCCTTCTCTTGGATTACTTTTCTTAGGATGGGGGTCATAGGTTAAGTTCCATTTCTATATGATGTGTTGTTCTATGTCCATAACTTCCACTTATTTGTTATTTAGGATAGAGAAATTGTATCTAACAACATGTAAACAATTATTGAAAATCAAACTATTGGGAATTTTATGTCCTTTAAAAATTCTTTTATTCTATTCTTTCCATATTTCCCACCACAGATGTCCAAGGCTTATAATCCAAATATTTTTCAGACCTTGACTTATGAACAGACATTTCCATTGAATCTAAAAAGATTGGACCTCCTTAGGGCTAACCCATTTAATCGAAAACAAACCCAGAATAGAAGATAGAATTTGAAAAGAAAATGAGCATTCCAAAAACAAAAGGTTAACCATTTCCAAATTCTCTTCACATAGAGCACATCTATTTACCTTATGAAAACATCTTTTGGTGAGGTTTTTAACTGTAAGAATCTTATTTATCATCGTAAGCCAGCTGAAAATATTGACCTTGGGGATGATATTCTTGTTCCATATCTTTCCAGCTAATAGATCTTCCTCGTTAGTCTCCTCCTCAAAGAATAAATCATAAGCTGATTTGACTGAGAAAATACCATTTTGTTCTTTATGCCAAACAATTATATCTTGTTCTTTGTTGTTATAAGACACATGGTTTTTTAATAATTCATTGAGTATTTTTTTTGTTATCTAAGCTCCTACCTATCTAATTCCATATACTTCCAAGTTTTAAAGCTCCCAGGATCAACCATATAATTGTTTATTTTTCTCCCGTATTTATCTTCAAGTGTAAAGTTACTAGTCCATTTGTCATTCCAAAAGCAGTTTTTATAACCTTTAACCATTTTCCATCTACTACCCTTTGCCACAAGTTCCTTCACCCAATTAATATCTTTCCATATACTTGACCCATTGAAGGAATCCTGTTTAAATATCCACCACTCATCATTAGCATCCGCCCAATAATTTTTCCTTAAAATTCTAGTCCACACCCCATCTTCTTTAGTTAGCCTCCATCTAATTTTAGCTAAAAGAGATTTATTCATTTTAGTCTAATCTCTAAGACCTAGCCCTCCCATCCTTTTTGGTTTATAGACTCTATTCCATGCCACCAACGAAATTCTATCTTTACTTTCAGTTTCACTCCATAACAAACATTTTTTAATTTTTTCAAGTTTTTCTGCAATTTTCCTCAGGATTTGATAAAGGGAAATTACATACACCAAGAGACTTTGGAGGGAACTTTTAAGTAGAGTGATTTTCCCAGCTTGAGATAATAAATTTTCTTTCCATCTAGCAAGCTTCCTCTCAAATCTTTCAATAAGAAAATTCCACTCACCACTGAGAGTCTCTTATCCCCAAGAGGCATACCCAAATAAATGGATGGAAAGGGATTAATGTCACATTCCAATATTTCATCTATCTTCTTACATCAAATTTCCATAGTGTTGAGGAAAAAATGGATCTTTTTCTATAGTTCACCAGCTCTCCCAAAACTTCCATGTAATCATCTAATAGATTTTTAAACTGCTTAGCTTATGGAATTGATGTTTCCCCCACCAAAATAGTATCATCAACAAAATTCTAATGTGATACACTTTCCATACCCCTAGCTAGAGAAATTATTTTGATGGGGCCATTACTAGTTTCCACATTAAGTCTTCTACTAAGGGCTTCTGCCATGATTATGAAAAGAACAGGGGAAAGTGGGTCCCCTTTCCTCAAATCTTGTGTGCTGGGAAAGAATCCACATAGGGTCCCATTTATAAGAATGGAGAACCAATCATTGTAAATACAGGTCTTAACTAAACTCTGAAAGGAGGAGTCAAATCCAAACTTGTTAAGAATTTTATCAAGAAAACTTCACGAAACCCTGTCATAAGCCTTGGCCATATCCAATTTGAGAATCATATTAAACCTTTTTACTAAGTTTATCTGAGTGGATCATCTCTTTGATAATAATGATCTCATCTTGAATTTGTTGTCCCAAAACAAAACCTCCTCGTTATTATGATATGATAGTAGGAAAGATAAATTGTAAACGAAGAGCAAGGATTTTCGTGCAAATGACAATTGTACTTGATATGACACTAGTTAGGTGACACAACGATGGAAAAGTAAATTTGTAGAACTATTGTAAATGAGTAAATTAGATTCAAATGATTAGATAAATTTTCATGGATCAACATTGTAATTGTTCTTAAATAAATGATTACTTTATTTGACTTTGTCGTAAATGGAATAACAATATCTAGAAAGACTTAAGACGAATACTTTGTCCTGATATGATGATTAATCTAAATTTATACTTATCAAATAAGGTCATAAAGTGGTATTAAGAGTAAATAAAACGTGGAAAATTATTAATGTAGGTGTTATTAATTATTGTCGGCAACCTTATAGTTTTAATTAAACTCTCAATTTATAATCATCTTGCATGTTAAGAAGGTATGGACTCTAGATCCCTCCTTTTGATCTAAACGTACTATGACTGTACCATCTTAGGATGGCTACGTAATGGGTAATATTTACCTTTCACAAAAGTTAAAGAGTAAACATTATCTATCCCATAGGAGTCCTAAATTGGATCAGTTAGCATAAGCTCAAATCAAGAGACGCAATCGAGAATACATACCTTCTTAGCACATTAGAGTAAACACTAAGATTGTTTAATTATGATCTAGATAACTGTGTGGGATAAAAATGAGGTGAAGGGAAAATTTTTGAGTGACTAATGTGGGGTCACAAAACTACACATGCAAAGCATAGCTTGAAATATTTGGCCTAAGTGGTGTACTAGCTGGTTACATTGTCGGTTCACCGAGTCTGTACAAAATGGTGTGGAATACTAGATGGAATTCATGAAACATTTTTTTAGGTATACACTAAGGAATACATTAGTTCAAAAACCTAAATAGAAAGGTTAACCAAATACATGCATGTTATGTACACTTAGAATAAGCAAAGATTAATGCGGTCAGGTAGATCCAATAATCATGAACATTCAAATGAGTGATGAAGGGGATAAGGTAGAACTAATGAACCTTTACTTCTGCACATGGATATGATGTTATCAGATGGATGTAAAAACTAGATTACTTGATAGATTTATTGTAACTTAGTTATAAATCATTGAAGGCATGTAAATGAGAAGTAAAGGCTTTGTTTTAAAAAATTCCCTTAATCTGGAAGTTGAATGACATTGGTTGTTACAAGAAGGAATGACCACCTCATCCTTAGTAGCAACAGTTTCATTCTCTGAATCAAACTCCAAATCACTATCCAAGTGACTAGGATAAGAATTCTTCCACCAAGAAGATCTACTATTATCCTGTTTCTTCTCTGTTTGAAAATCCGAAGCTACGTGGCAAAGAGAAAAATAAGTCTTGCATATGAAGGGAAACCCTTCATAGTCTAAATTTTGAGTGCAAATTCTATCCTCAAATTTGAGCTCAATAGTAGCTAGAAAATTAACATAATTGTTTGTATATACCAAAATGCGTACACATGCGGTATAATAATATAAGGTTTTCTTTGGGTCAACAGCTAATAATTTTCCTAATGAATTCCCAATGGCAAGAAAACAACTTGCAGCCCAAAATTGGAGAAACAAATATGGCAACCAAACCCAAACAGGTTTTAAATGGAAAGAGTCAGTCACATAATTAAGAAGAGGGAAGCACAACTTCATGAGAAGAAAGTGACACTGAAAATCCCAAACTTTTCCAAAAATAAAATATCTATATGAGTTTTTATAAAAAAATTTTTTAAATATCTAGCTGTAGGGTAAATTTCTAATTTACCTTCCAAAATAGGCCTTCAATGAGTCAAGATCCATTTGTGAAGTGCTGGAAGACCCAAGAAGAGATTATTAAATCTATAAATAAGCCCATTTTCCTATAAATACGCTTCAGATTTCAGAACCTCTGCTCCAAAACAAACAGACAGATAGGTTTTTTCATAAGCCATAGGTTTTGAAGGGAGGCAAACAGAGGACTTAGCCACTTGAAGAAAAAAATTTCCTCCCAAGCTTCCTTTAATCAGTCCAATGACTGCCTACATCAATTTATACTTGTCCCTGATGCCATGTACTTTTCTGCCTAAGGAGGTTGAACATAATCAATTATTTCTTATATTTAAATACTCATAAAAGTTCATTTTTAGTCACATAATGAGAGATACATTATATAAACATTTATTGATTATTTACTAGTCGTTGCATGCAATGAAAGATAAGGGTTAGGATACAATATTTATTTCCGAATCATATGATTGGTGACTCTAATTTTGTTAAATACAAGGGGCATGCGAATAAAATTTTAGGCATATAAGAGGCCCCCCTATGACATACCCTGGATTTTTTAATGGGCTTAACACACAAAGAAATGATTCTAGAAGTTATACGTGTCAATGCAAGAATATAATGATAGAGTTTTCTAATCATAAAGCATGGAATAAGGTGCTCATGAAATTTCAAGACGATTTGACACTATCAATAGAATGAATCAACAATAGTGAAAAATTAAAAATGAGTTTCTAACAATAAGCATAATTTTTGTAATACATACATACATACATACATACGTGTGTGTGCGCGCGCGCGCGTGCGTGTGTGTGTGCGTGTGTGTGTGTGTGTGTGTGTGTGTGTGTGTGCATGTGCGTGCGTGCGTGTGTGTGTGTGTGTGTGTGTGTGTGTGTGTGTGTGTGTGTGTGTGTGTGTGTGTGTGTGTGTGTGTGTGTGTGTGTGTGTGTGTGTGTGCGTGCGTGTGCGTGTGCGTGTGCGTGTGTGTGTGTGTGTGTGTGTGATCCTTGTGTTATGTCAATTTTATAATGTTGCAAAGGGAGAAACAATTCCTAGAAATCAACATGTTTTTAGAAACTGGGAGAGGTATTTTTATCAACATGCAAGGTTTAAAAAAGTGAAATCATTCTAGAAATGTATATGCCTTCCTTAATCATCAACACTCATACATTCTTAGGTAAGTCAAAATTAAGGAATCTACTTTATGCACTTTCTTTATCGATATGAAGCATTAGTATTCTTACTTCTTTCATTTCAGATGTGTTTATTGCTATATTGTTGCATTTAGCTCATACTTTCTTTATGTGCTTACTATGGTTTGATATAAATTTGTTGTTTTAACCTCACATCACATTTTACATAGTTGTATTAGGCCTAAAGGAATGTTTTGTAAGGTCCGCATGACACACACTATATGAAGAATTGGAGACTCACAATTATGGGGTGCAATATCATACACTCACAATTCTACATGGCGCGATGCCCCTACCCAACGCCATTATATTATTTTGTACAAAGAGGCTCCCATAATCCCCATATTTATATAGTTGGATTGAGTGAGAAATGAGTACTACTCTCAACTAGGACCCAACTAATATAGCAATGTTTGAACCCCCAATGTTGTATATACATAGTTGTGGGGGACCCATACTTGTGAATATACGGTTTTAGGGGAATACTTAAACATAAACAGAAACATGGGAATAGAGAGATAAGTAGAGGGAAAGCAAGAGGACACAACAATTGACTAAAATATAGAAAACATAGCATTATGATCTAATCTAGACCAATAATCAATAGACATGTAATATAATATAACAAAATAATTTTACTACTGATGAATACCCCATCCCTAAATGTTATTTCTACTAGTACACAACGAACCAGTGAACTCTTCAGGAAGTCCATATTCTTTTTGACTTTTTCACTCTGACTAAACAGTGATAAAATCTCACCTGTAAAATATAATGAGTAAGCAAGTTCAAAATAGCCCAACATCTTATAAAAAAGACAAGTCTTGAAAGGACATTCAAAATTGAGCAAAAAAAGTTACAAATATTGAGCCCATCTACCAATTAGTTACATTGATAGGTAGTCTACAATCGTAATTGAGGCTGGTGGGGGTGGCTTATAATTTTGTGCACAAGCAATATGAAAAACCAAAGTTGATACCCATTTGACTGTGACATGCTAATTCTAATATGAAATATGACTTCCATTACACAATCACTTAGAAATATTTCTATTTACTTTAAGAAATTGCATTATAATTTGTAACATTCACTATACAACATTAACAACCTTTATTTTTTATAAATAATTTGTTAACCTTCGATTAAATTAATATTATTTATCACCACTTACTATACATTTAAAAATCAATAAACTAGTATAGATATCTTAAATACATTGAGAGATATCAATGAGAGGCATCTATCTCGTTATGATAAATATTATTATTTTTTATTTACTTTTCCAAAAAAAATAAAAAATAAAATTTATGAATCAACTATCACATGAAAGTCAAATAAGTGTCAAATTTAATATCGAAAATAAAATTGAACAACACTCTATTATAACATACCTTGCCATTGTAGAACACTTCTCAATATTATAAATATTAAACAATCTAAGATATAAAAAAGTAAAGATTAATATATATCACATGGATGTATGAAACTAGTGCTATGTCTGTGGGTAATACTACTAAATAAATTGTTGTTTTGATTCCCTACTTATTATGTAATGATCAAAAACCAAGGCATGATGGAAGAATTAAATATGATATCAAGAATGTAATGGAATATTTTGGTGTTTGGTAGGTAAGTAACTTTTTCCAACATATCACATATAAAAGTAAGATACACATTATCCAATAACACAACTAAACCTTACAAACAAAATAGTCATAAAAATATTGAAGTTCGACAATGATGAGACATGAAGCTATTTTTTATGATTTAATGGAGCATCTAAATACGGTGAACTATGTGCTTTGAAACAGTTCTAACAATCATTCCATGTTAAGTTGGTCGTTGAAAATTGGTCCCAAAGTAATCATTTTGACTGAATATAAACAAAAGCATAGCGTAAAGAAAAGAAACAAACATGGCCCAATTGTTCTCACTTTAGAAGCCATTATTCTCTAGGTTTAGCTTTTTAATGTTTCGTGGGTTTCCTTTTCAGATTCCATATCTCCTTTTTAAATTCTTTTTATACCATGGCAAAGCTACATTTTCTTTGCTCATTTATCACTTTTCCACTAATTCATGGAGGTGTGAATTGAGTTGTGGCCTCACGGACCAAAAAGTTTGATCAAAAGTGATTGATGTTTTTGAAAGAAATTCTCTGTCTAAAGATAAAATCTTCAAAGTTGCCATATAACATTTAGGAAACTAGGGTACGATTTCTTGATGAGATGTAGGTCAATTAGTGTAGATTCATATAGATAAAATGTATGATGACTTATGGAAATAAAATGGATCTTATCTTATTTTTATATTTGAATGTCTTTATCTCTATTTTATAAAATTATGACACTTGTACTTCATAATATTAATGAAGATAAAGTGAGTTAAGGTTAATGACTAGTATAAGATTAATTAAATATTTATTCGTAAAGTTTTATGTTATAAGTTCATAAAGATATTGAATTTTATAATATTATTTAAATATAAAATCTTCGAAATTGACATTAAATATTTATGTTTATGTAAGTTTTAAGAGAAATTGGGGAATGATTTATTGATGAGATATATGTTAATTGGTGTAGATTCATATATAGACAAAATGCATGATGATTACAGACATAAAAACGATCTTATCTTATTCTTTTATTTGAGTGTCTTTGTCTCCACTTTGTAGTACCACAACACTTGTGGCCTATAATATTATTGAAAACAAAGTGAATAAAATGACTTGTATTAAATTTAATGATTTTTTTAAAATAAATTAAATATTTATTTGTCAAAACTTTATGATGAAAACACTTACTAAAAATATTAAATTCCGTAAAATAATATCATATAAATGAAAATTACATGAAAAAAAATTATAATTCATATAAATTATCTTTAGATCACATGTTACAAAAACTCCATAAAAAATGTTAGTTTTAATTTTAATAAAAGTTTAATTAAAATTATATTACTTATATCAATAAGCATCTTGAATAAAGTGTAACCAAATATAAAAAACATGCTAAATCCAACCGAAGTGATTATTCCACCATCATAATAATAAATAAGAAAGAGAGTTTAGCCTCAATTCCCTACAAAACTAGATAAATACATAAGGTGCCAATAAGTAAAGGGTATCTAAATATTAAAATTCAAGATTCTGACTTTTAATATCATTCCAACTTCTAACAACCCATAATACAATAAATGTGTATTTTAATACAATTCATGCATTAATAAAATAAATGTGGGCATCGGTGAGATGGATGCATGCCTAGAATTAACACGTATTGGAATATTTTTGACTCATCATTGCTAACATAGTCATCATCATTTCCCACGTCTAAGTTGGTCACTAATGGTTTCATTTGAGATTGGATTTTTTTAAGTATTAGATGTGGATGTGTCTAATGGTTGTAGAGTTGTTTTAAAAAATACATAATGATATATTGAAGTTATATAAAGAAACTAAAAAAGACAAATTTTATAAAAATGAATATTATTAAGTTTCATGTAGTGGCTAACATCTATGAAAAATTTAGATAAGATATTTCAGAAACAGAATTAGGCATTGTGATATCTATATTATGTCTAAGCTTTAATGAACAAGTTTTCAAATTTGTAGAAGCTTAAGTTCAATGTGGACAGGGTATACTGCGACTACCCATACTTCAAAAGACTTACGTGTATCCTTACATAAGTCAATGTACATTGAGACTATGATATCAAATGATATCATCATTAATTATATGACCTTAGTAGTTGGAAAGATAAATGTGGCTAAGGTATATATATACCTTAATTCTAAATTGGTCAAGGGAAGATACATTGAGGATGAGTTCACACTCCCTGATATACCTAAAGGAAAGCATACATTCAGGAGAAGACAAGAGCAGGAGCCCACCCCTCCAAGGAAAGAGGAGGAAAAAGAGCCTAAGTAAAAATAGGGAGAGTAGGAGGGTAGCACCATGCTTGACAATGACACTAGAAGACAACCAACTACAAGCACAAAAAGGAAGCGAAGATACTCCTCCGAGGGAGGAAGAAGATGAGGTAAGAATTGATCTTGAAGCCAAGGGACTAGAAACAGAACATAGCGATGCACTTGACCAAGGCTATAAGAGAAAAACCAAAACATAGGGAAGTGGCAGAGGTCCCTTTGAGGTAGTGAGGAGATCACTGAGAACAACTACTGTGAAGACAAGACCAGATAAAAATAATACTAAGAGGATGCCCAAGCTCGTGAAACGTGATGACATTGAGGAAGTGGAGGTGTCAGACGAGGCTATGTATAACAAAGCCATCTCTTTATGTCAATATAGGTGGGGAGGAACCTAAGTAAGAGGAATCCCAATAACATGAAGAAGTTCCCAGTTAGCAAGAGGAAGAAGGCCCCTTCTGAGGAGATGAAGAAAAGGAGATAAGTATAGGTGAATTGTCTTGGTCACATAGAGAAGATTTTGGAGAAAAGGGAGAAGGTATGTTCTCAGGTGTGGAAATGCATATACCCCAGGTATGAGAAGTGGCAGTCAAAGGGGAAAAGAGGTTTTGTGCACAATATACTTGGGGTATGTTAATGATCCTTCTAATATTGTTCATGTGAGATTCTAGAGTATACTCACTTGGAACAGTTATATGGGTGAGAGTTGATGGACCTTGAGGGAGCAAACATGCACACTAGGAAGATGTTGAGCTGGACAATACAAAAAAAATGAATGAATCTGAATTTTATGTCACCAAGGAAGTATGTATAAGGTGTAGAATGAAGAAGGCACCTCAAGTGACCCATATAATTATAAAGTCGACTAAGTTTACTAATGAACAAAGAAGCAATGTCTTGACAAAGATGGTGGAAGAAGTAGCTCGAAGAAACTTGGATAAGGTGGTTGTGCTTAGGATTTTTTTAGAAGATAATAACAAAAAGGAGCATAAAATTGAGCAACTAACCAAGGCGTGGAGCATGTTTGAGAAGCATAAGAAGGATATTATGGAGTTTGCAGCCAACATTGGGAATGAAGTTTTGGAGGTGAGTCTAAAATTTTATGAGAAAACATAGAATACACACCCATCGGCCTTACACTTTCTATAATATTAAGTTCACCTACTACTTTAGGAGAGGACAACTATGCAAGGGGGAGCTCAAGTAGACACTACAACAGAAAAGGAGAAGAATAAGTATATTATAGCACACAGGATTAAGGAGTATGATGCCATGCTCCAGATGTTGAAGGATGAGCTGAAGAAGGCAGGTTGGGCATTGAATAACTTCCAAGACCCATAACACATCCTTAAGGTGTACAAAATCAAGAAATAATATGAGGTTCTTGTGGCTAAGAAGAATGAAGCACTTGGAAGGGAAGATAAGATCGTCGTGATTGCAAAGAAGTGTGATGTACTTAAGGTAGCAAAGGAGTCACATGAAGTAAGGATAGAAGAGTTGGGGTTACTAGTAGCGTGAAATATGGAATTTATGGAGGGAATGATTTCAAGAATAACTAGGGTGACAAGGGAGCTCAAGCACAAGGGGGAAGATATCAATCCATAGAATATGGAAGGGATAGTTGCGACAGTCCCAGATACAGTAAAGAAGGGGCTGACGGAATGGAATGAGTTAGAGAGCATGATTAACAAAGATTACCATGATATTTTTTTTTCAATTAAGGAGGACATAGGTGCACCCTGAAGAACCTTCTATTCTATGTGTCTTATTCTTGTATATTAATTCCTTATTCTTTTCATTCTTCATTCATTATGCCTTGTAGAGAGAAGTTGGAGGACCCCATTGATGGGGACGATAATGTAATTAGTGTGGGGTAATGTTGGATTGATCAAATGGATAAGTATAAAGAGTGTCCAGAGGAATGGGGCACGAAAGTGGGGCACATATATGTGCACAAGGAATAGTAAAGTGGCACACAGAAGGCACATGTATAGAAGGATAAAACCAAGGACTTGGCCAATTTTTCAGCTATGAGCTAAAAATAGAAAAAGGAAGTTAGAGTGCAGCTTAGGAAAAGGATAAAAGTAAGGAGACTTTGTGGCCAAGAAAGGGTTATTTTTGGATAAAGCATAAACAAATCTTCATGCATGGATCAAGCTATTAATAAGGATGAAAGCGAGTCTTATGTATAGGAATGTCTATTATTAACAATCTTGTAAAGCACACATATAATGTATGCATGGATATTTTGAGCATGAAGTCCATTTTGAGAGTGAATAGGTAGTGAAGGTCAAGCCAAAACCCCTATATATATGTTGAGTGTCATTGTTTTGGATAATGCCCGTTATGTCTAAGTGCTAGAGTTTCATACTTACGCATGTTCTAGCACCTAGTTATTATGGTGTATTTAGCTTCTGTTATGTAATACTATTTGTTAATGGATCATATATGATGGATTATGATTATTGACGTGTCTAAATATGGTGATTACATGGTGTATTTTATATTAATTGTTATTTAATCTGTTATGTTTCCTCATTATGTGTGTTTCCAATTGAATGCATGCAATGGTTTAGTATGATTGAATAAGTATGTGGTTATATATAATCATGTATTTCCATGCTAACATCTTTACAAACATCACAAAAGAGGGACCTGGTAGCTTTGCGCACTTGAGGTGAGTGTTTAGATCTATTCGAATGAGGTGTCAGCGCACATAGCAGTTAAGTGGAAATTTCTCAGGATGAGGACCACACATGAAAAAAAAGTTACGTAGTGTAACGCAAGGTAGGAAACGACATAGTGAAATACTTGGCATAAGGTGTAGAGGATTATGTACTTCGATGCATGGAGGAGCACATAAGGAGGTCTATGGCCTGAGAAGTAGTAGGGTGTGCTAGAATGTTTCAGCTGAAGCATGGAAGAAAATAGCGAAAAGTGTGGAAAAATCAAAAAATCACAATTAAAGCTAAGTACTGTGGTAGGTAAGGAGCACTTAATGTGGGAAATTTTGAAAAAGCTATAAAAGCAATGTAAGAGACTTCACTATTGCCTTGCATGCTTGAGCATTTGAGCCTTGGAAAATGAATTGAAGTGCGAACGAGTGTGAAGTGCAAGTGTAGATGAGAACCTATAGATCTTTTAGAGAATTTGGTCAAGACCGAAGTGGAGCTCCTTCAAGAGAAGTGTGAGAGTCAGTAAAGGAATGAGAAGAGTAGGGTTAAAGGAGATAAGGTTTGGAAATGATAAAATTGTAGCTAGGGCACGTGAGTTTAGGGAGACAGAGGTAGAGGTATGAAAGTTAGATATGGCACTGAAAAGAGCATTTGTAGAAGCCACAAGGAGAAAAAAGTAGAAGGAACCTGAGGTAGAAGTAGAAGAAGAACCCGAAGAGATATTCTCTAAAATGCAAAATCCCAAGGGTGTAATTATGGGGCATGTTTGGGAATCCCATAACCACAGAAGTAAAGTTAGAGATTACAATTATCACACCAGAACAAACAATGATCAGATAGAGGAGTTGATGAAGAAGAAAAATTTGTAGACTGAAGATGACAAACCAATCTATGATGACGAAGGATAAAAGACATTGGATAAACGAGATTCTTACAGATTTATGAGTTACCATATTTTAGAAAACTAGAGAAACTTTTAATCATTTCAATAGGCCATGAGTACTTCTTTTAATTCATAGGAAAGGCGAGTGCAAATCACTGCACCATTGATTAGAAGGCTTACAGGCTTATGGAGTTGAGGTGTGGAAATTTCCATTGATATAGATGATGAAGTAGGTGTGAAGGCCACTGTAATCAAGATGGTATATCAGAAAGGAGAGTGCATGATGAAAATCCCAAAGGTAACTGACCCTGTTGTTAAAATCTTCACGTATCTTTTGACGAAGTTCAATAACCAGGAGAGATGGATCCAGGTGAACAAGAAATGGCTCCACATCACAAAGAAGATGGCAGAAGGGACAGTATACAATCTTGTTGCATTCATCATAGAAGGAATCATCTAAGAAGCGCATGTGGGTGACAAGATTACTTGGATGGTGATCCTCTTATCTATCGTGTTTATGGAGGTTGGGGTACTAGATGGCCCTAAGTACAAGATATCGTAGTACCTACTAGAGAAGAAGTCATTCACTAAAAGGTTTGAGAGCCACATGAGTGATGGTATATCGGGTGCCTATAAGTTTAGATTGGAGATCTGGTATAGAAGAATGTGCGAAGCATTTGAGTATGATTAACACATACCAAGTAACTTGTCGATGGTGTTGGAGGGGAAGGCGTAATTTGTAGTATACCAGTATTACTATATTGGGAGATTCTTCATTAAGAATGGGAAGAAGATCCCTTGGTGTAAATTACCATATTAATTCACATCCCACTACTTCTAAGCCTCAATAAATAGGTTTTCAGACGTTTAGAAGATGGGGTTTGATGCTAAAAAAGGTAGATTACATCTACCACATGCTTCAAAATACTTAAGCGTATCCTAGTAAGTCAGCGCACATTGAGACTATGAGATGAGATGATATCATCATTAATTACATGACCTTAGTAGTTGGAAAGATAGATGTGGCTAAGGTATACATCTACCTTAAGCCTAAATTGTTCAAGGGAAGATATATTGAGGTTAAGTTCAAACTCCCTGAGCTACCTAAAGGAAAATAGACAGTCGAGACAACAAAAGAGTGTGAGGCCACCACTCCAAGGAATGAGGAGGAAGAATAACCTAAGGATGAAGAGGAAAAGCATGAGGGTAGTGGTACACTTGACCATGGCACTAGAATACAACTGATTGTAGGTACCAAAAGGCAGCACGAAGATACTCCTTTGAGGTAGGAAGAAGAAGAGGTTAGAATTAATCTTGAAGCTAAGGAGATAGAAAAGGAACTAAGTGACGCATTTGATAAGGGTTATAGGAGAAAGTTGAGGAGAAAAACCAAAAACACAGGGTAGTGGCATAGGAAAATCTGAGGTAGTGAGTAGATCACTGAGAACAACACATGTCAAGACAAGCCTAGAGAAAAAGAAGACTAAGAGGAGGCGCAGGCTCATCACACATGATGATAGTTTGGAAGAGGAGGTGTTAGATGAGGCTACGTGTAATACAAAGCCATCTCCCGATATCAATATAGGTGGGGATGAACCTAGGTAAGACAAGATCCACCAAGAAGAAGGGCCCACCAGAGGAGATGAAGAAAAGGAGAGAAGTATAGGTGAGTCATCTGGGGCACATGGAGAAGCTTCTGGAGAAAAGGGTTAAGGTATATTATCAATCATGGGAACTCATATTCCCACAGGTATGGAGATTATATGAATAAGGGGAGAAGAATATTAATAAACATTAGACCTAGGGTATGTTAACGAAGCTACTAAGATCATTCGTGCAAGATTCAAGAGTACACTCACTCATGAACAATTATATGGGTGGGATTTGATGGAACCTAAGGGCATGAACATGTGCACCATGAAGATGTTGAGCTTGAAAATGGAGACGCATATGGACAAACCTAAATTTGACGTCAGCAAGGAAGAATGTATAAGGCACAAAATGAAGAAGGCGCCTCAAGTGACCCTTATAATGATAAATTTGATTGATTTTACTGATGAACAAGAAAGAAATGGCTTGAAAAATATGGTGGTAGAAGTATCTTGAAGAAACTTGGATAAGGTGGCCGTGCTCAAGACGTTGTTTGGAGATGATAAAAATAAGAAGCAAAAAATCAAGCAACTAACTGAGGCGCGTAACAAGGATGAGAAGATTAAGAATGATATTTTGGAGTTTGCGGCCAGCATTGGGAAAAAAAAATTGAAGCACGTCCATATTTTGACAAGAAAACAAAAAAGACATACCCGTCGGCCTTACACTTTCTATAGTATTTAGTGCACCTACTACTTTAGGAGAAGCCAACCATGCTAGGGGGAGCTCAAGTAGACTATGTGGCAGAGAAGGTAAATAATAAGAATATTATAGCATTCAGGATTGTGGAGTATGACATCATGCTAAAAATGTTGAATTATGAGTTCAAGAAGTCAGGTTGGGCACTGAATAACTACCATGATATAGAACAAATACTTAAGGCGTACACAGTCCAGGAACAAAATGAATTGCTCACCGCTAAGAAGGATGAATTGCTTGGAAGGGAAGAGAAGATAGCCATGATTGTGAAGAAGTGGGATGTGCTTAAGGCAGCAAAGGAGCCACATGAAGTAATAATAAGAGGAGTTGGGGTCACTGGTTGTGTGAAAAATGGACTTTATGGAGGGAATGATTTCCAGCCTAGCTGGAGTGACAAGGGAGATCAAGCACAAAGGGGAAGATATTACCCTAGAAAATCTGGAACAGATAGCTAGGATAGTCCCAAATATAGTAAAGAAGGGGTTGAAATAATGGAATGAGTTGGATATCATAATTAACAAAGAGTACCTTGAGATTTTGCTACTAATTGAGGAGGAAAACAATGAGCCCTGAAGACTTTTCTATTATATGTTCCTTATTCTTGTATATTCATTCCTTATTATTTTCATTCTTTATTCATTGTGCCTTAGAGAGATAAGTCGGATAACCCCATTGTCAGAGATGGTAATGTAATTAGTGTGGGGTAATGTTAGACTAACAAAATACCTAAGTACAAAGAGTGTGTAGAGGAATGGGGCATGCAAGTGGGATGCATATATGTATGCAAGGGCCAGTAAAGTGGAATGCGGAAGGCACACACCCAAAAGGATAGAACCTAAGACTTAACCTATTTTGCAATTATGGGCTGAAACTAGAAAAATGAAGTTGTAGTGTGGCTTAAGAAAAGGAGAAAATCAAGGAGACTCGGTGGCCAAGAAAGGGATATTTTTGGATAAAGAAAAAACAAAGGGTTGGACATGGATCGAGCTATTAATAGGGATGAAAATAAGTCTTATTTATAGGAATTTCTATTATTAGCAGTCTTGTAAAGTACACATGGCTATTTTGAGCATACAATCTATTTTAAGAATACATAGGCGGTGAAGGGAAAGTCCCCAACCCTATATATATATCTATTTAATGTCTTTTTATTGGTGATTATGACCATGAATAATCTTGTTTTGGAGAACGAAGGTTATGTTTGAGTGCTAGGGTTTGATACTTGTGCATGTTCCAGTGCCTAGTTATGATGATGTATTCATCTTTTGTTATGTAAGACTTTATTTTTAATGGATCATGGAGGATTGATTATTATTATTGATGTGTCTGAATATGGTGATGGATTGTGTAGTGTAACGTGAGGTAGGTAGTAGCAAGATCAACCACTTGGTATATGGCACATAGGTTTATGTATTATGGCATAGGGGGGCACACTTGAGGAGGTCTATAGCCTTAGAAGTAGTGAGTGCGCTGGAAAGTTATGAATGCAACGAACAAAAGAAAGAAATGGAAAAAGTGCAAAAAAAGTATAATTAAAGTTGTCATGTGGTGGTAGGTGGCAAGAAATAAATGTGGTAAAAATTGGAAAACCTATCAAAAGGGCATCGGGGTAACTTTATTTTCACCTTACCTTATGAATAAATTGTGCATTTTCAATAGTGGATTTGTGCATAATCAAGTGAAGATTGAGTGTAAATCATGGAAAATCGAGTGACCCTTATCAAGAGAACATGCATTATAGAAGAAGAGATCCTTTAGAGTGAAGTTGGAGGCTTAAGAAGGGTGTGGGAGTTATTTTCTAGCAAGTATTTTTACAGTTAATGAAATTTAAATTGGTAAATTATGACACAATGTATTAGATCTTGTGAGAAAGAAAAGTATCTTGTAGAGAAGGATATTTTAGAAAGGTTGGTATTAGAGAACATGATGGCACCTAGGAAGGAAGTACCCTTTTCAAAAAATGGAAAATGAAAAGGAAAGAGAAAGGAGAAGCCTATATTTGAAGACGTGCAGGAGGAATGGTACTATAAGATACAATACCCATATGGAGTACTCTTAGGGAAGGATTCAGTCTCACATGTGTGCAATAAGACAATCAGTGATTATAACCATTGATCATATATAAATTCATGCGAAATAAATGTAAAATTGATACATAGGACAAATGATAGGACTGTGGACGATAATCCAATCTATGATGACATAGGGTATCGCATCTTAAAGAACATGGGAGTTCTTCAGATATAAAAACTACCCTACTTTGGCAAGCCTGAGTGACTGTATCAATGGCTTATGTTATGCATCTATGAGGACTTCTTATTCTTCACATGTAGGAGGATGCACCTTACTGCACCACTAATTGGAAAATTTACTAGTCTTTGTAGCACAAAGATAGAGCTTCTAGTAGACTGTGAAGATGATGATGAAGTAAAGAATAGTTTTAGGATGATGAAGTACCAACTGGGTGGGCGTGTTATGGACATTTCTAAGTTTGTTTATCCTATCATCAAAATGGACGCGTGGGTTGCTTACAAATTTGAACGGAAAGATGGGGCTAAGTGACCAAGCGAGGTTTTCATGTCGTAAAGAAAACATTTGAAGGTATAGTTTATAACCTTGTTGGATTCATCACATAGGAGATCATTGAGGAAGCGCGCATAGGGGAAAATTTCATGTTTGGAAATTTCCTACTGCTTAGTTTGTTCTCTGAACTAGGGGTGTTGGATGATCTGAACAATAAAATATGGGAGTTCCCCAAAGAAAAAAAATCCCCTACAAAAATATTTTCCAACTACACTTATGATACCATCACTAATTTATATAAATCCAAGGAGGATATATGGTATATAAGAATGAATGAGGTGTTTGGGACATAATGGTACATTTTGAGTGATTTTCCTACACAATTGGAAGGACAGTAAGAATTTGTTGTCTATCAACACTTCTTCATTGGCCGTTTTTATTTGAAGGATGGGTTAAAGATTCCTTGGTGCAAACTTATGTTTTCCTTCACAACATGGTGCTTTCAAACTACGGTGAAATTTTTTTATGAGGCACGCAAACTAATTTTTAACGTAGATAAGGTGGATTAGGAGTAGCATGAATTACGCAAGGTGTATTTCTATCCCAAGAAAAGTGTGTATGAGGAGATAGTGATCAGATGATATCAATATGTCCAATTTTATTTCTTTGGTGATTTTTAATATGTAGGCCACAAAGGTTTATATCTACCTGAAGCCAAGATGAGTTGATGGGAAGTATCTAGATAATGACTTAATAATCCTAGAATATCCTACAGGGAAGAATATATTGGGACAAAAAATAGTGCACAAGGATTCTCCCCCTGCTAGTGAGTAGAAAGAAGGAAGCGAGGATACACCTCTTATTCAGAGTGCAACTAAGAAGAATACACCAATGTGCAAGGAGTCTAAACCAATTATGAGCACGAAGCAACCACCATAGAAGAATTATTCGGTGAAGAAGAAACAAACAGTAGTGTCTTGCTAAGAAACAAAAGGGACTAAGAGTGATGAAGAAAATTACATGGGGAATGAGGAAGATGAATTGTTGTAAAAGGACCCCTTTGTTCATGATGTTGAGGAGTCACATATAGAAGATCGCAAGGTACATCACGAGGAGATCTTGTTCATGGATCCATAGGTGGAAGGACTTGAAGTTTCTCTTACTTAGAATTTGGAGGATAGGCAGGAGCCATATAAGGAGCATAGAATGGAGCACCATATTAATTCAAAAGTTGAGTGCACTATTGACCATGAGGTTAAGCACCTTGTAGAGATAATTGTTAAACATGAAGTTGAGTGTGAAAAGGAAGAAGAAAAGAAGATAGAAGAAGAAGAAGAAGAAAGCATGGAGAACACCTTTACGCTTAGTTCTCTGAAAAGGACATGTGGGAAGAATAGGAAGCCAAGGCACACACCCTAGGGACCTATGATGCATTATGATGATGATCGGAGTAAAGTTTTATGCACAAGATATCAGATCACATTAGCCACAGAAGATATCTTCTAGTGGTCATTATTTAAAAAGGAAGAATCCTTTCTGCGCACCAGAAATATGCTCTCCTTGTAATTTTAGTCTCACATGGAAGATCTGGAGTTCAAGGTTAACACACAATCAATAATGAGACCCAACTTAAGTATACACCAAGAGAGGCTTATCCAATAGTTAATGCACAAATGATAACATATGAAAATGTGTGTAATGCTCTTAAAAAACTATTAATGGACATAGGGGTGAAATTTTTTGATAAGGGCTTACGCATAAGTAATATGCACAAGGAGGTAAAAGAGAAGGATAAGGAAATAATATACAGGGATAAATAGATCACGGAGAAAGATAATATCATCACACGAATAAAGAAGGAAGTAAGGGAAGAGAAGGGAAAGATGCCACAATGTGTAAAAATCCAGAATGCATCACAGATGCAATTACAATCACACACCTGGACCTGGTTGATCAAGTCAAACCTTCATATGAATTGGCATTACAATGTCTAAAGGACTTGGCATGCATGATCATGCAAGAAAATAAAACTCTTGCAAAATAATCCATAGAAGAAGTGTTTTCCCAAAAGAAGAAGAGTGATAGGTAACATATCAAAGAGCACCTCATGCAGTATTATGCATTAGCACTGGAAGCTAAGGGAGTTACACAAGTGGAAAAGTTTTAATATGATAACTGTTAGGACTTTGATCAAGTGGTGAGTTTGTTTGTTGTTAGAGATGATGCAAAATTGAAGGATTTCTAGGATAATAACAAGAAAAATAAGGTAGAATGGGAAGAGTTATTGGCTGAGGTGGAACATAAGAGGAAAATAATAAACATGTTGAAGACCTTGCTTAAGGATAGACTGAAGGAAATCTTCACATAGATTATGCGCATGATGGATGTGTTGGACGAAACAGCCAAGAAGCTGAAATATTTGATTGAAAAACTAAAGGGGAAGATTAATGAATTGACTCCTTCAGAGGCCCTAGCATTATTGATAATTCTCCAGTTCATGTGAGTAAGAAGTTGGAAGGGTAGAAGGAACTGGAGAAAATATTAATCAAGGAATTTCCTATACTCCTTCCCCCTAAGGAAAATTGATTATTTGATTCTTTAGCGCAAGTCATATTCTTTATTCTTCTTTCTTTGTTTCAAAGAGGGTGCTCTATTATTCTTTTGCATGAAATTCTCTAGTATTTCTAAGGACAGACAACATACCTAGTGTGGGTTAATGTTGGGATGATAAATTAACTAAATACCTAAAAGAGTGAAGACTAACGCATAGAAAATCATGTACATAAGAAGAATTTGGATGGTGTGCAAGAGGGCATGCATAGATAGAAATAGGGTTGCGCGCGAAGTTGCACATATGGGAAGATTGGGGACTTAGCAATTTTTCAATGATAGCATAAAAATAGACTTGGAGTCTTGATCACGTAAAGGATAAAAGAAGGCTACCTTGGCAAGAAACCAATGACTATTTTTGGAGAAATCATATGCATAGAGTTAGTTATTAATAGAACTATAGAATAATATTATTAGACAAACTATTATCAGCAAATTGTTTTGTAAAGCATGCATCTAAGTACACATGGCTATTTTGAGAATGCCTACTATAAGGAAGTGCATGGGAAATGAAGGTAAATTCCTTGCCCTTATATATACCTGATGTAAGTTCTTGCTAGATATACGGTGATAGTTTTTTGGTTGATTGTATTATATGTTAGGTTTATACCACTCTTTTATAGTTGCACACATGGATTTGTATTCACAGATTGTATATCAACTTCTTTTTATGTAGTTTTTTTGTATGATTAATGGATAATTGTGGTTGGATTATGATCATTGATGTAGTTGAGTATGGAGATGTGTTTTTGTAATTAATATTAGTCATTGTTTAAGATGTTATTTTTCCTCATTACATGTGTTTCCAAGATGATGATAATGCAATGATTGGATATATTTGATTGATTATTTTTTAAATATCTTGGTGGTTATGCTTACTAACACTATGGTAGACATAACATAGGAGGGACCTGGTAGCTTCCCGTGCTTTGGTAGAGAATTTAGATATTTTTGAATGAAGTGTAAACGCGCATAGAATTCTAGTGAAAACAAAGGCTACACATGTTTAGTGATTTTATCTTGTAGGTAAAAAAGTAATGTAGATTTATAAGAATGGGAATTTTCACTTATAGACTACTTTGGAATGATGTTATTTTTTCTATTGTTAACTAATTAGTGCAATGAGGATACAAATCATGTAATAAGTCTATGGATATTAAAATTATACTCATAATAGGTATACAATTCATGATTTAGGAATTAAACTTATATTGACATTATCAAGTTATTAATTTCCAATTTTAAGTGTCTACAAACACTTCACTCATTTTCATTTTTTATTTTTCAATGTTTAATAGCTATCTCAAACTTTTACTTTCATATTTTTTTTGTATTCTAGATAGAAACACCCAGCTAAGGTATAAATGACTAAAGGTTTCTTCCCTAGGCCATTGTTTCTTCCCTCCATTCATTTTCACTCAAAATTGTGATAAGAAAATATATCTAAGTCAAAAAAATTCTTTTGAATTTTCAATTAAGTTAACAACATGCCAATCCAAATTCAAGTTTTGAACACTATATAAGAAAATAACCTAAAACCATTTTAGGGGGGCTCATTACAATATCATTTTAATAGCTAATATCTTAGTATTATCTACACATTCAAGTACATGGATGAAATTACTCTTATTTTTGAAATCTAAAGTAGCCATACTACATATTATTTCACTTGGTTTAGGGTTTTTTATGTAGTTACACATGTTCTAGGATGGGGAGGGGTGTGATGAATCCCCTTCTAATTGGAAATATTGAAACACTCTTAGGTTTTTGGTGACCTAAAGTTGGAGCGAGTCTCGAGAGAGGGTTGGTTACCCTAGTGTAACACCTTAAAACTAACTCTAATCTATTGCATGAATTGGGAAAAAGGGAGAAGGGAAGACTGAAAAAAATATAAGGGGTGACACACCAAAATGTTTGATGATATTCAACTTGTTTTAACCACGTAGACAGATCAAAGGAACTAGAACACCTTACATATCTCAAAAAATGGAAACTAATTCATATGTGTTTTAGAGAAAGGTTTGGAAGTTATAATAACATAGAGAAGGGACTAAAAAACATCTCTACAAGAGAAATATGGTAAACTCCACAATTGAATCATGTAAAAAAATATTCAAACACAAGATATGACCTATAAATTAGAATACTTCCCTCCACGACATGAAATTTAGAAAGAAAAATCATGGATAAAAAATATCACAAGATCAAAACCAACTTAAATACACAAAATTACAAAATTATAGGCAATGAGAAGGAAAAAATAACTCCTTTATTTATCTAAAAGGTGAAACAAGTAAAAATACTAGCAGGGATCAGCAACAACCAGCCAAAGCTCTCTCAGGTTCCCTTTATAATGAATTAATATATAGTATATATAGGAGAAATTAATTTTAGAGAGGAAATATCTTGCAAGTGTTCACATATGTCAATATTAAGAGATCAAGTAGTTCACAAACTGGAACTAACTGTAGATTCAATGTTCTCCAATAGGTCCCATTGCATTTTATCTTAACATGAGATTCAAATATCCTTCATATTCCCCTTGCATACTTGAATTTCTCTTCACTCTAACCTCATCTATACTCTGGATTTGACCAAACTAATAAAATTGGGGTTTTACTCCAAATCTAGACATGTAAGGGTAGGTTCTATAGCTTCTCAATATGATATTTAGGGCATTTTCCCCCTTGCTACCTCACAAATTCTTTAAAGCAAGGAATATAGGAGCTAGAGGAAATGAACAATAGTTCATATTGTTCCTCCAAAGGCTAACTTAACCACTTGTTCCCTTTATTCCATAAAAGACCAATTTAACTGAGTGTTCCCTCTATTTCATGAAAGAATGACTTAACCATATTTTCCTCCAATCTATTTAGGTCATAAAAATAAATTTTAACCATTCACTTTATCTTTGGCATCTTGTACGGTGTTTTAGGGAACTTGGGGAATGATTACACTATTCATCTAGTGTTGTCCATGACCGATTTTACCAACTTGAACTTCCAAAAATTAACCTAGTTAGTAAAAGAGGATATATAAAGAACTGGAGTAATGAAGGAACAATTCTTTATGTCCCTCCAAATTCTGATTTTTCCAACTTTCAAATGCAATGTGGAAAATGACGAGATGCGGGTAACAAACAAAAAAATGAAGAGTTAGTCTTGGGCCATAAATCACTAACTTAACCATTTAATTTTCCATGGTGGGGATGCAGGGAACTAAGTAATCTGAGTAATAGTTCCTTGTATGCCTCTAAAGGATGATTTGTTCAATTTTTCCCAATTTTGACCAAAATTTACAAATTTGGCTAACATTTTTTTCAGGGAATCTTAGCAAGAGAGGGAGGAATGACCATAACATATAAATTTTTCCCATGACTTCTGACATTTTAAGATTTTACAAGTTAGGTGACAATAATGTGTAAAGTATTTCCAAGATTCTCCTTCTCTTGTGAGTAGTATGGTTTTACTTTGTGAAGGAGAACATGGTGACTAAAAAAGGGAAACATCTTTAGAGACCTCTATTATTTTCTTTCCTACTAATAAATGAGATCAATATCCTTGAAGAATCCATTGGGCATGGATTCATACCAATCTACTTTGAAAGTGCACACTTTGTTGCAACCTCTTAAAACAAATTTGAATATAAAAATGCCTTCTCAAGAAAACAACATAATGTGTTAAAGCACTTATGGGAAAGACAAAACACCAACATGCCTAAATAACACAGAGAAATGAAACTAAATTAACAATGTGCATGAATCACTTGGAAGAAAATAAGACAATAGTTTACTATGTACAAGGGTAAAGCATGACCTTTAGTAAACAATTTTGAGGTGTATCCCAATAACTGATATAGGAAGTTCTTCAACACTCAACTTGGAGATCTAAAAATCATTTTGTTTCTTGAAAATAGAAATCATATATTGTCCACTCCACATAGAGTCAAACTTGGTATGTCTTCCTAGCTTCATCCTTTCCTTATCCCATTTGAGAATGAGATCTCCTTCCTTGAATGTTCTTAAAACTTCCTTCTTATCAAATTATTTATTTATATGGGCTTGATGAAGTTCCATTGTATGTATTTCTTGATTTCTAATTTCTTCAAACTCCATTAATTTTACAAACCTGATTATTATTGAATCTTATTCAATCATTTCCCACTAGTTAATGAGATCTAGGGGTTATAACTTGAGTAATATAGGTAACCTTGCTTCCATATCATATACAAGTTTATAAGGTGAGTTACCAATAGCCTTTTTAGAAGTGATTATATTATCTCATAAGGTTGTCTTAAGCTTTATATGCCAAGACCTATGGTTATTTTAATAATCTTTAGAAGATTATTATTAATGGATCCTTCCAATCCATTCTCTTGAGGGTAGTAGTTAGAGGATGTGGTCAAATGGATACCAAGTTTGATTTCCCATTCACTTTTCCTAGTGCCAAGAAAGGCCATTGTATTATCAGAAATGATCGAAAGAGGAACTCAAAACCTAGTTATTATGCCTTCATAGAAGTCCAAAACTAAAGTCTCATTTCCTTCCTAAATGGCCACTTATTTTGTCCACCTTGAAAAGTAATCAGTAGCTATAAGAATCCACTTATGTCATGCACTTGAAGGTGGGTTAATCATCCCTCTAAAATATGATCCCTATTTCATGAAAGGTTTCTCAACTTGTATGGGTTGGAGAGGGAGGGATCCTAGTTTTTACTTATCTATAAAAAAAACACACTTCTTATCCCATGCATAGACATCCTTAACCAATTCAATACAATAATATCCTATCCTCATTATCTTCAAAGTGATAGTTCTCAAAGAAAAATGTAAACTTGATAGTCCCTAATGGGACTCATCTAAAATAATAGAAATCTGATTTTTCTCAATACATCTCAATAGAACACTACTGATATATTTTATAAATAGTATGCCATCAATTAGAACATAAGGAATAGATTGTAGTTTAAAATAACTTTTTTAGCTTTGTCCAAACCTTAAGGGCACTCACCTGTTTGAAGGAAATGGACCATGTCATCAATCTAATTGATAGGAAATGAAGTTATAACTGATTGTTGACCATCTTGAAGAATTAATACAATATTCTTCTCATCATGTAAATATGAAGTTAAATTTTCACATAAACCTCTTCCTCTAACCAGATTTGTGACCTTATTTTCCACATCATACTTAATTAATTTTATGATCCAACTTTCCCTTTTCTCATTTAAGTCATTGCTTCAGATGAATTCTCTTACACTTGGGTGTGAAACCATCAAATGAATTTATTTTTAGAAATTAAGGTGCATGAACTTCTTGAGGAACCTTATAATGGAGAGGAAAATATTATTTATAAAGGAGTATATTACCTCATAACCATCCAAGATATGAATAAAGACTACTACTGGTTGCTCCATACCTTCTTTATTCTACTACATTAACATATATGCAATAGTAACAATGCCTCCAAAGGAATATAATTAGTGAATTCTTTGGTAAAAGTAGGGTTTATGGGGGTATGATCTTGTGATATATCTTTCTTAATTTCTATAAAACCTTTATTTCCCTTTTTAGTCTAGCCGAAAACCATATTATTCTTCAACATAGAAGTTTGTAGATTCCCAAAGTTGGAAATGTAAGGTATAAGTCTCCTAAAAATTTGATTCTTCCAAAAAAACTGTGTAATGTTATTTTTTTATTGGGAAAGAACAATGCAAGAATAACATTCACTCTTTCAAGATGAATAGAAAGACCCTTTTTTGAGACAATATGGCCTAAACTTTTACCTTTTTGAAATGAAAATATGAATTTCTTGGGGTTTAGTGAGACTCTATATTGTCCACATATTTCAAACACTTTCCTAAGATGACAAAAATAATCATTAATTTTCTTGTAAAATATTGTGATATAATCAAGATAGAGGAGTACTATACCATGTATTAACCCTAGAAATATCATTTTTGTGGCTCTCTAAAAAGTAGCACTTGCAGTAGATAAACTGAAAGGAATATTCTGATATGCATAGTTTCCCCATTTTGTAGTGAAGGTTGTCTCAAAATGATCATCTTCTTGTACTAATAACTGATTGTAACCACTGTTGTCACCAAATCACTACACCCCCTGAATGGCCTAAAAGTGAATCATGACATTCAGTGTGATTGGGACACATGGGATCGCCTCTCAAACTATGGGAATTGGGCTCGATGTGAACCTCTGGAGAAGGACGGCTTCCTCTTCCTAAGCTAAGCACTATACTACTCTTGATGCAATAAAAAAATGGCTAACTAGACCTATTCTAACATCTTCATGGGGTTTTAGAGAAAGATATTTATAGAAATGAAACTATACTAGGGATGGTGATGCGCCAAATAAAGGGTGTTTAATATCTAGAAGGGTTAATGTGGGAGGGATGCTTGCATCACTAACCATCTTCACCTATCACCACTCAAAAGGGTACAAAATACCACAAACCAGGGGCATACGTTCCTTCGTTAAACTTGAGCGTACATAAGGATAGATCAAATTGGATTGAACACACAATTAATTTATCATGAGGAAACCACACATGCATATGTTAAACATCTATTTCTACAACTAGGGATAATGATGACATAACTTAATACAGAAGGAAAATAAGGTTTTCACAACTGACATAAAAGATAGTCGCATTATTCCTTCACAACATGAAATAGATAACCTAAAATAAAGGTAAGATAATCATTCACACTAAGGAATCGTAAATTCACAAAGTAAACATTGATTAACCATTCAACACAATAAAGAAGATTTTTGATAGCAAGGTGTAACTTTGAATATAATTAAAAGGTTTTTAAGAAATCTCCGAAGAACTCTTCCAAACTTAAAGAGCGACTCCTACCAAAAATAATCTATATCTACTAACTTGAAGCATCAAATATTTATAAGTTCTTAGGATGAGCCACTACAATGGGACCCTTAACTAACATTTTTCTAAAAATAGAAATGTCATTAACCTAAGGGAACATGCTCCCATGAAAATAGCTAATTTGTTACAAGGGTTTGACTCATTCAACCCTACAACTTTGACCGATCCAGAGCTTGGATCTGACCCTCCATGGCCACTCAGATTTGGCTTTTTTTTTGGCTAAGTCTCCCCCGCTGACTGACATAGCAACTATGTCTAACTCTTGACACATGGAGGGATTTTGATTTCTTAGGACCTGTCTCCAGAGTTGATATTTGAAGTTACACCGAGATGATGCCTGGCACCTTCCGCTGGCTCTTCCCTATTTAGAATTTTCAACAACTGGTTCTACCTTTGAGGCTCAGACCACATGAAGGCTTCAAGCTCATTTGGGACCTTCCCTTTTAATTCTACCTTTGAAGTTGTGTGGATAAGGCACATGGAGACCTCCACAGGATTTTGGACGTTTTCAATGGCTGGTGTCCCCTTTTCGGATCTGGGACATGTGGAGGGTTGGCACTCATTCAAGGTCTCTCTTTGGGATGTTCCTTTGAAATTACACCAATGAGGCACATGGAGGCTTCTGCTGACCTTTTTGTACTTAGCCGATTCGGGACTACTTCCTTTCTTGGTGCCTAACTACGTGGCAGGTTGGCACTCATTTAGGGACCACCTTTGGATTCAACCCTTGAGGGTGCACCGATGAGACACATGGAGGCCTCTGTGGGATTTTGGACTTTTCAATGACCGATGTCACCTTTTCAGACACTGGCCATGTCGTGAGCCTACACTCGTTTGGGGACTCCTCCTCTGTCACACCTTTGATGTTGTGCCATTGATATACGTGGAGGATTCTGCTGTCCCTTTTATACTTAGCTAATTCAGGCCTCAAGTGAACAAATTATATGCACCTCCTTGGTGAGTCCCTCATTGTTGACTCCACATGGAATTCTGTGGGGTTTTGAGTTTCACCGTTCCCTCTCACTCTTAGAAATGCACCGAGCTGACACGTAGTGCCTTCTGTGAGTCTGTTGCTTTGTCTCAAATTTTCAACGATCAGTTCCACATTTTTGGGCTCTAACCACATGGAGGTCCAGTGCTTGTTTGAGTCTCCACTTTGGGTCACTCCTTTGAAATTGCACCGATGAGACACATGGAGGATTCCTCTCACTCCTTTATACTTAGCCGATTTGGGCTTTGAGTGAATGTTGTCTTTCTCCATTTTTCCCTGATGAGATTTTGATCCCCTTTAACATTGTTTGGCCTCATTTTCTGACCTTTCTCCTCTATTTTTGAGTCCACCTACCCCTTTGATTTGGGATTAAATATGAGCTCACATGAGTGAACTGACCTGTTGATTTTCTCCTGTGCAAGGTTATTCACACAAAGCCTTCCCATTTTGGCTAGACCCATAAGCTTGGCTTGCAAGCTCACCACTGAGTGACTCGGCATCAACTTGGCTCATCCCTGAAGACCCCAAAATCTGTGAGCTTGATCGTTCCAAAAATCCTCCATACATTCTTTGACACTCCTGACGACTCACCTACCAACTCGGATCTCAGAAACCACTATCCTTAAACTCCAAATACCACAATCTCTAAACCCTGAAAGACATAATCTTTGAATCCTAAAAATCTGAAACTCTAAAATTCAGAGTTTCAGGCTTCAGAAATATTCGACTTGTTCAATGTTTCTGACCCCAAAATCTCTAAAATTCCAAAAATAGAATTTTCTGAAAAGATTTTTCGAAATAAAACTCTGAAATCTCAACTCAACTTGGCCTACCTCATTCCTGAGCTCTATCTCCCAGTTCAAGCACTCGATCCCAGAGTCACTACTTTACCGAGTTGCCACATCCACTAAAACAATGATTTCATTGGCTCTCTCAATTGAGCTTCATTTTCACCCTGACTCTATGACCTGAGCTACTTTCACGATGACAAACCAAGCTTGTAACATGACACTACAAGCTTATCCTTATGTAGGCAATTTCAGCCTTTCCCATGCATGCTCTGGTCTGTTGATTTCAACTTGTGCAAGAATTGATGTAGCTTGGACTGAGATCCTACCACTTCTATGTTTCTACTTCATATGAATTTGGGATATTTGTGCCTCAGAAGGCTAACTTACAATTTCCATTACCTAAAGTACCAACACAGTTTGGCCCCCATCCGTTTAGGCATCTTGCTCATGTTTGATCACTACCGAGCTTGACTCAGAACTATTCCTGAATCGTTAAGGAAACACCATGCAAACCGTATGATCTCTTTTTTTGAGCCGTTTGGTGTGCATAGAGAACATGCCCAAAATCACTCATGTTATCCAATGATTTGTTGAACCTATCATCTCCATGCTCGATCTGAGTTCCTGGTCCTAGGTTTAATGATTCATTTGAATTCTCCAACATCGATACCCTTGTGAAAACGATGCTCCACATTGTCATACGATGATCTCATCTTCATGGAGATTTGCACATGTTTATGTGCTGAGCTCGCTAAGTATTTGTTTCAATGCCTACCTCGGTATCATGTTATAAACCGTGATCTCAAACTGAGATACCAATGTATCTTGAAAACTTACAAATCATCCTTTAGCTTGATGAACCATTTGAGCTTGAAGCTCCCCTCCTGGGAAATTTCACACTTACTCTCAAAATTTTTGAATTTCCACCATTCCCTTGAACCATGAAGATTATTAAATGAAAATAGGACCTTTTTAGGTGTGATTTGGCTTTGATTATCTATGCCCGGGTCAGTTGGAGATGGGCCTGCAAGTGCCAATATCCTTGCCATGAGAAAACCTTGGGCCTCCAGAACCAAGGAAATGATAAAATAGTTCAAAATGATCCTCAGCCATCCAAGAACACCACAAACCTTCTAGAAGCAAAAAAAAATCGGTAGGCCCCAAGTTCTTTTCTGAAGACCTAAAATTCAACAGGACCCCGTTGTCTAATTTTTCCATGTGTGCAAATTTGGATAACAACCACAATAACCATCAAGGAGTAAAAAACATTCTAAACCTATCACCATTTGTAAGCTTTGTTCCATGGAAGGTAATGAGTAGAGTTCCTTTAATAAATATTTTTTTATATCTATAAATTTAACACATAACCTTATCTCTCCATTTTTCCCTCACAAAGACAAACTTTATAACCCAAGATGAGTGTTTGATAGGAAATATTATGTTAGCCTCTATCAAATTATTCAAATTTTGTTTCATGAGAGGTTCTATATTTGGGTTTATAGTCATATTATGTTGTGCTAATTTTGGATTAAAACCATTAAGATCACCATATCCCCATGAAAAAACATCATCAAACAATTGAAAAATCTTAACAAATGCATTTATTTCCTCTAGAGTACATACATTTCCAAGCTTAAGGAACTTATGCTTTCCAATGATGGTTTTTTCATAGTCTTCATGCTTAATCATCATGATTAATTTTTATCCTCTAATATGATCACTAGTATTGAAGATGGACTCGAGATTGACCAAAGCTTGAGGTAGTTTTTTGTCCTTAACTAGATGATCTACTCCTCATATAGTTTTTATAGTTTATCTAGATTTTTAGCTGAGAGCTCTACTTATTCTTGTAGAAATTTGATTATCTACTGATCATTTTCAAATGCTTGAAAATGGGTATTATTACCAAGTACAGTTTTCCTTACGACCATCTTAGCATGTTGTTGTATTTTTTCCTTTGTTATGTCTTTAGGAATGTCAATATGTGCACCCATGAAAACTAATTTGTCACTATGTTTGTTCTTCTCTATAGGAATGTATTGCAAATTGAAACCTTCACACTCCTTAACAAGGTCCCATAATTTATTCTCATAGGAATTTAACAAGTTATTTTTAGCTACATTCTACCCTCTTACTTGATTTACAATCAGTTCATTATCACAAAATAATTGTAATTGTTTATTATGAGACATGTATATAATAGGGTTGTAATGACTCATTTGGACTAGTTTAGTTGATGGGGATGTGAGCAATCTAGAGAAGAAGGAATAGGTTCTTTAAAGGGATCAATATAGGGCTAAGAGAGAGTATGTAGTGTTGAGGAGAGTTGAGAAGTAGAGAAGTAAGGGAAATAGACCTAATCATCCCATGAAAAATAAGGATTGAGTTAGTTAGGAGAGAGTGTGCTTGTATAATGTTTTGAAAGAGAATATTTGAATTTGAGATCACTATCATTTTCGGGAGAAACTTATATTTAGTGATCATCCATTTTAGGTGGTTGAGTTAGTGCTTTGTCACCTTATGGGGTTTTATCCTCCTTGTAGGATTGGTGTCCTACTAAACTAGACGTTGGTGCTCCTTGTGAAATTGGTTTCTCACTAAATAAATATTTCTTTATGTGCAATATTCTTGCAATTCCTTTATTATGAGTAATATTAGTAGCGGTTTTAGTGGGTTTTCTTATCTTTGATGATTTCCTACTTATACATTGTTTCTTGTGTTCTCTCTCTTGTTTCATGCACTTGTAAATGTTTAATACACACTTAATAAGCTCACACAGTTTATGGATGATTGAATTTATGTTTTGAATGATGGATGTATGATGTGGTAAAATAATTTATAGTTTTTTATGACTCATACACCCCCCAATCACTATGCTTCTAACAATTGGTATCAGAGTTAGGTCCTTATAAAGTAATTTTAACAGCTTGGAGGAGATTCATGAAGCAAAATGGGAAAATAAGATAATATTTTGAGGATAAAGTATGAAATTTTTGATTTCTTGGTTTTTGGAATGAAAAAAAGAAAAAATGATATGGAATAAGAGCATGATCAAGCAATCAAAGAGTTGAAATATAAAATTAGGAGTATGACAGAGGCTCTAAAGGGAAAAGAAGAAGAATGTTGCAAGATCAAAACTTAAGTAGAAACCATAAGAGTTAGAGATAAATATTGTATCAAATATGAAGATGAACTAAATTCCTTGAAATTAGAATTGGATTTGACACTTAGTAGGTTACAAACATATAAAAGGATGGAGAAGAGTTATGTTAACAATATAATAGGTCTTTGTGGTTATGAAGACATGAAATATACCAAGAAGATAGATTCCAAGATGTCTAACCATGTTAGACAACCAAATGTAATAAGGTATTATTATTTTAATGGTTATTGCTATGTTTTTCATTATTTTGTTCATAGATATAGAGATTGAAAAAGAAGGTCTTCTAGGAATGGTAAAATTTTCTTCAAAGGTGAATGTTATTCATGTTGTGCGTATGGTCTTAAGGATAAGGATTTTGGTTGGAACATAAGTGTATATCAATTAAGAGGCAAGAATAATGATGTTTTCTATAACATTCATAAAATAGGTCACATAACATGATTTTTTATGTTTGGGTCCTCCATTCAAAGTAAGAAGTATGATGCATCTAAAATAGAAAATAGTGTGCTAGACAATAATGTGTTTGTTGAGAGGTATACCAAAGAAGAACCTCATAAAACTATGACAGTTAGAGAATATAATCATGGTGTTCAATCCAAGGTAGATGGATCAAATTAATTCTTGAAGTATGAACCAATAATTTTTTTTAGAGAATGTTTAAGCCAATCAAGAAGATACCTATTGAAAACAAGGCTGAGAAGAAGGTAGATAATATAATAAAGATGACATCAAATAAAGGAGATATGTTTTCTATGATTGAAGGACCAAGAGATAATGAGATTCATATGTGCTTGACTGTAATCCAATCACTTGTGCTCAAGAAGTTAAAAGGTTTATATATACCTTGGGATACATCAAAATTTAAAAGGTATGATTTGTGACTGTCCATGAGGTTTGATTTTAGATGTTAGGAGTAATTATAGTTAGTAAGATGTCTAATTTTGTGAGCATGATTCTTTTCATCATTATTAATGTCTCATGAAGATATAAGGTCTATATTTTGTGCTCCTAAACATTATTTTAGTTTAGTCATGTCAATTATTCTCGTATATTGAGGTTGAAGGCTTGGTATAAGGTGTCATGGGGTCTGAGTTGGTATTACAAGGTTAAAAGGAAGTGCTAGCATCATATGAATCAGTATGAGTGTGTGTGTTTCCAAGTTAGTCTTAAAAATTTGATGTTGTCTATTATAAAATTATCCTGAAGTCTATACCATCTCATATTTATAAAATGGAGTATAATAGGTTGAGTTTTTGGTCTATGTATGAAAGATTCATAGTGTTAAGATCTATCATGTTTATACAAGTAAGAAAGTTTTCATTGTTAGGTATTTGTCACTGTTATTAGTAAAAGTTATCATTCATGAAGGAATCTATGTTTATCTTGAAATGCATGGAACTAAGTCATCATGGTCTATCAAGGTGTATTCTATAAAGACTTCAAATATTGGTTAGTTTGACATGAAGATTGTATGAGTAAAGGTTCATAGATTAGATTTTTCCTAGAAGGCCTCTTGAATATTCAAGAGTTAAAGATAGTATTGGGTATTGAAGTAAATAAATTATATCTGAGTCTGTTAGGGAATCAATTCATGTAACTCTGATCACATTTTAAGCACATTGCTTATGAATTAATGTATCTATAAGATGTTGAAATTTTTCTCTGAGAATAAGTTTGAGTTGTCAAATAAGATTTCAAAAAGGGGATTATGTTTTGGTCCTGAAGATGTGACAAGGGGTTAAAAATGTCTTGATCCTAGGGGGTAGCTACAAGAATGGAAGATAATATAAATCTAAAAGGATTAGTATTTAGAATGTGCTTGTACAAATCTTGATCCAAGAAGGTACATTTCTATGTGCTATATGTTAGCTACAGTCATTGATCTCAAGACATATAACATGCTATGATGTGATTTTATGAGTTCATATAAGATTGAGATACTTAGCCATCAAGGGGTGTCAAATATGGTCTCAGAAAGATGAATTATTATTTATTCAAAGGATTGTGAAGACTAAAAGGTAAGTGCCTTAGTTAATATACACTTGTGTATGGTTTCTTGGGTCAACTTGAGATATATGAGTATAATTATGTGCTCTAAGTTAGAGTGTTTAGAATGAAGAAGGTGCACAAAATATAAAGGAATTTTTTAATAGGTATGTGTGTGCATTACTCCCGTGGAAGATTTTTTCAAGAAGGTATGTTGTAGGTTCTTCTTATTTGGGTCATGAGTTCATCTTGCTTCAAATGATGTATCAAGTGTATGGAAGGTACATAGAGTTTTGGCCATTGTCTGGTTTTGTTTTCATTGATGTCAACCCCCATTAATGGAAAAGGGTGTCATGATTCTATGTGAGTCTCCATGCAATGTTAGTATGATGTCAAGCATGAAGTTTTATTGGTAGTGTCAAGATTTGGTGAGTTCTAAGTGTCATGGTGCATGGTCTTGTGAGATGAATTACTATATGAGATCTATTGAGGTGATTGGTTGTTTTCATAAGGTCAAACATAGTTTGTATAATGTTTCATGAGTATCTATGATTCTACATGAGATCAACATTGAGGTCATTTCATGATCTTTCATGGTTAATTCACGTCCTTCTAGGCTTGTTTCTATCCCTGAAACATCTCGAATGAGGTGGAGGTATGATTTTTGGACCAAATAAATTCTTATGGATTATTTTTACAGCATGGTGTTAGTGTACCTAAGGTTCATGGTGAGTTTCAAGTCAGTATTCAGTGGTATGATGCATTTACAAGGTCCTTGGGAAGAAAACAATGAGAAAGAGGCAAGTAACCATGGGTAATTTATTGTGAGTAGAGACTTTGAGATATATATGTATGTATGTATGTATGTGGGCTAGATAGTGAGCATAAAATATTATATTAGGTTATCATGGTTCCTTGTGCCAAATTTCATGTCATTTTGAATAATATTTTTGAAGATATACAAGTTTTGGTAAAACCAGGTAAGTTTCAATGTTGTTTTCAAGAAAAGTTGGACCTTCTGATACTCATTGTGAATTATACTCTTTTCATGGGGACCTGATATATTTGGCATAGATTTTAGGTTATTCATAAAGAACACATTTTTATGAATGATTGTTAAGAAGATAAAGTGGTTTGAAACCCTAGTTAGGAGGAACTTGGAGAAAAGTGCATATATCATCTCAGTTTTGATTGGTTCATAAAAATTGATCATTGGATGTTATAGACGACTCTTCCATGTTTCTAGAAAGGTATGTTAGAGCATGTGGTGATATATGGGCCCCACTTGAAAAGGAAATTTTTTGAAGAATTTCAGTTTGTGGAAAAGTTCTCTAAATGAGGTAAAGTATAAATTGTATTTATGATAGCTTGGGAGTTTTCCTAGATGTTCATGAAGGTTTAAGGTCACGGTGATGTCGAAAAAGTGTAAAGTGTTCCCTATTTGTGTTGACTAGTCAAAGGGCATTTTTGGGACAGTTTGGAGTAGCCTTAAGTAAAATGGACATTGCAGGAGCTACATGAGGAGTTAGAAGGTGATTCAAGTTGTTTTAGAAATATATTCATAGATATTCCCATTTATATAAGGTTTGTCTCATGATGATGAGTTTTGATATGGTTTGCAAGTCAATTTGTGGACGAATATTTTTGGCTATCCAGGAAAAAACTATATTTTTTGAAAATATTTCACCTTAAATGTGACGAGGGATGAGTTTGGCATCCAATGAATCCATTTTTTAGGTCTTGAATATGTCAGGAAGGGTGTTAACCAGTTTCTTTGTGGAACCTCCTTTTTAGGTAGCTTGATTTGGTGAAGCAAAAGTTGATATAGTTTGAACTAGTGGATGTTTCATATGCTCTAAATTGTTTAGGAGAGTTATATAGGTCTTTAAACTTACATATAGTGGTCACATTCCATATTTTAAATGCTATTTTATGATTTTGAGTCCCAAAGATGAAAACAAGTTGTGTATAGTAGCTATTTTGGGAAGGTTATGAGCCAATGGAATCGTTAAATGAAATAATTTGACTAGTTTATGTAAATTGTGACCATGGTTTATTTTTAAATGATATATTACTCATGTTTGATTAATATTGGAGATTTAATAAGAATAGTTTTGGCATGATGGGATTTTTGGCATTCTAATGGTAGGGTTTTAAGGCTTGTTGGTGCATGAAAAGTGGTATTTGGCTAGGATGACATATTTGGGTCATATGTGACTATTTTGAGGATTGCTTTGGGATTTTTTTAAAGATGTATGGGTCAAATTAGTCACGAGGGACATACCTATTTTTGTTTTAAATCAAGAGAATCCTATAAAAGAAAGGTTTTGGGTCATTTTTCAACTAGCTGAGAGAGAATGCTCTTGGAGGGAAAAGTGTGACCTAGAGGAGAGTGATTTGTAGGTATGTGTGCATGATTTTAAGGATGAGGAAGATTAAAGATCATGTATGCATGTGTTTATATCCATGACAAGTTGAAAAAGAAGAAAGAAAGGAGGAATATTGATGAGCTAGGGTTTGTGAGATGAATATGTGATCTCCATCAGTTGTGGTAGAAGCAATATCAGAGATCAAGTATTTTTAGGTTGTTGAGTTGGTGCTTGGTTAACCTAGGGGGCTGTAGCCTCCTTGTGTAGTTGGTGCTTTACTAAATTAGGGGTTGGTGCTCCTTTTAGGGTTGGTTTTCCTTGTGAAGTTGGCGCTTCACTTAATTTCTTTGTTGTGTGTAATATCAACAAAGTTTCAGTGGGTTTTCTTCCCATTGAGGGTTTCCCAAATGTATTTTGTGTTCTTGTGTAGTCTCTTGATATTTCTCTTGTGTATGGTGTATTTAATGCTTAATTAAACACACATATGGCTGTTGTATGGTTGAATGGTTATTTGATGTGGGTTTGACTCTATATTTGGAGAAGATCATACGATCATAAAAACTCAATTCAAATTGAAAAATTACAACAATATGAGATACATCTATATGTGAGAGGATTTGTAACTCCTACAACAACTCCCCTAACCTCTCACCCTAAATGTAGGTAGGCTATTTAACCTCCACAATTCTCTCTCTCCTATTTTTATTCTTAAATATCTACATGAGATACATCTAACGCATAAATACATGATTATGTTATCACACTTTATTAGTACCAAATATAATGACCAACTCATAAATGCATCCATGTTATGACTAATTCCTAACATTCCTCCCCTTAGTGCTAATATGGGGTGAGAAACATCGTTCATTGCATCCATCCTTTAAATTGTTTCATAATCTCCACCCCTCAAGGTAAATAACCTTTAGATGTCAGTTATAACTGAAAATACATCCAAATGTATCTAATTACAATATTTTCAAAATTTCAAAAATATATTTCTATTCGTTAAAAATGAATACCTTCAGTTATACATCCCTCACTTTTTCGAAATATATATCTTATTATAATTTCACCCGTTAAAAATATTCCACCTCCTTTCAAAATAACTACCCACTTGGGTTGGAATAACTTCCCAAACGACAAATTATTTTGCAAAATACTCCCGAGTCCCACCACTCGGCCTTTTGAAAATGAAACAGATATCTTTACCCTTATCCATGTCTTTAAGGCTTCATTATTGTACATATGCAAATTGAGTGAAATGGTCGTCAAGAGACTTGATGATCACTAGGATCTGTGACATTGCAATATGTTGGGAAGAGAGAAAATTTTGGATCTGCTCCAGTGATTAAAGGCAAGGATGAGCCATTCTGAAATCTATGGCCAAGTCGTGACTGAAAGTAGAGCAGGGTCTTTGTAGTCCACCTAAGATCAAGTTGAGATATGTGTGGAGCCCTTGATTTCAATAAAACGAGTAACATGATGGAATAAAGAAAATATATTCATTATAATGGCCATAAAAATTGCAGTTAATTACACGATGAATCCCTGTGGAGTTTTCTTCTCATTCACAGTCACCAAGGTACCTTCAAATATTGGCAACAATTCTCGATGTCCCTTTCGTAGCCACTATCTACAGCCTTGTCAACCATCATACTCCACGTAGTCATAATAGTAATTAGCTTTTCCAAAAACCTTGGTTTCCTCATGAACAACATTTGTCCACATAAACCCAGGAGCCCTATGTGACAGATCCAGTGGGCTATGTATAAAAATGATAAGATCAGAGCCATGATCCAATACACAACTAAGATTAGTTGTAGAGGTAAAGATGCCACACGGTTGTGATCCTTTAGTATTTTTATTTTTTAAAATATGTTTTCACCAATTCCACAGGTTTAATGAGACAATACTTGATCTATATCATCCTACAGTGAAGATACATAGCTTGGAAAGCATCGGGAAAAATGTGGATATTAAGGAATGTATGTGGAAAGCTATAAGAAATATATATGCGATGTCTTCTCACAAAATGTGACTTCTGTGTCATGAAAAAATTGAGTCGCCAAACGTAAGGTAGTAAATATTCAAAATTGAGTAGATCTAATGTTCATGAGAAGAATTCAAGTGGGGATTCATGTTTGTATGTCTGCTCCGTATATGAAATTAGTTGAGCGTTAAAACCCTTCAATGTAGGAAATCACCTGATTTGCAAGTTAATTCATTGAGATGTACGCCAATGCAGGAAATATATATATATATATATATATATATATATATATATATATATATATATATATATATATATATTACTCACACATATCTGTATAAAAATTTAAAACCCAAGTCTTTCAAATCCTCATGAATGCAAATATGAAAGGTGAGAAATACACGTGCTGCAAATTTTGAATTTTTTTTTTTAAGGTATGAACATAGTGAATAGATTGGATGAAACAATGTGGAAGGAGCGAACAATTTGAAAGAGAGAAGACAATGCATGTGAATGATGGACGTCACTGGGTTCACTGTGAGGTCCATGGTATACTCTAGTACTATTGACAAATATGCAAGAAGGGTGGATGATACATACTCCAGATTTCACTTGAGGTCTATGGTATCCTGCTAGTCCTTCATTTTCACCACTTTACTTCACAACAAATGAATGGGCACAAAAGAAGGAAATGGGGTCATAGATTTTTGTGGGATCTACTAACCCATTTCCTTAATCAACTTGACAAATGAAACATGAGTGGAGTGAGATTCAAAGAGGTCTCAGAGGAAACCATCTCTGATACCAAATGTGGGTTTTATACCATATTTAAAGATTAACATTTGCTCATAAAAATTCAATTCATGTTGACATATTACAATAATATGAGATACATATATATGTGAGAGGATTTTTAACTCCTACAACGACTCCCCTAGCCTCTCACCATAAATTTAGCTAGGTTTTTAAACCTCCACAATTCTCTTTCTCCTATTTTTATTCTTAAATCTCTATGTGAGATAGATCACACACATAAATACATGATTAAATTATCACACTTTATTAGTACCAAATATAATGACCCACTCATAAATGCATCCATGCTAAGAATAATTTATAACATTTGATTCGTAATGAATGATGAATGGAAATGGTTTAAAGTTTTATTAGACTGATTCACCAACCCCCCTCTCAGTCTCTTGTGCTTCTAAAAATTGGTATCATAGTGGGTCCTTGAGAAGAAATTATAACAGCTTGAAGGAGATCATAAAAGCAAAAATGGGTAAGTCTACTAATATTTGGAAGAAAAAATCTGATTTTTTATATTCTATGGTCTTTGTATTACAAGAGAATATGATTGAAATGAAGAAATATTATGATCTAGCTATCAAGGATTTGAAATCTCAAGTGGAGAAGATGTCTAAATCCCTAAAGGAGAAAGAGGAAACATGTTCCAGGTATGAAGACAAATTGAAATTCCATGAATCATATTCATAGGATGCCTATAACATGTTGAAAATTTATGGCAAGCTAAATAAGATCTCAAAATCTCTTGATGAGGTTTTAGAATTCCAAAAGGTGGCTAGTGACAAAACAGGCCTAGGGTTTGAAGGAGTACATGTGAATAGTGATGGAGAAGTTGGTTCAAGTTCCAAATTAGATGTGATAGTGACTAAGAAGACTGATCCAAGAAGTTATAACTCCATTATACAACCTAATAATATGAGGTATGGTTCATCATTTAATGACTATTGCTATGTTTGTCATGATTTTGGTCATAGAGCTAAAGATTGCAAAAAGAGGTCTCTAAGGGATGATATAGGTCTCTTCAAAGGTGAGTGTTTTTCATGTTGTGATTATGGGCATAAATTAAAATATTTTGGATGGAACTTAAGTGTGTTTGAGCCTATAAGGAAGAGGAGTGTTATTTTCTTCAATTTTAAACAATAAGTAAATATTGCAAGTTTTTTCCAAAGAAAGAGGAGGTTCATTGTAAGGTCATATCCTATGGTCAAGAAGGATGTTATATAAAAATCAAAGGGAAAGGAGATGGTTTTTCATGCTAATAAGGTCAAGAATGTTTATTCTTATTCTAATATGCATAATATGAAGCTTTTTAAGGAAGATTCCAGTGCTATCAACGGTTGAAAACAAGCTCATCAAGCCTAAACCAAGTCAAGGAAGCATGTTTACACTTATTTAAGAATATCATATGTGTTTGAATGCCTTTCAAGCTCCTATACAAGACAAGTTGAATGAATTAAGTCTTTGGGACACTTCTAGAGTGATAAAGTATGAAAAGTGACTCCTCCCATGCATATTTGAGTTCCTACATTTGTTATTTGTCTGAGTTTGTGTGTGTTCTTAGTGGTCCCTTACCAATGTCTTGATTTATATTCTTCAATGAGTGTGTATGATCATTATTTTTATGTATCACTGAGTTGAAGTGTTGTAATATATATGTAGGTTTCATACAAAGAAAATTTCTAGTTGCACATGATCTAATCATTCATACTGTCATCTTTGGTGATGTTTGAGTGTTTTGAGTTGTATTTGCATCATGAGAAGGTCTAAGCATGGTTATTAGGTGTATTAGTCTACAATATGGTTTAGTCTTGGATCTAAAATCCTTCAAGTTACTATTTTTCCATCAATTAGAATCACTATTATTGAATTTGAAGGTATCCAATGTCTGGTTCAAGAGATAAAAGTATGAGATCTGAGAATGAATTTTTGTTATGAAGTCAAGTAAATGATATCTAAGAATAAGGTATATGGTTTGGTGAAAGTGGGTGTGTCCGACATGACAAAGGTTTCAAGGAGCTTGAAAAGGTTGTTTCGTCACCCTGGGTTCTTTAAAGCAAAGAAAATTTTCAAGATGATGTCTTAAGTCTATGAAATATGGAAAGGTATAAGTATCTGATTCTTACTGCTAGTGTTGGTGTCTAGAGATATTTGGATGATAAATATTTATTGGTTCATCATCATCAGTTCTCTATGTCCTTATTCAGAGTATGTGTCACCATCAAGATGGTGTAATTCACTAAGTCAATGGTTTAGGTCTGAATTTTGCAATGCCCTTGACAGTGTGAAACTGTGATCCTGATCTGGAATGATAATGATGAATTCCCATCTAGGTGAAGTCGCAAAAGGGAGACCATGTATCTTATGAATCACTTATGCAAGTTAGTGTGTTAATGTTAAAGAAAATATGGATTTTTGCATAGAAGAAAGTGTTTGTTCTTTTGAGTATGAGTCATGAAGAAGGTCTCTTACATAGATGTCTAGTGTCTATAAAATTGATCAAAAGTTTTTCAAGGTTTAGGATATTTTTGTAAATCAAGAAGTTATGAAATCCATCACAAAGTACAACTAATTTTCATCAAGGATCTATCAAGAGAATATTTTCTCTCAAGGAAGCATGTCTTAGAGTTCAATATATTTGTGAAAGGTTGGTTGATGCTATTAAGACTTCTCAGGTGGCATAAATTTGTGAGTAATCTCAGAAATTCTTTCATGTGAAAGGATGTTTTTTATGAGGATTCAAGTCTCAGGGTACTCTCAAAAGTTGAAAAAGGAAAATTTTGTGTCTCTTTGGTGTTTAAATTAGAATAAGTATGGTTACAGTCAAAATAAGGTTAGTACAAGTTGTTTGGTCTCTATAAGTGGTGGTTTCACCTAGTATTATGCTTGTAAGTCATAAGAGTTTCATGAATAAATGTGTTAAACCACATCCACCTCTATCAGTATTATCAAGGGTTTGTATTCAAGAAGTGTATGTCATGCTACATCTTGGCCAATTTAATAGTGATCATCTACCTGTGCTACTGAGAAGAGGAAATGTCTGCATTCAAGATGGAAATGCATGGTTTGAGTGCCTATAGGCTTGTTCAGGTCAAGATAAAGCTTAAAAGTTCAAGTATATCTTTAAGTCAGGTTCAATGCTAATCACATCCTCATTTCATCTCAAAGGGTAGAATAGTAAATAAGAAACTATGAAAGTTCATGCTCATGTGGAAAAGGATATGAAAAGTATTCTAGTGCATATAAAGGACTATGTATAAGCATCTACATGTGATTATGTTGGCTCATCACCTCTTGATAAGTTTTAGAGGAAGTACTATAGTAGTGTGTTGTGGAATCAGGAGCAAATCCATCCTATAGGTAATTTGTTGGTTTGAAAATAGATCCTTGAAGTAAGAAAGATGCTTGTCTTTGTTATAATGTGATGGTTGATACCTTCAACAAGTTTTTGAAAGAAGAGAATATTATTTCTCTAATGTGATATGATGGTTTTAGTTGTCTCAAATAGTGACATGACAGTGAAGGTCAAAAAGGGTAAGTACAGGGTGTTTAAAGCTAAAATTTGATGAGAAGTCTTCATCAAACTCATGGCTGCATGTCATTTACTATGTAATGAAGGTTATGAAGAAAAAAAAGTGTTACTATAGGTGTCTTTCTTGTTCTTAATATGATTTCAATAAAGCAGTGAGTCTCAAGTATATCATACTAGTTCTTGAGCTAGATGGTGCTCTATCACAATGATAAAAAAATGAGAAGGTATGTAGGTGTTCATTAAAGTCAAGTGAAGTTGATAATAATACCAAACCAAGGGTGATAGGGGTTAAAAAGATCAATAAGGTGAGAAAAAGGTATAAATTATCTTGGTAGCAAGATCAAGTGGGCTTGTACTGTCTTGATTGTAAATAAGTATAGTATAAAGTTTGTAATAGGTATTTTTAGGAAGGTGATGTCTAAATCCTTGAAACGTGACTGAGTCATTATGAATGGTGTATCTTTGAGGTGAAAAATGCATTTGAATTATTTTATCAGTTGATATTTTTTTCATCAAGTTATCTACATGTGTTTGAAGACAGAGAACAAGGAGTATGAATGTGTATAATCCAAGGTGTAAGTACATTCCATGATTGGTCTTTGTTCGGAAGAGCCTATTAAAGGCCTTAAGATGATATTTATGTCCATGAGAAGTGCAAGACAATGTAACCTATAGGACTACAAAAACTTTGATTGAAGGCTTAAAAGTTACTCAAGGAAATTGAAAATCATTGATGAAAGGTGAAACTTTGTACTACATGTTAGATTGGGCATAATTTGTGCAAATTTGTTAATGCAAGTTTGAAGATCAGTTTGGAGATTGACATGACATAAGTGAGGTATGTGTTCAAATGATTTTTTTTAGTATGTGGCTTGAAGATAATATTTGAGATTTCATGTATCATGAATCTCTTAGTTTGAATCTCAAATTGAAAGTAACTATATTTTAGTATCAAGGGGTTATCTCCATAAATAATTATTATCTAGTTTATTCTAGACCATCATGAGACTAGTAAGGATTGGAGAGGTTGTTATAAAGTGACAAGACTATAAGCTACATAACTATATGAGATGTTTCTCAACATTATCACAGGAAAAGGATCATATTTCTCATTCAAGATGAACAGAGTAAAGAACAAGGGTATCTCACAGTCATAGGAAAGAAATGTTATAGTTCAAAAAATGAAATTTTGTCATTCATTAAGGGTCTAAGCTACTTGTGAATTGATTACAAGGTTAGCAAGAATGAAAAGGTATGCTAAATCTAAGCAGAGGTTATAAAGTGTCTTCTAAGATTCATTTGAAGATCAATAGTTGTGCTCAAGTGTTTGGAGGTATTTTCAAATGCAAGGAGTTCATGCCATAATACAGAAGGAAAGATATAGGATAGAGTATAACAGAACTTGTGAGGAAAAGTTCAGGACTGTATGTACTTCAAAATGTCATAATCATGAAATGATGTGGTTCTCAGGAAAATAAATACCTTTTTTTATTAATCACAAATATTTTAGGCATGTGAAGCATTATTTGAGGTAGGGGGAGTGATTGATTAGGTGTAATAGGATTTTTAAAGATCTATAAGGTAGAGTATATGATAGTCTACACATATTATATCATAGGTAGGTAATTTTTTGCTTTTAGAGGGATGAAATGACATGAAAAGAGGTATACAAAACTAAATTGGCTCTTTGGGGACTGTAATAAGAATATTTGTCATCTTAAGGCCATAAAAACAAGGTAGAAACAAAATGTTTTGCATTCTCATAGAGATATAGGAAGTATGATTTCGGGGGGAGTCATAAGTTAATGCATTATGTTGTGTTAGTGTGTCTTAAGCTTGTACATGTTTTTATCAAATGTACTAAGGTTGTTCTTTAGGTACATGATTCCTTAATGATGTTTGTTAGCTATGGAGGAATTTTTTTGTGATTTCTTACATAATTTTGACCTAAATATGGATAAGAGATATGAATGAAGGACAAAATGGATGTGTATTAGCTGAGGGGATATTTTTCAAATCTATATGATCTTCTATTTTTGATATAGGAGTCAAAGAAGGAAGAATTCATTCCCAGGAGGAAATTTTTGGTCAAGTAAGTCAATTATGTGCATTGTTTCCATTATGTGTTGTCATTTTCCATGTTGTAAATTCAGTGTAGCCTTTATCATAGATGGAAAATGGGGGGAGAGGTATTAAAAACATTTTTTGTGGTCATATGTGTGTTTGTCTTATTGGTTGTTGTAAACACAAAATCATGCACTTTAGGCATTTTTAGCCCGGTCTTATACTACTATTTAGAGGGTTCTTGAGTGAAGAAAGAACTAATTAATCCCACATTTTATCCATCTTATTTTTATCTTTTATCCTGTCATTCCTAAGTACTTTCCTATGCATGCAGTGTGACAGGAAGGAAGTATTTCAGAGCATCTTGCAACATTGCCAAGATTAGATTATAAGATTTTAAAGAGACCAGGGAACCTATTCTAAAGACCACTGTGCTCTGCAACACCCCAATACCTTCTTGGGTGCTACAGTCTCCTTATATCTTCCATATTTGACATCTGCAGGACCTGTGAGTGATAATTTCTACTCCCAAAATATACAATCAGACCTGTGACAACCTGGGACAGCCTCCAACAATCAACTAATTCCTTTACTTTTACATCTTTGCATAGTTAGGGTTTTATTTCATTTGATACAATTATTTAAAATCATTTCCATATTGTTTTGGCATAGTTTACAACATTTTAGTTCTCCTAATATTAGATTAAATATTATTATACTTTCTTATATTTTAGTTTAATTTTAGTTAATCATTTTGGTGAACCCAACGTCCCATCATGGGTAAACATAATAGGAAATTCACTTCTTCTAAGTCTCCCATTACTCTACAATTTGATAGCCATGGTCACGCTTTTGTTGACACTCCTACTACTCCTTCTGGCTATAGACCTTTCCCTTTTATCATTTAGTTTCCATCTTCTGATATGGATCCTAGAGATATCGATGTTATTTTTTCTACTTATCTGTGCACTATTAACCCTGCTACTTTAGCACAACTCATAGTGGAAGTACAAACTCTTCCTCCTAATCCTATAGCCTCACCTGCTACCATTAGTGAACCACAAGATCATTTCCGCTCACGTGTCCCTTCCTCGGGATTCCATTGATCCCATAGTTGTCCCAACTTCTCCATCTTCTATGACTGAATCTCAATCTCTTGCAGTTCCACATGACTTAGTTCCAATTGTTTGTATGATTAATGTGGTCCCTTCTGATTTTCCACTTACTCCAAATGAATACAAATCCTACTCCACATAATCCCTTACTTTACCACCCCTTCCACTACCTCCCCTCATAGAGGAGCTACCACTTGAGGGCACTATTCATGTGGTCGGTTTCTTCCTCACTGCCTGCTAATACTATTTCTATTATGCCATATTAGTAACCTTTACAGTCCATGGATGTCATTCCATCATACACACCAACCTCATCCTCTTTAGTGTGCCCACCATTCACTTGTACTATCTTCATGAATAATTCTTATTGGGAGCACATACAACTTGATACCTCATGTGTCACCACCATATGTTCACATGATGGTCTCTCTCGGCTAGGTTTTCACTTTACAGACCTCCATCATCCTTTATGAAATCCAAATTTGTATCATGGCCCCATTATTATTACTTATGTGTATGGCCCGCGTGTTTTCCATCTTGTAGTTCATCTTGAGTGTTATCGTACCACTTCTCTTATTTACTCTTGTCCAGTCTTGGTTAGATTATATCGGTGAAACTCTATATTCTGATCACACTGATATAACATTTCCCATGCCATTTGGCACTATGTGCATTTGTAGCAATTCCTTTTCTTTGCTATTCACCCAATTTCACCATTTGGTATGCTCAAGGATGTCCTTTACCTCCCTTTATGGATGAACAATACACCATGGTAATTTATATCTTATGCACTCATGGTTATTTGGATGACCTTCCACATATATATTCTTATCAAGTTTCCTACGTCGTTCCATACGATTTTTACAATAATGTTGATGACCTTTTAGACAATCTTACTTATCCTATATCTCCTTACAGTAGCAAAAATCTGTCACCACCTCAAATATTCCCTATATCCATCCATTTAGTTGATGACTTCCACATTCTTATTCATGCATATAATACAAACTTATTGGATTCCATACACACATTGTAAAATCATTATCAGTCTATGGAAGCCATGATTTCATTTCTCATTTTTGAAGTCAAGAAACTTAAAGTTGCTTCTCATATCATGTTAGAACTCATGATCCACCTCAAAAGTCATGTACATCCACTGAGTGCCCTCTCGTTGACCCTCTTGGTACACCATTTCCTCCACCTCTCATCTCTCACTCTAATGCTATAGCACATGATGCTTTCATTCAGCTTCTTAATCATCAAATGATTACCCTACAACCTACTCATCATTATCCTCCTTCTCGACTAGTACACTACCGTGTTCATCCATATTACCACTATCATCAAATGTAGAAACATCATACCAATGCTTGTCACACTTTTTCACATATAATTACAAATCTTGAACAACTAGGACTTATATCCTTTGACGTGAAACCATATCCTATTCACCATCCAGCCCATCAGGCTTGTTCATCGAGTAAATCTCAAGATTATACTACTTAATTACCTTCCCAGCGACAATCTTTCACACAAATTTTTCTTTCTTTGACACCATACTCAATGTTATAATGTGTTCCTACATCCCACTCTTCTTCATTCATTCATTCTTCACGTGCATATAGATTCCATTCACCACAACCACATTTATCTACTATATTACAACCCTAGATTGTGGCCCTCGACTTACATTATCCCAGTCATCAGTTGAGGGAACTTCATCCTTCATCCTCAGTGGTTAATTACTCTTTCATACACGTTTTGGTAATATGGCATCTCACCCCCCTCCTAACATCAAAAAATCATCATTTTTAATCCTTCTTTCCTATAAGCATGTCATATAGTGCATCATAGCACCAACATTACTTGATGACACACTCTTTTACTATGTTTCAAATTTTACTATTGAGGGATTTCCATTACATTGAACCCCACACACAACATCGTAGACACTACATATTACATTTCATCCTACATTGTGCTTCATACACCATTCATTCTACATCTATTTCTACATTATGCTAGTCCTCATTTACGCATTACATCTATGACAGTAGTTGTGTAGTTAGTCACACTATACATTACCTATGAGTCTAGTTTTACATTTCATCCCTACATTCTACATTTCACTAGTCCTTACCCTACACACCACATACATTACTAGGCTATCTATGCATAACCTATACATAGCATCGTCATACATTGCACATTTCGACATCATTATACATATTACGCCATGTTACATTACCTATGAGTCTAGTGATACATTTCATCACTACATCCTACATTATTAGTCTATCTACACCTATTAACATTGCATTTTAGACAATATATATTACACATCCTACACATTTAGCATCACATTCCACATACTGTGCATTACATACCATATTCATCACTTGGATGTCTTTACTAAGTTGTTTTCTATGCATTATGCTCACCACCCTATGATGCACTTTAGTTCCTTGGTCCATACTTGCCAAGGTACTAGGTTGTTTATATACCTTTCCAACTTAGGAGAAGCTATAAACCTAGAGAATGCGGGATAAAGGTAAAGTAAAATTAGAAAGGGATAAGCATGATTAGAAGGAATTTATTAGTGATTAGCAACTCATGGGAGTTGGAGAGGATTTAATTAATCAACTAGAATTAATTAATAGGCTAAAATAATCTTAAGAATCCATTTGGAGGTAATTTAGGAGGAAATTGGTAGAATTTGGAGGATTTTGAAGAGGGATTTAACCAATAAGAAGGTTTATTGATTAAATAGGATTAATTAACTTAATAATAATTAATTAATTAATTATAAGAGAATTATAACTAACAAAGTGTCATTAATTGGCATCCAGAATGAATAAAAGGCTAGTTAACCAATGAAGTTTCATTAATTGACAGAAATGAAGGGGAATGCTATCTAATTAGTGGGAAATCACTAATTATAATGAAATGATGGGAAATTTGATAAACAGTATAATGTTAGTAGTAAAATTACGTAGTCAAATTTAGGTGTCTATAGATATATATAGCATAAGGGGTTCACCTGGGTAGGCAGTACAAGAACAGGTGGGTTAGCCAAATATTCCTTGAGTAAGGTAAACACTTGTTGGAATTTAAGACCCCAGTGAAAATCAACATATTTCTTAGTAACATGGGTAGATGAATGTCATTTATTTGCAAACTGGGAGATGAATCTGTTGATGGCTTCATTTTTTACCTTGTAAACTATGCAACTATTTTAGGTTCTTGGGAGGAGGTATTTTTGTAATAGTCATGACCTTTTTTGGGTCCACTTCAATTCCTCTTCTAGAAATAATGAATCCTATTAGCTTCCTTGAATGCACACCAAAGAAACACTTCTTTGGTTTTAGTATAACTTTATAATATCTTAGTCGATGAAAGATATGACGTAGGATTTCTGGATTTTCTACTCTAGACTTGGATTTACCCAAGATATCATCAACATAGTCTTCCATAATATCATGTAACATGTCATGGAAGATTACGGTCATGGATCTTTGATAATTTGTGCCTACATTCTTGGGGCCTAAAGGCATGACTTGGTAATAGAATGTACCACAAGGGGTAGTGAAATAAATCTTATGTTAATCCCCTTCTACAATCTTTATTCGGTTATAGCCTTAAAATCCATCCATAAGAGATAGAATTTCTTAGCCTGTAGTTGAATCGACAATCATGTCGATGTTTGGAAGAGGAAAGTCATATTTTGTACATGTTTTGTTAATGTCCCTAAAATATGTGCAAATTATAATACCAATGGGATTCTTTTGAACATGCACTATGTTGGAAATCCATTCTGAGTAGTCAATAGGCCCTTTTAATCCTATTGCCAACAACTTTTCTATCTACTCGTTGACCAAAAGAGCCACATGAGGATGCATTTTTCCATAGTTTCTGTTTGATGGGCTTGTTAGATTCATGCACAACTAAGTTACTCACTACTATAGAAGGATCAAAGTTAGGCATGTCTACATATGACCAAGCAAAGACATCTAAGAATTCTTGAAGGAGCATAAAAAAAAATTCTTGCACTGAGAGAGAAGCTCAAGGTTTAACCATTTTAGGCTCATATTTTATTCTAATGTTAACATAAATAGTCTCCTCCACTACCAATTTGGATCCATCCTCCATACATGTAGGATTGGGGGAAGATTGATATATTTCTCTAAGGGAATTTCAATGCTATTTTCACCCATATGATGGTCATTTTTTCTATCCTTTGATTTTTCAATTTATTCATTTGATAGTGTCTCAATGAGGTCCTCACTATTGGATTTGGATTTATTCTTTTGACAAGGCCTTTTAGAATTCATTTTTCCCTCATTTTATTTTTTAATTTTCTGACCACATAACTTAGCCTCGTCCCTAAAATATGCATATGCATCAAGGTCAATAGAGAAAACCTTTTTGTGGTCATCGATAGGTATGTCATCATGTAGACCCATGAATTCACCAATTTCTTAATCATTTTGAAAGAAATCAATTGATATGTGTTGGTGTTGGTTTGAGTTTACAACAGATGGGTGAATAATATTTAATTTTGGAGTAGGAGGGCATAAGGTTAAAACAGTCATGTCGGGAAACAGGTTCATGGGGTTAAGGTCTTCCTAAAGACTACATAGGGAATCTGTTTTACTATCATAACTAGAAGAACTATTATCACGTTCAGAAGAGGTGTCTTTGACTTCTTGAGGATGGGACCCATATAGTGGAATACCAATACCATATCTTTATATCTTTTCATTTGGTGTTTGAAGAGGTTCCTACACACCATGTTCATCTACACCACATCATTATCCCTTATAACCCATGGAATACATCATTTTGTTAGGGATGGAATATTGAGGAGATTGATAGAAGGAGGCCATCATGTCATTAGGATACCGACATGTAGAAGTGTCGAGAATTTTCTCGTCCACCAAAAGGCCACCAAGAAGTAAGGTGATAATATTGTAGTGTTCCCAGGACCATTGTGGCTGATAACTGGGTCTACCACGTGTATTAGGTGATAGAGGAAGATTCGAAATGAGGAGGGCATGTTGGAGGTTGTATTCTCCGCAGCTGGTAGGAAGTGATTTTATCTTCCATGAACCAAATGGATATATAAACACAACAACACCACTTTCACATGGGGAAAATATATCAAGATCAATGCGAGAAGTAGGGCCTTCAATTGGATCTAAACAACTATTTTAGTAGAAGGAAATTCATATGCAGTGGGGAGATAACTAGATAAATCTCTGCAATATGAAAATGGTTTTGGGTCCCCAAGAATGGTGATTTTTTGTCCTTCAAGGTAGAGTTTGAAACATTGATGGAAAGTTTAGGGCACGAACTACATGGCATGAATCCATAGGTGACCATGGAGTAGATTATAGGGTAGTTCCAAGTTCAGGACATAGAATCAGTTATCATGAATAGTGGGCCCAACTATCATAGGAAACGTAATTTTTCTAACTAACTATCACTCTGTATTATCATAATCCTTAATGGTGATAACATTAGGCTACATTTCTTTGTCAATGTGTCCTAACTGTCTGATGAGCTTCAAGGTAAAACATTTCACGCTTGATTCATTATCCACAAGCACCCTTTTAATCTTTTTTCAAGTAATGATCAGTTCAATGTATAAAATAAGATTATGCGTAAGATCATCCTTTGGAATATCATGTCATCTAAAGGTAATATGTTCAAATGGAGAAAGTTACATAGCTAAGGCTTGGAAGCATGATGGATCAATATCTGTTAAAACTCCTAACCCCTGAACATTTTTATAAATTATTTCCTTATGAACATTATATAACTTAAGAAGATCCAAGATGGAAATCTTGACACAAGTCTTCTCAATCTGCTCAAGGAGATCATAATGACTATCCGTAGGGGTAGGAAAAGGGGGTTTTAGGATGATAAGATGAGAATGTTTTGTTTCCACATCACACTCTTGTGTCTTGATATTAATGGTATTCACATGCTCAGTATTTAGATAAACATAGCTAATGAGGGAATCAAAAGGATCAATTGCCTCAATAAAAAATGATTGGCATTTTTATTCGGGGATGATTAGCCTAGATCTAATTTTTTTTCAACCTTTTTATGCTTAGGGAATGGCTCTTTATAGATTCACAACTATTTGTTCGAGGTTTTTTTGGGTTCAGGAAAATACATTTCAACATCTCCACTATTTATGAGGTCCTGAATGAAGTGATTCAACTTCAAACATTTATTTGTGGTATGGTCTTTAACATGATGATATTCACGATATTTATGGTCTTTGTACCATGATGTTTTTTCTGCATTGTCAACAAAGGGTGTAGTATTAGGGAACTTAACCATGTTCACTACATCCAATTATTTCAATATTGATGAGAAAGAATCTATAACTAGAGTGAACACTCGTGTTTAATCTCGGGTGCAATCATCCCTTTAAAAAGTTTTAAAGGAGAGCTATTATGGACCACTTGAACACTTTTGAATCTGTGATTCCATCACCTATAATGTTCTTTTTTTTTGTTGAATAATTTGGGTTTTTCTATAGGTTTTTACTCATGTTTATCTCTTTGAAAGGGTTATAAAGTTCCTTTAGCTAGTAAATTCTTCTAAATCTAGATTCCTTTCTCAATAAATTATTAGAAAGTTCTTACACAATTCATTTGCAAGTGAAAATCTATTTTGGGATGAAATTTAGGTACAAATATACTGAAAAATTATTTCTCTAGAATAGAGAAAGGGAAGAGACTAGCTAACCCTTGCCATCGTTGTAGGAAACCAATGAAGTTTTCATTATTACGTTGTTTATCTTTACATAGGTCTAACATCGTGATGCCACTTTCCATATTAAATTAAAAGTGGTACACAATATTTTCAGCTAATTCAGCAAATGTGAAAATAGACACTTTGGGAATATGGAGAAACCATTTAAGTTATTGGTCTCCAAGACTTTATGGGAACAAGTGAATAAGGTAATTATCACTATAAGAAGCCTCCTGACAAGCCATGAATAAGTATTTGACATGATCATGTAGATCACCTTTATCCCTATATTTTTCAACTTAAGGGAAATTAAAATTAGGAGGAAACTGAGTATGAAACATTTCCCAATTGAAAGCATATGGACACAATTCTTCAAATAGATATTTCTTGTTGTGTCCAGTGTTGTTTTCTTCTAGACTTGGAAGGGAATTTTTCATGGATTATCACTCTTGATGAAATATCTAACCATGTGAAGGTGTGGAAGGTATGTACACGTAGTTATACTTTCATGTTTCACCCCCATGATTTTTGTTATAATGTTCATTATATGTAACCTTAGGTTTCTCATTACGTTATCTCTACTTATGTCTTTGTGGACATGGGAAGCTAGGTTTTCCAATTGATGACTAACGGATTTTATTTTTTGTTGAACAATGACCTCATCATTTTAGGGTTCTTCTTGAGTTTCACATGGATGGGGTTATTGTTTATCTTCACTCTCAACTCTAGCTTCATGATTAATTTGAATGGGTGGTATGCGATAACCACTTGTGTTTTTAGGAGTTGATTCTTCATCATTGTTATTTATTTCACCAGAAGTAGAAGCATGTCCTAGATTTAATATGTGATCAACATATTAAGGGGGGTGTTCATATGTGTTAGATCAAACTCAAAGTTATCTCGAGTTATCGCGTCGTCGCCACTATGGTCAACCAATTTTTTGTCTTCAAGTAATGGTTTCAAATTTGTACCGATGAAAGGATTTGATCCTAATCTTCTATCTCCCATTCTCATAATAGGAGGCATGATAGGAAATGTTTCACTAAGGTTTGAAAATGTGTATAAATACTATAATGAATCTAAGTAAAATAAAGCAGCGTAACAGTTGTAAATGTCACAAAGAATTTTTCAAAGGGATGAAAAATGTATGAAGAAAATCCACTAAGGAACATCTAAGAAATATCAGAACAAGGGATCAACTGTAAAAGAACCTAATCCCTATGTCTGAATTTTGTCTCAAAGATTTTTTTTTTGATAATATGACACCACAATTTCAATATTCAGATCAATTTTTTGGACAAACAATATTTAATTATTAAAAGACATTGAAGTGATTTTAACAATGTAATAATATAATGTATACACTTAAAACAAGTTTAATATAAACAAGGTCCAAGTTCTGAAAATGGAGGCTACAAATGCAAGCAGCATAACAATACAATTTGGACACTTTAATCAAGTTGTAAGAAGAACAAGATGTTAGTATCAAAAAGGGATTGACACAATGCAAGGAGTCGAACTATAGCACCTTCCAAAACTTAAGTCAATGTTTGAACAAAAACAAGGTCTAAGTATAACAATGATTTGACACAATGCGAGTAGCATAACAATACAATTTGAACATTTATATCAATTTTAAGAAAACAAGATGTAAGTATCAAAAATGTATTGATATAATGCGAGAAGCATAACAACACAAAGTTATATCAAGGAAAGATACCTTCTACAAAGAGACATCTCGAGATGGATTTCAAGATAAGACTACCAAAATATGAAGACATGCCAACACACTTTCAACACTTACATCAATGTTGCAATAAGGAGTGATGTAAGTGGGTGCAAAAGTGGTGGACACAATCTTTGAAGCACTTTGTGTTGCTTTCTTTTGACCAAATATGTCAACAAGAGAACAAGGTAGATAGTCCAAAAGGCGATGAAAAATACATATCCCAACTTTGGTAGATTATTTCCTTATTCAATAACAAGGTATGAACTAGGAAAAAAAATTATTTTTAAGTTTCATGATGAATAACATGCGGCGCAAACTTCAATAGAATCTCCCCTTGTTTGAATAACAAGGTTTTGACTCCACAGAATTTTTTAATTTGTGAAGGATCTTTGAAACATGATTGGATAAATTCAGTTTGGCCCCAATTCCAAATGGCTACCTAGGATTTTGTTCTCAATACTCACTAATACGTGTCTAAGAGAAGTACCCTTCACTAGATAACTCCTAGACAAAGGACCATTACCCCACATTAAAATCAATGAAAGAGGCCTTATACGGAAAACTTGAAGAATTCCTCATAGTTTTTTGTAGTCAAGTAGGTGGTGGGTCACTTCCATTTTCATAAACTAGTTCCCTCAATGTATTGAATACTTTTGCATTCCTATGGTAATGCTTATAATGATTTTTATGGCTTATACCAAGATACTTCCCATTGTTTAAAGAGGATTGGTTTAATCCCTTATCCAAACCTGCAAATAAAGTGTTTCGAATGAAATGGTTTATTTTTTATCCTTTTGTTATTAATTTGGTTTAGCACACCATTGGAAACCTACAATGTCATTAGTATTTGTTTTTTCTTTGATTATTTGACAAGTATATGGTCCTACAATCAAAATTTAAGTAGTTTTCCATGAAACCCACATTTTTTTAAAAGAGTATCAACATCACTTTTGGTTCTCAAGATCACCTAAAGGCTCAAGTGAAGAGCATCCGTGACATTTGATCCAACTATCTAGATAAGGGAAAACTTTAACCAATGATAATTAAGTAAATTTGAAATATGGATTCCCTTAAACAACTTAAATGATGAAACTTCTATTGGAATGATGAAATATAGCCTAATTATGAAAAGCGCAGAAGGATTAGGCATGCGGGCATAGGGCACATGGATGCATGCAAAAATATAGTGGAATAGGGAATGCCTAGGAAGGCATGAAATCATGACTTAGCTATTTTCCAGTTTAGGGCTAACTTTGGACGTGTAGTGCGGAGCACATTATTTAGAAGAATTGAAGAGCACGCAAGGGATATTTTTGATGAGTAGAAGATCAAGCTCTATGCATATTTTCAAGGCTATTAATAGGATTAGAATGTCATTGTATTATTAGGTAGTCTATTATTAGAGATCTTGCATGCTCTTATATTTCTCATGTAAGGGTGCATGGATATTATTATCATATAGCATATTTTTGAAAGGTGCAAGGGTGGTGAAGTGAAATTACCCACTACCTTTAAATATGTATTGATTTTCACGGGTTAGATAGTATCACTTTTTTATTAGTGTTATGTTGTGAGTTTGTGAGTGTGCATGACTATGGTGACTATAGTATGTATGCATGAAGCTTCTGTGTTATAGAGAAATTAATATAATGGATCTTTTAGCTAGATATTGGTAATTGACACATATGTGAATGGTTCTTATATGGTAAAGTTAATCTTCATTCTTGTTTTATTATTCTTGCATATGGTAAAGAACTAGATCTAGTTTATGCACTGCAATATACTTAATTATATGTTATGGATCTAGAATATTTGTGTGATCATGCTAACTCCCTGAACAAACTAACATAAAAGAGGTACATGGTACCCTTGCGCACTTCAGGTGAGCACTCAGTTCAGGATGAGTGATGTGTCAGCACGTCTTGGGCTGTTGGTGATAAAAACTAGGATACATTCTGGTTCCATTTTTGGGACCTCTGTTTCAATTGTTTGTCAGGATGTTGCATGATGAAGACGTATCAGTTGTCTTTGGCCAATATTGAAGAGTGGGTAGACAATTTAAAGTAAGAATATGCTCACATATTTAGCATTGGACCTGATTTTAATGCACACATGTGGGTTGAACAAAATTTGTATCATGAGTTGTATGAGATTTTCTTCGCCATATTTCCTATAGAGATGAATGAGTGGCTGGTTGTTTACACATCAAAGAGAAATTGGAGGTTTCACACACTTTTTTGGATCTAGGAAGAATTTTTGGCTTTCTATGATGCAAATCTGACTTAGATGCGCATCGTAGATTATTGGTAGATTCGTGTTCTAAATAGCTACATTCTAGAGTACACCGTTTCTACTTATTCCTGTCCATAGGTTGTTGATTTTCATTTCCTTCAAAAACCTAAAGGATATTATCTACGCAGTATTCCTTTAGCCGTAAATATCTTGATCGTGACCTTGGGTTTGAAAGATCACCCTATGGCTAGCTAAAATCCACCACACATGGGGGTAGGAGAAGGTATGGTGAAAAATGGCAGACCTAGTCAAAGAAAGACATAGAGAGGAAAGGAATCTTAATTTTAATGAAGCGTGTGAAAGGGATTTGGAGAAGGATCGAGAAATTGTGGAAATAATGGTGTTGTGGAGAGAGATGGCTCATGAAGGATTTGGAGCTCAAGTAGAAGACGTGGAGCTAGAGCATTTGGAGCTCCCCCATTTAGGAAAGTATGTTAGAAATCCCTCTTCAATTTCAGTTGAAGGCATGTCTAAATAAATATTAAGAATTGTGGGCATGCATTTGATCCACCTAGAAAACTAGCCCTTGTGCTTGGTTCTCTAGTTTCTATGACACCTATCAATAAGTAAGCTAGTGTGGGCAGTAGTGTAGCAACATATAGAGTTAGATTTCACTCAAGTTCAGGAGTTAATCAGGTAACTTATTCATTTATGGTGGCATAGTCATATATTATTTTATTTGGAGGTCTAGTTGGGGGTATGTTTTCTGGCGTGTTAATAGCACAAAACATGGACACGCAGAACGTTAGAGTCACATCTAGAAGTAGGACAACTTTACAAACTGTAGGAGTTCATTTTAGCACAACCATTGGAATACAAGGTAATGCATCCTCTGGGCTATTTCCTTCTATAGGAGGGGATCAGGAGGATTAGGTGGTTAGGGATCAAGTGGATCTGGTGGTTCTAGGGGCGGAGGAAACATAGGAGGAAATATAGGTTTTGGATCTTGTGGGCACAGTCCGCACCAGCCCCAAAAAATATTTATGGGTATTTCCCTTCTAGATTCATGTGTAAGTTGGTATAGCTATGGAATAAAGCTTAAAACACTCAAGAAAGCTTCAAACATTACCAAACTTCAACAATGAGTCAACATATTAGAGCTAAACAAGAATTATCTCTTTGCATGCATATATAAACTTGAAGTAAACATTCAAAGCCTAACATATCTAGTTATTTATCTACTCCATGAAAGCTATGCAAGATGAACCTATTAAAGCTCATAGAAATCAGTTATGCTTGTTTGATAATCAAGGTTCTGAGACTAAGATCTCACCATTAATGGCTTAAAGGCCAATGGATCATCCCATTTACACAAACTTGATGTTTAGAAATGCAAATGATTAAAGCAAAGATATCACAAATAAAAATGAAAACTACTAAATCTAGAAATGGAAGAAGCTATTCTAAGAAATGTATGAGTGTTCTTAGCAAAAAGGGGGAGGGGTATGCTTATTTTTATAGGTTTTTAACCCTAGGAAGAGGAAATGGATGTTTAGGACTCATGTGGGAATAAAGTCTAAAAATACCAAATTCAAGTGAAACTCAATTTAGAAAGGTAGAATTAACATTTGGAAAGCTAAGTCGTCTCCCTTTTAGAAATTCAACAAAGGTTTAATTATCCTCCAATAGGATAATGACCTATAGAATCCATTTCGAAGGGTGTTAGTATGATTTTGGGTTTTAGAAGAGGTTAGATATGGTAATTAACTAGCATAGTGTAGTTAATTAGCGAGTATTTGTATAATTAGTTGAGTAGACCAAATTATAGGTTTCTACATTTTCCCCTCTTTGAGGTGACGTAAGTAACGTCACTTCGAATAAAGTAGACAATCATAAAAAGCTAAAAATTTTGAAGGGGTAGAAGAAAAATTAGTAGGCTAGATGGATGCCCCCTCGAGTGTCGATGGGGTGATGGAAGAACTCGATGGACAATAAAAAAGATGACAAAAGAAAGAATAGTGTGAAGAAAAGAAAGGGGATGGGAAAAGGATTGGATAGAGGAGAATAATGATAAAAAAATGGATACTGAGCTATCAATGAACCAATGCTATATAGTAAACAATAACATGTCATCATATTGCTAAGAATCTTCATCATTGATCCTTATTTAAAAATGTAATCATATGAAAAGGGTGTAAAATGACATAAAAATCCATAACATGAATGATTTCCATTGCTAAACTAACAAATCCATACAACATACAAAATGCAATGCAATACGAGAAGTAAACAAGCTGACCTAATAGGGAAACAAGCACACACACACATACTCAAACCAACATTATTTACGAAAGTTACAAAAATGTTTTGTGAAAAATGACAAGGGTAAAGAGTGATGCCCCAAGTAAGGATATATGCAAGGGAATTTTAGGAAGGACACAGGCTCCAATGATAAAGCATTGTGCATAGCAAAAAAATATCAGGCAATTTATATGTGCCAAAATAGTACAGACAAAGAAAAAAAGCTAGATTTATTGATAGGTGGTAGATCTAGATGCTCCGCGAGTTGTTGGGATAGAAAAAAGTGAAAACATCAGCCAAATATGATGAGGATACCATGGATGAGACACAACTTTCAGCTGGGTATCTGTGTTTTACCACTTTTTATGATTTTTGACAATTTTTTGGATTTTTTGAAAAAAAAAAAATATTTAGGAAGCTTATGATTTTTAAATTTTTTATATTTTTTAATTGGTCATAAGAATTTTAAAAAGTGCAAGATTTACCTTAAAGCACACGAAAAGGCCCCAGGGTGACGAAATGGGTGTTGAGTAGCAAGAAGATGCCCCAGGGAGAAGAAAATGGGTTAAAAATGATTATTTAATAAAAATAATCATCATGATGAGTTGAATAGAATGTTTGAGCAACCATGGCAGTCAAAACATGCCTCGAAGGCATCATGGCAAGTTAAAATGGCTAAATATACCCTTCTGGGGGGGGGGGGGTAAATCATCATGATGAGTTCATTTGTTACTAGATCTCTGTCGATTTTTACCATAAGTGATTTGAGATATATGAGAGTCATGGCACAAGTCCAAAGGCGCACCAAGAAAGCTGATGCCATTCGGGAGTATGCATGTGAGGAGGATGACCCTCCATTTTTGAGTGCCTAAACCCTTCTTGTACATTTTTGCATTTAATAGCTTTTATTAGCATTTTTAGGGTCTATTAGGGTGGTAAAATCATGTACGCACACCATAAGGGTGCACAGGTGCTCAAAGGGGTGTGTTCACATCCAATTTATGTGTACGTGCATGTGCATATGTAAAAATATGTGTATGCATGCGTGTAGGCATAAAAATGGCGTGTATGTTCCCTAGGTCAAAAAATGGACGTGCACTAGCGCACACACACAATCCCACACGTGTGTGGCATAAAAAGCACAAATGCGTGAGTTAGATAAGTTAGTAGGGGGTGTGCGCACATACTTATATGGGCATGTAGGAATCCAAAATGGAACGTATGCATCCTAGGCATGTGCACACTAGGAAGGGCATGCGGGCATTTAAGAGAGGGAATTATATACTTAGAAGAATGTTAGGCAAATGACTAGGATAGTGTAGATGAAATTTTATGTAGTGTAATAGAATAATAGAGGAAGATAGAAGAAAAATTAGTTCTAACATGTGTCGTGTTATTTTATAAAGGTCGATTTTAAAAACTACAGGTGAGAGAGAGACATGGCCATTTAGCATAGCCATAGAGGTGAGCTTCCATGGACATCATAGAAGGATGATGCATATACTGTTGGAGGTGACTAGGTTGGATCCCATGTAGCTAGGATTTTGCTGATTACTCTTGATCATGGGATACTTACAACCTTGGTAGAGAGATGGTATAGTGAGAGATCCAGTGCTTGTGGATCATGACAGGTGAGATGACAAGTTACCCTCAAGGATTTTTGGTGCATTCTACATGTACCTATTAGAGGATAGCTCATCAAGTATATTAGTGATGAGGCTCAAGATATTAGACTACCTTATCAAGGTATTTAGATGTGATGATATACCTCTCCAAGGTATGACAGTTTATCTTACACAGATGTATTGTAGATCCTAGCTTACATCACATGTCACTATATTTGATGGCTCTTATTAGTGAATTTTTGCTCACTGACAAGACAGGTTCCTCATATCCTCTTAGCCTGATTAGTGTGATACTGGGGTATATTCTAAGGTGAGCGATATTGTTGGGGCCAGTGCATACTGGCACATTTATATTAGGACCTACATCTTATTACGTACCAAAATCATAAGATCTGTGGGTCCTGCCACATTACTTGTAGATATGGACGTTAGACCACATAAAGCCATTGTTATCCCTATAGGTGTTCTTCAAGTTTTGAAATCTAGAGGGGCCTTTAGTCATAGGTTAGGCTCCCCATTGGAGATGATGTCAGAGGGGATATAGACAGATACTTATCATTATCATAGTTAGTTTGGACGATATAGTGTAGGATATGGTTGTGTGGAGGCCCTACCGACATTATCTAGTGGGTCGAGGATGGAGACGGGATCTCATCATAGCCATGGTTGATAAATTTTTGATTGGCAGTCAAGGTTATATCATACATATTTCTACAATGTAGACCGATGCCAGAGATATTTTGGCACAATATAAGATGTACCCTATCCTAACATATGGTATGCATGTAGAGCTATGTAGGGAGATTTGACATGGGACTAGCTATACAAATAGATAGGGCGCAAGCTAGTTTTGATGGGATGATGCCACAAGTATTAGTCTGTATGAGATAGATCAAAGATCTTGGAGTTACTACTGAGTATGGACCCTGGTATTTGACAGTCTTACCGTGCCACCTTACCATTCCATAGGATTTATAGGATGTCAGAGTTATGCCACCTGCCGAGGAGTATAGTAATGACAAGGGTGATGATGATGATGAGGATGATAGTGATGATGGATAGGGCTATGATGGCAGTGGTAGATAGGGTCCTCCACCTTTACATCAGTAGACACTAGGGCCAAAGAAAGAAGGTAGGATCCTATTGTTTTCCAGATACAGATGCCCTGAGTGGGCATACCATTTTATGTTCATGTTCCCCTATAGCATAGGTTCCAACACAGAGAAAAGTGCCACAGAGGTCCTCATGTAGGATAGGGAGTACTACATCATGGGCTAGTCTCTATAGAGAGTAACACTACATAGTCTACTCGAGAGGTGGAGGGGGTGGACACGATGGAGGAGGTGGATATGGAGGGAATGCATAGCTATGTTATAACAAAAATTGTAGCAAATAGTCAGCCATGTAAATTCAAGTGACAAACGATAGGGATCAAGCCAAAGCTCAGTTACAGGTTATCACCACATAGTGAGACCAGGCTAGAACATGTGATAGTCAGGGAGGAGATGGTGCCAGGTGGTTCCATCTAGTAGGTAAAATCAGATGACTATACATATGGAACATGGGTTACAAGCTTATAATAGTATGTTGATGAACCAAGTTCAACAATTTACCACTCAGAGGGACCAACCCTAGGCATAGGTGTTGACTATTACTGCAGAGAGAGATAGGCTTAACTGCATGATATTACTGCAGAGCACACACAGGAATCAGGATGATATAGTCAGGGTTATAGGAGAGTGTGATACTCTATTTTTTGAGCTTCCTCAACAACTAGGTATGGGAGATATGTTATTAGATATTATGAGATCTAGCGGTGAGGCCTACGTATTACAAGGCCACATATCACTAGGCAAGTTCCAGATGGGTAGAGGATTACACTCATTTTGATCAAATAGACGTGATCAGCTAGGTCTCAAGTTGTAGCAAACCTCTCGATCAGCTTGATTAGTACAACAGCTGACATTTTAGTAGAGCGTAGCAGACCTCAGATAGGGCCATCTCATCAGACATTAGCCTCCTCCTAATGGCCCTAAGCTAGGAATTCTAGTAGAGGGTGAAAGTCATGGATGACTCTCTTTATTTACTGTATATACTCTTGATGTATGCCTCTTATGAAGGTACATTTTTAATCAACTACATGATGTATCATTTTGATTATGCCTCTTGATGATGGATTATTTTGACTTCATGCCATGATGTCATATATTTTGTATCGATAGATGTATATACCTTTGAGACGGACATTCGATGTTATATCACCATGTATATGGACATTAATGATGATCTATGATTATGCCATGATGATTATATCATGGTGGGGAGTGATTTATGATGTATGTATCCTGATTGTGTGATATATATCATATTTTTCATGATGTTGAGATAGATTTATGTCTTATGTATGTATCCTGATGGATGTGTGATGATGTATCATATATTTTATGATGTATGAGATAACAGTAGATGATAGCACTCTTTTTTATGAGACACTTATGTGATTTAGACCATGTTTTTTACTATAGATATTGGTGTGGGGGGGATATATTTGTGATTATGTGCAACCCCTCTTGCCCCATTGATGATACGGTATATGATGATTAGCTTAGTATACATGCTTTATGTAATACTTAGCATTTTTTGATATATGATGTATATATGATGTTATATGTGATGATATGGATGATAGATGATAACAAATGATGTACATGCAACAATAAAACACAAGAAAAATTTAACAAAACTAAACAATATATACATACAAGACAACACAAAAATAAGAATGAACTCAGGAATACTTAACAACAAATTAATTTGTTACTTAATCTAAGTGAATGAATACTAATAAATGCATATAAATGATGATGAAAACAAACCAATATTTACAAGTATGAAAGTAGAAAATGAACTCAATGCAACACACAACAAATCAAATTGTATTTAATCGAATTCAAGGAAATGAATCCAATTTAAATCATACAACATGAAAAAGACACAAGAATCAAAACTCTGCAAACCAACAACTAAAAGTAATCAAACCACTACTTTATTTTTTAGGGACAGTTTTGATTCATTTTCTATTTTTTTGGTGTCATTCTAAAGACAATATTCAAGGCTACTATTCACATTATTTTTTGATTTTATCCCTAAAAAAATTTTTAGATGTTTAGGTTTTCCTAACATATTTGAATGTTTTTGTGTTTTTGCGAAGTGATTTTCCAAAGCGAGGTAAAGAAAGCATGGATGCCCCCAGCATTAGATGAGAATATACAAAGGTATAATTCCATGCATTATGTTCAGGAAAGAATATGTGAAGCTTCCCCCAGCGTTAGATGGGAATGTACAAAGGAAAACCTTCACAGTGATAGATAGGAGTAGAACAAGCCAGATCAAGGCCACAAATGGATAGGCTTGAGGGGATTCCTAGACTTAAGTAAACTAGCCCTAGACAAAAATGAGTATTTCTCATCCAGCTATGAGAGTGCTTGTAAACAATGAATCCTCCTTAAGCACCAAAAACTAGTTTTCACCCAAGGAATTACCCAAATGTGCCACAATTGTGTGGTTTTCACACTTGGATGACCTGTTTTCTTTTTTAATGTTATTCTTGATTTTTTGATTTTTTTGCTTTTTTTTCTTTCTTTTCTAAGGAACCTCTTATTTAAGCATAGAATTGCTTGAGATGTATTGCATTCATTGGTTCCTTTAATTCCTCACCATCTGAGTGAGCCAGTTTATAAGCCCCTGATCCATATTTCTCAGTGACCACATAAGGTCCCAACCAGTTAGCCTCAATATTTCCCTTCTTTTCTCTATCTTTAACAATGTTTCTCTTGTTTTCTTTCAAAACTAGATCACCTACTTCAAATTGATGAGGTATGATCCATTTGTTGTACCCTCATGAAACCTGGTTCTGATAAAATTTTAAGTGATTGAGGGCTCTCATTATTTTCTCATCTAGTAGCTCCAATTTGTTCCAGGTGAGAAACTTTGTAGTCTTCATCCTTGTCTAGATAATCCTAGAGAGATATTCTCAGGGAGGGAAGATCAATTTCTAGGGGTATAATGGCCTCAGTACCATAGACTAGTGAATAAAGAGTAGCACTAGTAGGGGTGTGAATGGAGGTTTGATAGGCCCAGAGGGTGGGATGAATTTGGAGGTGCCAATTACAGCCTATTTTGCTAACAATTTTCTTCATGATTCGAACAAGGGTTTTATTTGTGGCATCTTCCTATCCATTACCTTGAGGATAATAGGGAGTAGACCATTTGATCTGGATTTAGAAGTGTTGGCATAACACTTTAACCTTCTTGTTCTTGAATGACTTTCCATTATCTATGAAAATGGTGGAGGGGATGTCGTAATGGAAAATGAGATGATTCATGATAAACTTTGAAATCTGCGTATTGGTTACATAGGTTAGAGAGACAACCTCTACCCATTTGGTGAAGTATTCGGTGGTGGTAATGATGTGGGCATGGCTATCTAAGGAAGTTGGAGTGAGATTCCCTATGAGATCAAGTCCCCATTTGGAAAATGGCCAAGGTGTTGTGATGGGCTGCAAGGCTTGTGCTAGTGCATGTATCAAGTTACCATATTTTTAGAAGAGTTCACATTTCTTGACATGATTGCAAAAAAAAATTTCCATGGTGGGACAATAATAACCCTCTCTCAATAGCTTCTTTGTAAGATCCATTCCACTGGTGTGTGCTCCACACATGCCTCCATGTACTTCATTAAACACTTGGATTGACTCAATCAAATCCAGGCAATGAAGCAGATTCTTGTCGTAGCCATGATGATAGAGGGTGCCTCCTAGGAGGGTGTATCAGGCTATATGGTGAATAAGGGTCTTTTTCTTAGTTTGGGTGATATCAGGGGGAAAGGATCCATCCTATAAATAATTATAAATGAGGTCATACTAAGGGGGAAAATGACCAACTTCACATGCCAAGCATGATTATGGCATGTCATACGCAAGCATTTTTAGATGTTTGACACAGAATGGCATATTGTTTTACTATGGTGGAATCTACAGTAGGGATCTAATTGTACCCATTTCATCTACATATTTATTGTGAGATATTGGTCTTTGTTCAAAAGTGATTTGGACAATAATCTTCCAAAGTTTCAACCAGCTTCTTATAGGGGATGAGCTTCTCATCTTTGACCTTGTATTCATTATTGACCTATTTGATAATCAATTATGAATCACCAATGACTAGTAACTGTCTGATATTCCATTGGATGGCCAACTTCAACTCGACGATGAGATCTTCATATTCCACAATGTTATTTGTGCATGGGAATCCCATACAAAAGGCCTATTGGGATTATCTCTCTAGTAGGGGTGATAAGTATCACTCCTGCTCCTGAACCATGATAGGTGAATGATCCATCAAAGTGGACTTGCCACACAATAGATTATTCTATGTACATCATGGATGTGTCTAGTAGATCCAAACACAATGGTTCCATTCCTAGTAAGGGAGCTTCGGCCAATTGATTTGTGAGCACTTGTCCTTTAAAGGATTTCTAACTTACAAAATCAATGTCAAACTCACTAAGGAGGATGATCCAATTAGCCATCTGTCCTATCATGGAAGGTTTAGATAAGAGGTACTTTAAAGGGTCAACCTTGGATATTAGCTTGGTTTTATTGTTTAGGAGATAGTGGCACAATTTCTGAAAGGTGAACACCACAGCTAGGAAAGCTTTCTCAATCTGAGGGTAATTTAACTCATAGGCAATGAGGGTACAACTTAAGTAATAAACCGCTCGTTAATTATAGCTTAGATAATATTGGGAAAGTAGTGCACCAATAGCAAATTGAGTAGCTAAAATATAGAGTAGTAAGGGTTCACCTGGAGTAGGAGGCATTAAAATAGGTGGACTTTCTAGATATTCCTTGAGTAATGCAAAGGATTTCTAGCAATCTTCTCCCCATGCAAAGGTAATATCTTTCTTTAATAGATGTATAAAAGGATGGCACTTATCCAAAAGTTGTGATATGAATTGGCAGATTGCCTAAATTTTCCCTTGTAGAATTCTTAGTTGCTTAAGGTTCATGGGTGAAAGCATCTTTGTTATGACCACCACTTTAGTGGGATCCACCTCTATCCTTCTATGTGAGACAATGAAACCCAGTAATTTTCTTGATTGTACGCTAAAGATGCACTTCTTGGAATTCAACCAAACCTTATAAGCTCAGAGACATCGAAAAATATGCTTCAATACCTCAGGATGCTCTTCCCTAGTTTTTTATTTTGCTAATATATCATCCACGTAATCTTCCATGATATCATTCATCATATCATGGAAAATAATAGTCATGGCTTGCTTGATATGTTTCCCCAAGATTCTTGAGGCTAAAAGGCATGACCTGATAGCAAAATGTCCCCCAAGGGGTAATGAAATTATTCTTGTGTTAATCTTCCTCTAGGATCTTGATTTGGTTATAACCTAATAAGCCATCCATTAAAGATAACATCTCATAACCAGTAGTTGAATCAAAAATCATGTCGATGTTAGGAAGGGGGAAGTCATCCTTAGGAGATGCTCTCTTGATGTCCTGAAATTCAATGCATATTCTAATACCAACTAGTTTCTTTTGAACTGGGACTACATTAGATATCTAGTTCGAATAGTAAATAGGTTTAATGAAACATGCTACTAATAGTCTTTCAAGTTCCTCTTTGACAAGTAATAGAATTTATGGATGCATCTTTCTCAGTTTCTACTTGATAGGTTTGACATTTAGGTGTGCAACTAAGGTTGTGTACAACTCAACACTGGGTCCAAACCTGGCATATCCACATATGACCATGAAAATATATCCGCATACTCTTGTCAATAGGGCTATGAGGGTCTTTATATTCTTGTACTAAGAGTGAAGATCCTAGATTTATCATATTAGGCTCTTCTTCTGTCCCGATGTTTTCACTGATTGTTTCTTCAACCAACATTTTTGATGCATCCTCCATCCGTGTAGGATCATGAGGAAGAGTCAAATCTATTTCCATAGGTGGTTCAGAGAGATCATCATCTTTGAGTGGGTAAACTACTTGTCCATTGATTTTTCTAACTATTTTTCCACAAGTGCCTCAAAGAGTTTTTCACTATGTGTCTTGGTCTGTTTATTTTTCCGAGGTTTCTTAGTAGTATTTTTTCCCTTGAGCTTGTTGATATTCATTTGACCACACATTTCTTCCTCTTCCCCAAAATATGCACATGCATCTAGATTAATGGTGAAACCCCTTTTGTGATCACCTATTGGAACACTATCCCTAATTCCCATGAACTCTTCAATGACCTCTTCATTTTTGAATAGATCAATCAACACGTGAAGTTGTTGATCCCAATCAATTAGGTCAGGATATACTAGGGTAACTTGGGAATTGGCTTTGAAAGGGATTTGTTTCGGAAAGGGTAAGGATGGAAGAATATGAATATAGATTAGTAGAGGCAAGATCATTTTATAGGCTATACTGGGAATATGTGTAGTTTTCTGAATTAGGATAATTCATCCTCAAACGTTGGGAAAAGATGAAGTTGTCATAAATCTCTACAAGTAGAGATAATTCTATTAGGTTAAATGTAAGTCCATGGATTATTATAAACTTCCATGGGGGAATTGGATATTCAGGTTTCTAATCTGAAAATTTATACAATCTGAGCCACATCCAGCTCCTCTCAATCTGATGACGTATGCATCATGCATTGTGAGTTGATTTGGGGAGCTTGGTAGACACACAGCCAGTTAGTTCCTTTGGGTACCCATGACTGGTAGGCGTATCAGTGATATCTTTACATCCAAATGGGGACTGTTAGAATAAACCTTTCAGGGGAGTCAAATGGAAAATATAGATGAGTGCTTTTGTGATTAGAAATAATGAGTTGTCATATACCTCACAGATGTGCTATAGGTTTTACCAGGTTGAAGAGATCTAGGAATTGTTAGAGAGATTTGTTCGAGATAGAATTGACTTTGTATGGCAGAATTTCACTAAACGTTGACTCCTCCATTGTAGAAAAGGGATTAAAATGGAAAATATGAGTAATTCTTGATTCACATGTGTGTAACAAAACATCCTCGATTCATATTTCTACATTGAATATTTACTATTCGAAGTGATTTATTTATAGCAATTGCAATCCAGTGTTTAATAGTGGCATCAGAAGGAATACTAGGATGAGCTTCTCATGAATAGAAACTAAAAATCTCAACACAATGTCAATGGCCTGGTAAAGGATTTTTGTTCATAAAAATGTGTTTAATAATCTACTCCTTTCAGATTTGTAACAGGTTTTACCAATGAAGATAAATCTAACTTTTAGTGAACTGTAATCCAAGGAAAAAGCGTATCAGACAGGCGTCAAAAGATCCAAAATAAAAAAACTAAAAATTCAAATGGAAAATCTAGGAAAAGTATTTGGTCAAAATCATATTTTGAGAAAAAATATCCTTCTAATAATGTAGGATAATAAAATCATTATGATTCTTGTTACTGAAAAGCAAGGAGAAGTTTCATTATTCCTAAGATATGTGAGATAAGACTTTGACTCCAAGTAATATAGATCTCTCTATTTTGTGGAGATGGAGATCTTAGTTTTAGGATTAGAATAAAGATAAGATTGTATTAAATCTCCCAAAATAAGGATTTGGTTGGACTTTCGCATGTAATTGTAAATGCAACCTTCCACACTCATATATGGTAATGTTTTAACCACAAAGATTGAATATGTTCTTTTATCTCTAATATTCTTTTTTGAGTTAAGAGCAAACATGAAATCCTCTTCCAGGAATGAGATGGCCACTCATTCTGAGGAAGATGGGTTGTATATTTGTGTTTTTATTTTGAATAATTTGAAGTATTTCTTTTTCTATAATTATCATTTGTTGTGTTTTTTTCTCTTTGTATTATAACATTTAGTTTGTTGTAAATCTGTAGGTATTTCATCTAATTTTACTTATTTCCAATTCCTAAATTTTAATTTATGAAGTGTGTTTACATTTCTGAAGTAGGTTATTTCACTTTATGCAAGTGTGCAGTTTATATTCTTGACATGTGTGTTTACATTTCTACAAGTGTGCAAATTTCTACATGTGTGATTTATTTTATGTACTTCAGATTGTGTTTAAAGTTACTTCTTTCCAAGATATAGACTCTTAAGCATACAACCTTCAGACACCAACCCGATTGACATGCTCCATTAATGGAAGGATTGCATGACCCTCATCAATGTGTAGATTTTGATCCCAATCAATTAGGTCAGGACATACTAAACTTGGGAATGGCTTGGGGATTTGTTTCAGAAATGGTGAAGGATGGAAGAATATGTAAATGGCCAAGTAGAGGAAATATCTTCACAACTATAGATAAGGTCTGCATCGAAAACTAGATAATTCATCCTTATGTTCAAAGGAAGTGTCATTTATTTTTGCAAGTAGAGCTCTATAAGGCTAAATTCCAAGGCCATGCTTATTATACTTCCATGGGGAAAGTGGAATATGTTCCAATCTACCTTGTGTATCTGGTCTGCATGTATCTCCCTAACATCCCATGAATTGCATCATACAATGTGATTTGATAAAATGTGAATCTTGGTGACATGAAGCCATAGTTCCTTTGGGTACCTAACTAGTAGTTGTATCCAACATCTTATTAGCTAACAAGAGACCACTAGGAGTAAACCTTCAAGGGGATTAGGGAAACTAGCCTGAGTACTTTTGGCTTGGAAATGTGGTCTTCCATGTGTCTTAGGTGATAATGAAAGATCATATATTAATAGGTCTTGTTCAAGATTGAATTGATCTATTGGGCCATATTTTCCAAACATTGCTTCCCATGTAGAAAAGGGATTAACCAACGTAGGAAAATTATGATTACATGTTGTCAATGTATCTGGATATACACGATCCTTCATTGCCTAAACGTATTTGGAACCATAATATCTACAGAAGGACACGCATACGCTGCTCATGAGAAACTATGCAACACTCTATAATGTTTAAATGGTTTAGGGTCACCCAGAATGGTGATCATTTGTCCTTCATGAGTAAATTTGATACACTGATGATAAGTTGAAGGAACGGCCTTCGTGGTATGAATCCATGGGCGTCCTAAGAGCATGTTATATGGGAGGTCCAAATCAATAACCTAGAACTTTGTAAAATTATAAGAAGGCCCTATCTCTATGGGTATCATTATGGTATCAGTCATCTCACCTTCCTCATTATCATATGCCATGATGGTGATGGTATTAGGATCCAAGTCTGCTTCTGTGCGGCCCAGTTTCCTAACTAGCTTCAAAGTGCAAATGTCCAAACCAAATCCACCATCTACAAGAACTCTTTAGACTTTGTGATGAGTAACAAAGACTTCTATATATAAATGTATATTATGGCTAGGATTTTTATGTGGGATTTTTTTCTGGTCAAAGGAAATATAATCACTAGAAGCGAGGTTTACGATCATTTCTTGGAGATTTTTGGGATCTACGTTTGTGGATACTCTAGGCCCCTGAAGAGTTTTATACAATATGTCTTTATGATTGTTTGATATTTTTAGCAGATCTAAGATTGAAATCTTAGCAGTGGTTTTCTCTAATTGGTTTAACAAGTCATACTGAGTTTCCTGAGGGAAAAATTGAGTAGGTTTTGATATTACTAAGTGTGTGCATCACATTCCTATGGTGCAACTGTCACATATAGTTCAAATGGTGTTTACTTGTTCATCAGATGATTGGATACAACCTATAAGGGAATCAAAAGGATTTTCTGTAGAGGTATATACATAATTTTCAGCCCTATAATCATTAGATGACTCTCCTTGATTTGGCTTCTTGTTCCCCTGTTTCTTATGGTTAGGGAAGGGTTGTTTAAATATCCCCATTTTTACATTAGGACCTTCCTCATATTCAGGTGAATCCACCTCAATATTTCCTTCTTTAATAAGGTCATGTATATAGTGTCGTAACCTCATAAATTTGTCAGTATTATGTCCTTTAACACGATGAAATTCATAGTAATCATGCTCTTTATACCATCTTGGTTTGGGTGCATTTTCAAGGAAGGGTACTGTGGCTGGAGGATAGGTGAAAATGTTAACTATATATAACTATTTTAAATTTGTAGATAATGGTTTAGTTAGAGGTGTAAATGTCCATTTTGGGGCCCTGTCTTTGTCTTGATGAGGTGCTTGCATGAGTTTCAGAAGAGGACTAGTCTAGACATCCTGGACTCTTTTGGAATCAGTGATTTCATTTTCTATGACATTATTGTTTTGTTTAAATAATTTAGTCTTCTCTGCAGGTTTTTATTCAATAATCTTATCCTTGGAGAAGGTTTTAATAGTCCCTTTTGTGATTAGAGTGATCCTTTTCAATATTATTGCCCTTCTCTATAACTTCTTTAAAGTTAGAGACACATTGAATTTGCAAGTGAAAGGCTATATCTAGGTTTAGATTATGTACAAAGATTCTAACCATCTATTTTTTAGGGATATTACAAGGGAAATGGCTAGCCAAACCATGCCACTGTTGTAAGAAAATAACGAAGGATTCATTAGGTCTCTGTTTTGCATTTCAAAAGTCTATCATGGTTATATCACTCTCTATGTTGAAGGAGAAGTGTCACATGAAATTTTCATCTAATGTGGGCCATGTAGTGATTTTTCTTTTGGGTATGTGTAAGAACCATTCCAGTGGTTGTCCCACCAAACTGCAAGGAAATAAATGAATAAGGTAGTTGTCGCTAAATGTAACTTCCTAGCAAGCCATGTATAAGTCCTTTATATGATCACAAGGTTCACCCTTTCCTTTTATATTTATCAAACCTAGGTATATCAAAGTTTTTGGGGAATAGTACTCGTAACATGTCTCTATCGAAAGGGTAGGAACATAGCTCCTCATATTGATATTTCTTGTTATGGACCAGGTTACTTTCTTGTAGTGTTGTGATCATGCTTTTCATTGATTGTATCTCTTGTGTTATGAGTTCATCTTTTTTTGGAGAAGGTGGTATATCCAAACTAATCTTTAACACTTCATCGTTGTGAGAATTAGTGTGTAGTTCACTAGACTTAGATTTATGTTTCTCCTTTCGTGAAATTTTTTTCATGTCCTTAGATGTGTGTAAGTTTTTTTCTTTGGAGAAATTCTTCTTTGGTTTTGTGGTCATCTTATGTGTCATATTGAGGTGGTACCTCCTTGTCTGTGTGTTTGATTTTGACCTTGCATGAGGCTCTAAAAGGTACTATTTGAGAACCATCATTTTGTTTCGGTGCTTCATTCTTAAAGCTATTATTTTCATGACCAGAAGTAGAAGCATATCCCATATCAATGGGATTAGTGTGACTTGTATTGCACATGTCGATAAGAGGAGGTCTTTGTGATTATTCCTCATTCTAGAGACACAGATATTGCACATTAGACACTATTTAACCTGGTCTCATATAACTATTTAGAAGGTACTCAAGTGTACAAAGTAATAATTAATCTCACCTTTTGGCCACCTTTTTCTTATCTTTTATTTCATCTTTCCTGTGTATTTCTTGATACTTATCAGCCCATTTCATGACATTTCTAACATTCTAGCATGAAATCAGGGCGCCTCAGCTTGTACTGGAGCATCCAAAGGTGCCTTGGTCCCATTCTAGGTTCCTCAATCTATGCATAACCTCTTACGCTTCTTTTTGGGTCACTTCTAGCTTTTGGTAATCCTTATCTTCTTATAAATCGTCTTTTTTGGGATTAATTATGAAATTAAGCTTGACAGCCCTATAAATATAAATGTATAAGACCATAATGAGGGACCTAGGTCATTATATCTTATCACTACTATCACTCCATCTAGGGTTGCATCCATTGTATCACTTGTATCCACATAGTGCCATGTATTCAAGCTAGAAGATCTACATCACACACACTTCACAGGGGGAGGGATTCCATTATATTCCATGCACACATGCTACTTACATTTCTATAGCTCATATTGCTTGCTACTTTACAAAGTGTGGTTAGAACAAGAGCACCTAGGGCACAACACACACACACACACACACACACATCATAACTACATCATGGTCCATAATGTAGTGCAACTCTCAATGATAAGTCCACTAGCTTGGCAGCTAAGGTCAGTCCTACCCATTCATATGCATCTTTCATTTTTCTAAGGTTTCATAATTCTCCTTGCATTACGGGTCATTTTCCAATTCATCCAGCAAATCTAGCATGACAGATAGGAAACACTTGAAGATGCTTAGTGACCATACCAGATTCAGATTTTGAGGATTTACAATGTTCTGAGCACCCATATTATAGAACAGGGCACCCCGAGGTGCCCCAATACACTCCCAGGAACCTATGTCATTTGAGATAGTCCAGATCAGCTCTTCACAAGGTCTTTGAGGATTCGTCTACTCTTCCATATTTCATTTTTAGATCTGTGACACTATGCAACAGTCTTTTGTTATATTCTAAGTCTTTTCCTTACTCTTCTCTTGCACATTAGGGTTTCATTTCATCTAGAATATCTTATTTACATTTATTTCACACTGCTTTAGTTCATTGACAGTGTTTTAGTCCTCCTAATTAGATTAACATTAATACCCTAGATATTCCCTTAGGCCATCTAGCCAAATCCTTATTTTGGTTAATAATTTTAGTGAGCCCCACCTCTCTTATTGCACCTTTTAGGGTCCCAAATATACACTTTCAACCATGGGTAAGCATCATAGAAAGTCTTCTTCTTCTAAGCCTCCAATTACTTTACAATTTGATAGTTGTGGCCACGCTTTCACTAACACTCCCACTACTTATTTTGGTTATAGCCCTTTTCCTTCCTTAATTGAACTTCCATCTTTTGGGATGGATTCTTGTGCTATTACGGATGTTTTTACCTCCTACTTATTCACTATTAATCCTACTGCTTTAACTCAACTTGTTTCCAAATTCCAATCTCTTCCTCCTGATCCTATTGTTTTCTCTCCCACCTTGGCCATAAATGAATCTAGCCTTACACCTCCTCCTTCTCCATCCACGATCATGTCTCCACCTCAACCAACTCCACCTACCCTAGTCCCTTCTTTCGACATGGTTTATATAGTCCATTCTACTTTTGTTGTTACTTCGACACCATCCACTACACCCACCCCAAAATACTTGGTTGTTTTTCCCATTCCTCCCCTATCTCCCTTTCTTTATTAGATGCCATTGGCGGCTATTATCTACCAACTTAGTACAGTCTCTTCCCCACCATTTGATCATACCACCTCCATTGTGCCATACCAAGGCCCTTCATCATCCATGGATCTCCCCCTCCCCCACCTCTTCACCAACATTCTCCTCCTCCGTATGTCCACCTTTCACTTGCACTCTCATCATAAATAATTCTTATTGGGAACACATAAAACTTGACACATCCTACACAACCACTATATGTTCCCATGATGGTCTTATCCAAATTGGGTTTGAATTCGATGACCTTTATACTCCTATATACAACCCCCACCTATATCATGGTTCAGTCATTCTTGTTGCTGCATACCGCCCGCATTTTTTCCACCTTGTCATTCATCTTGCACATGCTCCTCCTACTCATCTACTCACTCTTGGCCAATCTTGGCTATATAATATCATAGGGACACTCGATCCTGATCACATTGATATTACTTTTCCCATGCCATTTGGTGGTGTGTGTATTTGTAGCAGTTCTTTCCTTTGTTATTCACCCAACTTCACTATTTGGTATGCCTTGGGTTGTCCATTTCCTCCCTTTACTGACAAAAAATATGCCATGGTTATGCATATTTTTACGCATTCATGGTTATCTAGACAACCAACCACATACCCTTGTTTATCAATTATCTCATGTTGTACAGTATGATTTTGATTCCTATCTTGATGATTCTCTAAAAGACCTTCCTTCTCCCTTAGCCTCTTGCATTAACACCGATTCACCTCCTACTACAGTAATTTATTTCTCCTCTGAGATAGTTGATGATTCTTACTCTCAAATTCCTTCTTCTAATACACACCTATGGGAGGCTATACACACGCTACAAGTTTGGTGTCAGTCTATGGAAGCCACAATTGGGTCTCTTCATGCTATGGTTGTGCAACTTCAAATTGATTTTACTCCTCCTACAACTCCTACTCCATCCACATCCCCTACTGGTCCCCTCCTTGATCCACCAGTTCTACCTTTCCCTTCACCCATTATTATTCCATCTAGCACTATGCCACAAAACATTCTTGGTCACCTTCTTCACCGCAAACTCCTTACATTACCACATACTCGTTCATATCCTCCTTCACGATTAGTTCACACCTGTGATCATCCATTTATCACTATCATCGCATTCAGGATCATCATACAGATTATTATCGTGCATTAGCCCATGTTATTAGAGATATCCAACAATTAGGCCTCCTCTCATTCAACATCCAACCTCCTCATATTCTACGTATAACCCCTCACGAGTGCCCAGTTTGTCAGCGTCAAACATGCCCTACCCACACATCATCTCATCACCAACCTCTAATATCGCATTCCCTATCTCTCCATGTGGGTTTCAAATCAGATTATTCGTTGTTAGGTCTTCCTTCACTCATATATCAATTCCGATCACACACACCACCCATATCTACTATATCCCCACTGGTAGATTGTGGCCCTCTATTTGTATAATCTCAAATGCCAGTCGAAGGAATTTTGTTGTTCGACCTTCTTACTTAATTTCTCTTTTTTCCACACGCTTGGGGGGGCACATCACATTATATTCTCCCCCTCCCTCTTACAGTCTTTCATAATTATACAGTATGTCATTACATATTTTTATTCAGGTCATCATCCCTTTTATCTCGCGTATTATCGCACCTTCATTACCCGATGATGCACCCTAGTGCTTCAGTTCACACTTTACTGTTAAGGGATTACCATTACACTGAACCCCACACACTGCACTATAGGACCTATACATTTACATCCCATCATCCTACATTATATCTCCATAGAATACACTACACTAGTCATCATCGTAAATGAGCCTAGTTTTGCATTCCATCCTCTCATTCTACATTTACGCTAGGTCATGTTATATATGAGTTTATATTTATCTATTACCATCACGTATTATACCTACACCTATCCTCATATCTCCCACACTACATATGCATCCTACACACCCATATTGTATTCATACATCTTACCTATTCTACATGCTACACTAGATTCCCTTATACTTGGGTATTTTTTTTATCTATTATCATTACACATTCTACTTCTACCTACACATTTATTACATTACATTCCATACCCACTGCACATTATACACCACACATTTACATAACTTGTCCATGTACACTACATTGTTCTATGTGCCACATTCACCACCCTATGACGCACTTTAGTTCCTCAATCCATACTTGACTACCGAGGGTTTACCAGTAAAATGGACCTTACCTATATGTGACATGTCATCATACCAATGTTAATGTAAAAGTATAGCACCCCCCGAATGTCGTGATTATCAATGGGGCATCTGGTGTAATCATCATAACATGGGTCCATCTCTTAAGTTGTGGGACTTGCGAACCTAAGATGGACCTCCAGAGAAGGCCAGATTCCTCTACCTAATCCTAATGCTAAATTACTCCTAATGCATAAAATATGCCTAACTACACCTACACTAGCAAGGCCAAGGAGACACGGAGAGAGAAAGTGCATAAAATGGGAAATCCTACACTAACAGGGTGATAACACTTGAAAAGAGGGGGGCGAGATACTCTGCTGAGGGAGGAAGAAGAGGAAAAATATAGTTGGGTGAGGTTAGAATAGTAGTGACACAAACCTAAGCTCCATCCGCCATCTGCACTCCATGAAACACAACATCTTACACCTGCAAATGTAAAATACATGCACAGGAAATAAACATGAAATGGAGAGGTACAAAGAAACAACAAATCATGTGAAACAGTTAAAAACAACACAAAATGTGATTTTATTGCTCTATAAGGTGCACAAACCATTACATGGATGTTCAGAGGCATAAATACACTTATCAGGAATATGTGAAGGCTTACAACTCAAATGAAGTTGAGGGAGAATTTTGCAAGAGTTTCCCTAGCTTCCAAAATGTCTCTCCAAAAAATGAGGTGTTAGATTGCATTATATAGCCTTTTTGCACCCGCCCTCATTAAAGAGGTATGAGCACCCATAAAAAATTGCTTCCCGAGTGTACTGTCAGAAAAAGCATGGGTGTTCATACCACATTAAATATGGTTGTTGGGTTGTCCTTCATTCATCTACCTTTTCCTTCCTGGGATTCGTGGGCCGCACAACCATGTAACTCATCCAACTGCATCGTATTTCCGCTAGGCATCCAACCTCATGACCCCTCTAACTATACATCACCTAACTTCGACTATCCAACCTTGGGGGATTGGAGGTCATCTAATTATGCGGGTCGTACATTTGTGGTTACTAACCAACCTGATGGTTTTCATCTCTTCATTGTGGGTCGTCTAACCCAAGGGATTTGGACGCCGTCTAACTTATGACCCGACCAACTTGCTTTTCTCCTTTTCCTAGTCGAGTCATCCAATCATGCTTGTATGATCTGTCCATTTGGTATACCATCTAATCTAGCATGTCACTTGTACACTTCATTACACATCCAACTAGGTGACCCAACCAACCTAGCCAACCATCTCAACCAACCAGCCTAGCCGACCAACCTGGTTGTCCATCCTTTGTCCATACGGATGCTTCACCCATTTGACCCATCCATCCAACTTGGCCAACAAACCTTTTTGTCTATACGATGCTTCACCTGTCTAACCCAAGCATCTGAATCATCCATCCAACCCATTTGACCAACCTAGCAGACTATCTCAACTGACCAACCCGGCTGACCAACCCAGTTGACCAAGCCAGCTGACCAACCTAGCCAACTGACCTAACCAACTGTGCCGACCAACCTATCACCTGACCAACCATGTTGACCAACCTATCACTTGACCAACCGAGCCGACCAACCTATCACCTAGCCAACCATGTCGACCAACCTATCACCCGACCAACCTAGTCATCCATCCTTTAACTCAGCTAATTCTTCAATAATTTCACTTTCCAACTCCAAGATTTTTCATGCTGAGCTAGCTCATCATGAGTTATGACCAACTCATCCAAGCCAAAACATGAGCTACCCCTTTTCTTCTAATGGGGTTGAACTTTGATGGTCATTTACACATCTAATAATATGAATGGATAATTCCCTTTATGACGATTTATCCAAATTAACCTGAGGGGGTGAATTTGGTATACAACGACATTCATTGGACTAGTGATTAATGCTCTAGGATATATCGTAACCAACACACATCATCACATACCATTGTGGTATACACCTTAGGTTAAATCATCACTTCTACATCATCTTATTACATCTTGTCATATGTTATTCTCTTCTCCACTTACATTTCTCAAATCCAAATTATTTCATTACATTATTAAACCTTTGATCATCGCTTAGTGATATACACCCTGGGTTAAATCACCACTCTCTTCATCAATTTCTCATTATCCTCTTGCATCCTATCATAAAACATTCTATTATCCTATTCTACGTCATTTTATTACATCCTCATTTATCCTACTCATCACTTAATGATATACGCTTTAGGATAAATCACCACCCTCACCTTATGCATCACTTAGTGGTATTCATTTTAGGCTAAATCACCACCCTCTCTTATCCACTTCCTACACACATATGCTTCATATGTCCTCATCACCCATCTTGTAGTGACATACGCTATAGGCTACATCATCACCTTATTCTTCCATCATGTAATGATATACACTTAGGGGTAAATAATCACTCACACCTCCCACACATCATGGTATACGCTTACACTATAGGATCCATGTGTACCTTTCTGTAGGATGCATTCCCATCCATTTATCTTATACTGATATATGCTTAGGGCTAAATCATCAGTCTTCCATTCAAACACGTAGTGGTATACACTTTGGCTATAGGGTCCATGCTTATCTTTCTATATATCTCATTCACCATCACACTCATTCTATAGTGATATACACTTAGGGATAAATCATCACTCCTATCCATTCAACAAAGTTATCGATATACACTTTACGCTATAGGGTTCATCACACATATCTATCTCCATGTCACATTTCATCACCATCCCTTAACACATAATCATCATAGATGTGTTAGATACAACCAACACTACTCAATCATTTCCTGATGATGCACTCTTGTTTACAGTTCATTCTTGACTGTATGAGGGGGGAAACAAAATGAACCTCACTACATACACTTCCATAAAATCAGGGGGCACATTGCTACTATCATTCCATCTTGCATTCCATTCCACCTATCCACAACATACTGCATTGTCTTAGTAGCATTTACTCTTACTTACTAGTGTTTTTGCATGTTCATTATACTACACACATTAGATTGCATTCTTATATGGCATTATCATAGAAACATGCATGTTCACACCTTTGTTTAGCATGATCACATATACAAGAAATTTACACGTGGCATGGATTCTCACCTTCTACCCTTACTATATTGGTGGTTGGGGGCATCCACATTCATCTGATATAGGTGTTCTTGTTTCATTTTGTACTTAGCATCCTATACTAATTTTTCGTACATGCTTTGACATATTGGTTATCACTCTAACATGCTAACGGGTTTTCCATGTGCAACACTTATTTCGCAGGACTACATGTTTCCATGACTACAAATTTTTTTTTCCTTGTCTTCCATTATTTGTCATTATTTTAGGGCTTTTCCCTTTGCTTGTGTGCACACTTGACTATTGTTTGTGGCCATGATGGCCTTGCATGTCTTGCGACATCATGAGTTATGTCACATGTTTGAAACCCACTTTTTGTAGTCTATTTGTTTTCGTATGTGTTTTCACTACTATTCTTGGTAATTTTTCTACATTTTCTGCATCTTTTACACTTATCTTATTTGCATGCATGTGTTCAAACTAACACTTGTATTTTCTAGCCATCTCCTTTTGTGCACGCCTTGGTATCTACCAAGTGTTTCCCTTTCCCCCTACAGGGAAACAGTTCTATACGTCAGAGGGTGGTTGGTCCCCTTTTGGGGCCACATTCTCCTTCCAAAGGTGATTACATGTGCCCCCAAAGAGAGGGGGGAAATCATTGAGGGTTATCTACTAACACAACTGTATATACACATGGTTCACACACAACAAGTGATTTCACACAAGTCTACGAACTCCATACACAGTGGACATTAACATGACATAATGAATCCTTCAGCAATTCTACAGAGTGGTTACAGGCTCAGGGGTTACAGTGGGTGTGCTTCTCTACAATTCTATGTCTAGTGGTGCATCAGATCACCCCAAAAACCTAGACAGTACATATAGAGATCTCTTCAACAAATTTTTAGTAGAAGTGGTTAAAGGTTTGAGGATATATCATGGTTCCACCATATACTTCTTCAGTCTAGGTGGTCATAAGATCACCCAAAAAACTCTTGACACTACAAGATATCCTTCTACACCCTTTTTCTCGACATGGATCAGGTGCACATGTTCCATTTTTCTATTTACAATTTCTATTCTTGTATATGTTACGTTTTTGTATTTTTACACAACATTTTTTTACACATATACATATTTAAATACTTAATTGTTTTCTCCTTGCAGGTCCAACATATGAGAAACAAACAATAAAATTGGGGGCAACAACTACAACAATAGTGACAATGAAAATGACAACACACTATGGCTGGTACTTGCCATACTAACCATGTAAGTACACTACACATATCAACAACATACATACATGTGTTCCGCCCTAGGTTCACTCTCATCACTTTTTATACAAATTTTTCATCTTTAGAATCCACAGCTCCTCCACATTTTTTTATTTTTTTCATTCAATGCTTGAGACTAGTCCATTGGCATGTATTCTTCTACACTCTACATGGTTATTAGATATGCATCTCTATCTATTTTATGTTATAGAGCTTTCTGCTCACCAACATAAAGTGGGAGAAAAATGTAGACACAAATATTGCACATTAGACAATACTTAACCTGGTATTATACTACTATTTAGAAGGTTCTCAAGTGTACGAAGTACTAATTAATCTAACCTTTTGGCCACATTTTTCTTATCTTTTATTTCATATTTCCCATATATTTCCTAATACCTATCAGCCTATTTCATGAACTTTCTAACATTCTATCCTGAAATCAGGTTGCCCTAGCTTGTATTGGGGTGCCCTAAGGTGCCCTAGTCCCATTCTGGGTTCCTTGGTCTATGCAAAACCTCTTCCACTTCTTTTTGGGTCACTTCTATCTGTTGGTCATCCTTATCTTCTTCTCAGTTGTCCTTGTCAAGATTAATTACGAAATTAAGCTTAAGATCCCTATAAATATAAAGTTATGAGACCATAATGAGGGTCCTAGGTCATTGCATCCTATCACTAATATCACTCCATCTATGGTTGTATCCATTGCATCACTTCCATCCACATAGTGCCATGCATTCAAGCTAGAATATCTGCATCACACACACTTCATAGGGGGAGGGATTCCATTCTATTCCATGCACACATGTTACTTACATTTCTATAACTATTATTTCTCTCTACTTTACAAAGTGTGACTAACACAAGAGCACCTAGGGAATAACACACACACACACACACACACACACACACACACTAGAACTACATCAAGTTCCATAATTTATTGCAGTGCTCAATGATAAGTCCACTAGCTTGATGGATGATCTCAGTCCAACCCATTCATATGCATATTTTATTTTTATAGGGTTTGATACTTCTCCTTACATTATAGTTCATTCTCTAATTCATCCAATGAATCTAGTATGATAGAAAGGAAACACTCGAAGATTCTTAGCGACCATACCAGATTCAGATTCTAAGGATTTGCAGTGTTCTGAGCACCCAGATTACAAACCAGGGTGCCTCGAGGCACTCCAGTACACTCCCAAGTGCATGTGTCATCTCAGATAGTCCATATCTACCCTTTGCAGGGTCTCTAAGGGTTTGTTTGCACTTCCAAATTTCATTTCTAGATCTGTTACTATGTATGACAATCTTCTGTTATCAATCGATTCTTTTCCTTACTCTTCTCTTACACATTAGGGTTTCATTTCATCTAGAATAGCTTATTTACATTTATTTCACACTTCTTTAGTTCAATTACAGCACTTTATTCCTCCTAATTAGATTAACATTAATACCGTAGATATCCTCTTAGGCCATCTACCCAAATCCTTATTTTTGTTAATCACATTCACATTAATTTTAAAAGACATGTCATGATCTTGTGGAAGCCTAGCTCCCAATTCTAGGATGCACATAAGTACTTGATATCTATTTAAGTATAATAGATCGTCAAATCATACGAGATCAAGGTTATTCTCACCTTGTGATGAATAAGTGTCATTTCCACTTGGATCAACCCACACTTCAGTATCTTTTACTTTGGAAAAATGAGTGTTTAGGTTAGTACCAATAAAGGGATTATTATAAAGAGCATTATCAACACCAAAGGGTTTCATCTCCACTTCATGTTCTATTCATCTTTCCTTCATCCTTGTGACAGGTGGAATTGATGCTTTTTCTACATGATTTTTCTCTAGATTTGACTAAGTTACAATCAACCTAAGTGTAACATAATTTATCTCACCTAGATGTCTCAAGGTGGTTTAGCTTCTATCCCTAAAGAATGATATGTTAAAAGAATCAAGGATCAAATGACTTATCTTAGGTACAAGTATATGTAATTTCAATCATACAAGGAACAAATAATGCATGTCTAGTTAACAAATCAATCAATCAAAGTGTTTATACTTTTCGTTTCTAATGATATTTTTTACTTAGGATAGCCAACTCAATGTCGATAATTAATTCAAGTTCAAAATGAACAAGGCATAAGTATCAACAAAGTGTAAGCATGAGTCCCAACCAAAGGATACTATGAAGAGTTTAGCAACTAACAAGGCCTAATGTCAAAAGGAGAGAATTACAAATGTAAGCTACGTAACCACACCAATTGGACACGTTGATCAAGCTTCGTAAAGAAGAGATATATTAGTGCCAAAGTGGTATTAAAATGATGTAAAATAAAGTAAGTGGCACTCTTAAATATTTTAGACAATGTTATGAAGTCAAACTAAGTAAAAGTATACTAAGGAAGTTTTAAAATGCAGGTAGTGTAACACCACAATGTGGACACTTAGATCACGTTTATGAGAAACGTGACGTAAGTATATTAATTGTGTTAAGACAATGTGAACAAGGTAACACGTCTAATGCGATAAAATGATGAACAAATCTTAACTATGATGATGATATTGAAATCAATATCAAGTGGATATTAATGATATAAAAACATACCCACACACTTTATACATTTAACAACTTAGCCACAAACATGGATGAGCATAAATGGACATAAAATTGGTGAACACAATCTATTGATAACACTCACAAAACATGCCTTCTGTTTTCCCAAATGGGCAATAAGAATGCAAAGGAATATACCAAGTGGTGGTGAAACAAGATGATACAACTTCGGTAGAGTTTCACCTTGCCTTAGGGAAAGTGAAAAATTAAGAAAAAAGTGATATTTTGTGAGCTTCATGATGAATATCACCAGACACCAACTTCAAGGGACTCTCCCCTTATTTATAAGACAAGGTTTTGACTCTAAAGAAATTAGTGTTTCATGATGGATCTTGAATCGATGATTGGACTAGCATAAGTTGGCCTCTTGAAGAAATGGATCCATGGGTAGTTCACTCAACTAGGTACCACAAATATCCTCTACGAGATCGATTTACCAAGAAAGTTGCAATGAATAATCTTGGAGTATCTCAGCTTTACTTTACCTTTTTCAAATATGGTGAGTAATGGATATGTTCACATGTATCTTTCACTGGGGTCACAATGGAGAATGTTTTGGTGTTAACTCTCAAGTATAAAACTAGTCAAGTGGGTAAAGCGAGGCACTTCCTATTTCATCCATGAGGTAACTTAGTGGTAGACTGCTTTAGGGTTCCTAGAACCACCCCCATTTTTGTAGCTTAAGGCGTTATAACAAAGGCGTTATGTTCTAATTAAGCAGATAGGGACGTACCCTTTTCTGAACCTGCATATATAATGTGTTGAATGTGGTGTGTTTTTTATCTTTTTAGATTTAGTGTGGTTTTTTTCACACACCATTTGACAACCAATATCAAACACGTTAGTATTATTTTCATCCCAATTCTTTTGCAAGATTATTTTGGTCCTACACACAATAATTAGTAATTTTCCAATTTGTCAAAACATCATATAAAGGAGATAACACATTGTTTTTTATTTCCAATATCATCCTAGATGCAAGGAAAGAGCATATGCAACATGAAACCTCGCTAGACTTGCAAAAATGGAAAATACTTAATCAAATTGCAAGAATTAAAATTCCTTTTAGCCAAATTTCAAGTTATTTCCTATTTAGAAACTATATGAGGTTTTTGGAAAGCATAAGAAAGAAAAACAAATGCAAAACACCTTAAATCAAGTAAAAAACCTACAAGAATGTTAGAAAAACCCATAATATCAAATTATGCAACCTACAAAAAAAGTTAAAATATGACAGAGAATTCATGCATACCCTTTTTGGTGTCTCGTGCAGATTTAGGTATGTACACACCCCTTTTAACGTGTACATGGGTCTGTGGAAACGACAGAGGGTATTTATACCTATGCATCAAGAATTTTTCCTGCACGAGCTTTTGAGCATGTAAGCACCATAGAATATGTGTACGCACCCAGGGTAAAATAGCAAAATGACACATAAGGGGGATTCGTTCATGTGCATCCAGAATGATGCCTACATGATCCTTTTGATGTATCCATGTGGGTTTTAGTATGTGTGTGAATCTAGTTCAGTTTTTTGTTCAAGAACATGACTTGCATTTATGCACCCTTGTTGACATGTACGTGGGCCTTCCAATAACTACGCGCCCTTTTACCATGTGCATATAGCCCTAAAAAACCACCAAAAAACACAGAAACCAAAAAACTAAAAAATGCAAACATGTCCTTAATTAGTCCTTCAACTAGTTTTCTAACACAAACCAATTAAATACTATGCTAAAGGGAGATTTAACACATATAAGTTTACCAAATACATGGACAAAACTATTTTTCCCTCAAAAAAGCATAAAAATGGTTAGAAAAAGCATGTCAATGACAAAATTTAAACAACCTCTAATGGACTATGGGGTTTTTCCCATTGGGCATGCCATATGTATTCATGTGTAAGTTGGTATAGTTATCGAATGAAGCCTAGAACACTCAAGAAAGCTTCAAAGATTGCCAAACTTCAACAATGAACCATCATATTAGAGCTAAACAAGAACTATCTCTTTGCATGCATATATAAACTTGAAATAAACATTCAAACCCTAGCATATCTAGATATTTATCTACTCCATGAAATCTATGAAAGATGAACCTATTAAAGCTCCTAGCAATTATTTATGCTTATTTGACAATCAAGGGTTTGAGAGTGATATATCACCATTAATGGCTTCAAGGCCAATGGTTTATCCCATTTACTCAAAATTGATGCTTAGAAATGTAAATGATTAAAGAAAAGATATCTCAAATAACAATGAAAACTAAAAAATCTAGAAATGGCAGAAGCTAGTCTAAGAAATGGACGACTGTTCTCAGCAAAAAAAGGGAGGGGTATGCTTGTATTTATAGGTTTTTAATCCTTGGAAGAGGAGAGGGAAGTTTTGGAATCATGTGGGAATAATTTCCGAAAAGAAAAAACTCAAGTGAAACTCAATTTAGAAAGGTGGAATTGACATTTGGAAAGTTAAGTCTCCCTTTTGGAAAGTCAACAAAGGTTTAATTATCCTCAAATAGGCTAATTAATAGGATAATGACTTATAAAAGCCCTTTAGAAGGGTGTTAGAATGATTTAGGGGTTTAGAAAAGGTTAGAATGGATAATTAACTAGCATAGTGTATTCAATTAGTGGGTATTGGGATAGTTAGTGTAATTTTAATAATAAATTTACATAGACCAAATTATAAGTGTCTACACCTTCATCTCCTAGTATACAGAGGAATAGAATATGTAGTTGAGCACATACATATGTGTGAGATAATATGGCATGTGAAGGGGATTATAGCTCCAGAACACAAGGAAGCCAGTTTGTAACTACTTTACAAGGGTGCGTGCATAATTGGTATAGGAAATATGATGCAAACCAGACCTGTGTGGACTATACCGCGTTGTGTGATGCTTTCTCTGCAGAATTCCATTTACCTGAGTTTGAGATGAAGAGCATATGTGTGCTGAAGGATATCAAGTAGGGAATAGTTGAGATTGTTTGAGAGTATGATGCATTTCTCAAAACCCTTTTGTTTAAGTTATCTTATGACATACATCCGAGTCAATATGCTTGATGGTTCATTGCATGACTAATCACACCTTTTAGAAGGGCACTCTCACACACAAGAATTATACAGATCCACGTGAGACAATTGAAGCATCTCTATGCACTAAAGAAATTATGAGTGTAGACACAGGAGTGAGCCCATTCATGGAAGGTTAGATTGCAGCGATGGTGAAACACTTAGAGAAATTATCAGCTAGTTCACCACATGAGACACACAGTAGAATTTGGTTCACATATTGTGAAGTAGAAGGACATACTAAGGATATTTTTTCCCTTAAATCATTGAATGCCATATTGTTAGACTATGAGATATGTCACTTGGATCATGATTCAAGTAGGTTCACATTATTACAACACGTGATAAGAAAGAACGTGTCTTGTTACTGCAAGATTTACAAGTCTACCAATCATGATACAGATAATTGTAGGTTGATTGATCATAATCATGATGACATTGATACTAGTGTATGTTAGACTAGTGTTGAAAATAATTCTAAGGAAAAATGTGACATCATGAGCATAATCAAAATAAAGGGTGCTTTGATGGAGGCCAAGGTAGGGGTGAAGAATATCATGGAGGATTCAAAGGACAAGGTCACGCCAGTGTAAGAATTGATTTTCCTTGTGGAACACGATATACATGTGGATCCCTCGATCACAAAAGGCACCAATGCCCTCAGAACATTATTTATTATTTTTGTGGAAAGAATTACACCTATGAAGAATGCTCATATTTTTTATGAACACTTGAGTAAGAAGCACAAGCAAGACAAGGGCGTGGGAATGGTAAGCACACATTACACTATGGAAGATCAGTGGATGTCGAAGTTAGCGTAAGATCCTAAGTTGGTACCTGTAAAGATCATTACATGGGTTAAGGTTGGGTGAGCCAAAGGAGTTCCAAAGAATAATCCTATCATTACAAAGGAGGAGGTACTACATGCAAAGTATCCAGACCCCACGCATCAAAAGGAAGTTTATGAAGAAACCATGGAGGTGCTTTGGAATTTGTAGGGTGACCTACAATGTTTGAAAGAGCAGTCCTAGAAGTTAGAACAAATGAAATTAGTTGAGCTTCCTCATAAAGATGTTGATTATTTAAAGGAGGTTTGCAAGATGCTGCAACAAGAGAACATTATTCCTTTATTGGGGGAATGGTTAAGGGGAAAGACATTGTATGTTTGAGTTGAGCACAAAAGATATATTTTACATTCTAACCTACCTCCACATAGTCTAGATTATGTCAAGGAGATCACTCTGAATGCTATTGTTGATGGATGGATTTTGAGTAACATTTTGATTTATACATGTGCAGAAGTAAATGTACTCATTTTGGGCTCGTGGATTCAGATTGGGAGACCACCATTGCATCCTTATTTAAATGCATTTTTTATGGAAAAAGGGACTAAGACCATGACCATTAGAGTTTTAAAATATGATACGATTACTATACAAGAGGCCAAGTTTACTAGATACTTTGAGGTCTTAGCAATTGCAGAAGTGGACATTTTTCCAGCATTACTTAGGCTCCCTTGGTGTTATGAAAACAATGTTGATCTACACTTCAACAAAGGATATATAAGGTTTGAGAAAAAGGAAGATCACGTGATCATTCCTTTGATAGACTGGAAAGCTACACCTTATGTAAATCCCTTAAGTGAAGAGGATTTAAACAAAATTTATGTGTGTACCATTAGAGATCTGAAAGTCCTTGAGCCATCAAAGGAAGGAGTTCTCCAATGGGATCATGCATAGTCCATGAGTGATACTACAAGTGTTGCATATCAAAATTGGGCACATGGAACTTATAAAATGGTTAGGCGTGAAGTGAGGAGTGCATTTACGCACTTAAGTACACTGGTGAGTGAAACCCTGAAGTATTCTTACGGTCTATGGAAGTTCATTGGATCGTTCAAGTGGAAATAAGAATATGTTAGTTTATACTCTATGTAGGACAACAACATGCAAGTGGATGGTTCATAGGGATAATCTCTTAAAGTGGCGAGAAGTTAGAATTTCCTTCTCTACTAGATTTCTCCAGAGAAATGCACCTACTCAGATATGTGAATTCCATGGTAATTACCTTTTTCAACACCATGTTCAGCAGTGTGAGAGACAAGAGACAGAGGGGTGGGGAGATTTACCACTTTCACTATGGGTGCATCAGTTCTACTACACCTTGCAAGGTTGTGCACACACATGGTATGTTTATGTTGAGTTGAATAGAGAAATAGGGGTATTACATGTATGATTCAAACCTTTGACTATTTTTCCACTAAACCCCGAGTGAATGAAGTGCTATAGGCTATGAATAGCTTGACTATAGGAGATAGTGCAAAGATGAGGAACTTATTCACGAGTTACTAGGTGAGTCTGAGATGGAACTGCTCTTTAAAGAAGAAGAGACAGATGCATAACAACTTAGGCATGCCTGCCTAGAAAAATAAAAGGGTAAGATGGTTTATGTCATTAATGATGAAGAAGTGGAGAATCTGGATGTTGAACATATAGAGGGTACATGTGAGGTCTTATAAATTGTATATGAGAAGGCACGCTCCTACCATAAGCCCATGAAAACAAATAAGGTCAACATTAGAGTAGATTTTGAACCTAAGGAGGCCATTGTTGGAGATTATTGGTATAACTATGAGGTTACTAAGATAATTGAGTAATTACACGAATTCCAGGACTTGTTCCCTCGAGGATATCATAAATTGAAAGGGGTACACGAATCTTTTGGCAAGATGAGAATCAAGCTAAAGGAAGGTGCGTGCCTAGTTAGGAAGAGGCCTTATAGGATGAATCCTAACCTGCATGTCAAGATGAAGGAAGAAATTGATAAGATGTTGAATTCTGGAATCATTGAGCCCATTGAGGAATCAAAGTAGGTTAGCCCTATAGTGATTAGTATTAAGAAAGATGGCAGAATAAGAATATTTTTGGATTATGGGGAGTTGAATGTTGCATGTGTAATAGATCCTTTTCCAACACCTTTTACTAAATAAATCTTGGAAGGTTTTGTAGGGAACAAGATTTACTCTTTCACTGATGGATTTTTTGGATAGCTAAAGAGGATCAAGAGAAGACAAATTTCACCACTGAGTGGGGAATTTTTGCATGCACGGTTATGCCATTTGGATTAAATAATGTGCTTGTAGTCTTTTCACACATTTTTGTGTAAGAATTTTAGGACTTCATTCATAAGTTTCTGCAGGTTTAGTTGGATGATTGGACAATGTATGGGCTAGTTAGATATCATTGTGATAATTTAAGGCTGATGTTCGAGATGTGTTAGTAGTTGATAGTCTCTTTAAACATTAAGAAGAGAATGTTTTCTACACCTTTTGGGACTTTTCTGGGGCATATTATTTGTAAAGAAGGCTTGTTAGTGGATCATGCTAAGATTGTTGTTATTTTGGGCCTGGAAGAACCTACTAACTAGAGCAATGTGTATGGATTATTGGAGCACATAGGATATTACAAGAAGTTTATCAAAGGTTATGCTAATATTTCTAGGCCTTTAGAAGAATTGTTTACAAGTAAAGGCAAGTTCTATTGGGGTGAAGCGCAACAGTGTGCTATTGAGACATTGAAGGAAAGGATTACTACATTGCCTATTATGTGTTTTCCTTCATGGACCAAACCTTTTCATGTGCATGTGGATAACTCTCACATGGCCATTGGTGTGGTACTATCCTAGCCTAGAGAAGTTATTGATGATCATCCTATTTTCTTTACAAGCAGGAAGTTGACCCCAGCAGAACAAGACTATACAACTATGGAGCACCAGGCCTTGTCTATGATTTAGGCACTACATAATTTTTGACAATACTTGCTGGAAACACATTTTATTTTCTATATAGACCACATGGTATTTAAGTACTTGGTGAATGAGTTCATTCTGCAGGGGCACATATGTCGTTTGATTCTATTATTTTAGGAATTTTATTTTACTATAGTGGCTAAGCCATGAAAGAGAAATTCTAGACCATATCATTCATCAAGGATTAATACAGGAGAGGAAGCACAAAGCATTGAGGATACAATGTCGGATGCATAACTTTTTGGATTGAACTACGCACCCTCTTACTTGGAATACATTTTTATCTTTTTACGAACAGGTGTGGTGCCTAAGAGAATGAAGAATATAGAGAAGAAGCAACTTGTTATACACATCGCACCTTACATGTTGATTAGTGGATACTTATACAAACAAGGTCGGGATGAAGTTTTGCACCGGTGTGTACTTGAGCATAAGCAAGAAGCTATTAAGGAAGAGGCTCATGCCGGTATTGCAGGTGAATATTATGCAGGAGATGCTACTACACGCAAGATTTTATTGGCAGAATTATGGTGGGATACATTGTATAAGGATTGTAAAGAATATTGTAAGACATGTGATCATTGTTAGCACCTTGGAAATCTTGGCCATAGATATGAAATGCCTTTAAGGCATATTGTGAGTGTAAAACCTTTTAAAAAGTGGGAAACTGACTTTTTGATTCGTATTTCCCCACCCATGCACAAGATTAGATCGTGCTACATTATAACTTGTATAAATTATCTTACAAGGTGGGAAGAAGTGGTGCATACATATAATTACACAACAGGTATGACAAAAAGGTTTCTGTAGGAAAACATCATCAAGCGGTAAGGATTCCCTTTGAGTTTTACAAGTGATAGGTGTACTCATTTCCTTAATGAGACTACTAGTATATTGTTAGCAGAATTTATGGTGGCACACCATAAGACAATGCCCTATCACCCATAAGCTAATGGAACTGCTAAGGCCTTCAACAAGATATTGAGCCACACATTGACTAATATTTTGGATGTTGGAAGGAAGTACTGGGATGATAAATTCTCTACTGTACTTTGGGCATACATGATAACTTATAAAAGATTGAAAAATGCCACACCCTTTCAATTAGTGCTCGGCTCAGAGGCAGTTCTACCAATGGAATTCATGTTAACTTTTTTGTGTATTGCACACGCAGGAGGTTTGGCTGATGAGAAAGCACTTGAGTAACGCATAGAAAAACTTATGTAGTTAGATGAAAGGCACGTTATAGTACAATTGAGTTAGAAGACATAAATCCATGTTGAAGGCATGACATGATAGACATATTAAGGATAAGAAGCTTGAGATTAGACAGATAATTCTTCTTTATGACTCCAAGTTCTTGCACCACCCTGGAAAACTTAAAGTGCATTGGTTGGGACCATATATTGTGACTTACATACTTGATTTAGACACTTGCCAATTATACGCGTTAGATGGGATGCAGTTTCCCGGTTACTTCAACAGGAGTAGGCTGAAGCCCTACTATAAATAATTCTTCTTGGTGTTGGTAATAAGGAAATATTTCCATTAGCTTAGATTTCCTTAATGCAATTCCTTAATATGTGTTTCCTTCTTCATTTCTATGCTTTGTCACTTTAGTTTAGTGTTTTTTGTAATAAGCACGCTTGTGCGCTAGAATTTTTTTACTATCTAAGTGTTTTCATGCACATAGGATTTCGTATAATTTTAGTGTGGGCTGGATCATATAAAAGTTACATTAACCAGGTTTGAATGTTATCTAAAGATGGGTATACATAAAGAGATGTTTTGTAGGTGCTTGAAGTAAAGGTGTAGATAGAGAAAGATTGCTTAAGATTGAAAGCCACGCATGGATGAATGGATGCACAATGTAACATGAGTGAGGTTATAGCAATGGAAAATAATTAGTGAAGGCATGGTGGATAGGTACTTTGGCACATGAAGGTGTGTTAAAGGAGGTCTGTGGTTGAGAAGTAAAAGGCATGCCAAAAGGTTATGACTGTGGCACAGAAAAATTAGCACATAAAAGGAAAGAAACACCAAGTTAATGTGAAGTATGGTGGTAGTTGGTGAGCAATAAATGTGTAAAAAAATTTGAAATTCTATATAAGCTGATGTTGTGAAATTACTTTTATCTTCACAATTGAGAGAAGAGTTTAAGAGTGAGCTAAGGAGTGAGTTGTGATGTGTGAAGAGCTGCGATACCAAACTGAACCAGATGGATTTGTTGAATTTAAAAGTAGGATTGTTTTGTGCTCCATTGGAGAGAAGTGTTTGAGTGACTCAAAGGCATGTGGGGAAGATAAATCAGCTGGTAGGGTTAGAGTTTGAGCCAGGGCACGTGGAATCAACCTAGGGCACTTAGGTTTAAGTTTTAGATCTTGAATCTATTGAAAGAAGACACCTTTATTATTTATATGGCACCTAAGAGAGCATCTAGAGTGGCCAGAAGGGGAATGAAACATAAGGAAGTTGAGTTCAAAGTGGAGGACACCCCTGAAAGCCATTTCTCATAGATTCAATACCCAGAAGGGGTTTTTATGGGTCACAGTTGGGATTCACATATTCTTCGATATAGAGTAATTGATTAAAACCACATAAACAAAGATAATAAGGATGAATTGGATAAGTTGTTATTGGTAAAGAAACAAAGAGAACAACGGATGATATCACCATGTATGACAACATAGGTGAAACATTTTTGACTAAGGTGGGAGTTTTGCAACTCTATGAACTTCCTTAATTTGGAAAACCATAAACATTATACCAGTGGTTGATGAGTAGATTCCATGAGAATTTCTTCTATTTTATTGGGAAATGAATGAGGCTCACTGCACCCTTGATTGGGAGTTTGACAAGACTAAGGAGTTCAGGTACTGAATTGATAACTGACCTCAATGATAAGGAGGATATAAAAGAAACAAATAAAGTAATAGGATGTATGAAGGGAGTGCACGAGATGGACATCCCTAAGTTATAGAAGTATCTAGTCATTCAGGTGGCAGTGCACCTACTTACAAAGTTGAACAATCAAGAGCGCTGGTAGCAAGTAAACAAGGCCTAGTTGCGTGTGGAGAAGAAGATGAAAGAAGGTGTAGTTTACAATTTCTCTAATTACATTGCTAAAACCATCATTGAGGAAGCTCACCAAGGTGAGAAGTTAAAAAATTTCACAATCCTTTTATCCCTTGTCTTTATAGAAATTGGAGTTCTCGATGAACCAAAGGATAAAATATGGAAATACCCTGAAGAGAAGAAATATCTTGTGGAGATATTTTCTAGGTATAATTGTGATGGGACCATGAGTGGACAATTTAAACAGAGGGTATATTTGTGGTATGAGTGACTCCAAGCCGCATTTGAGGAGGAATGGATAATACGTAAGGTCTTTCTTCCATAGTAGATAAATAAGTATAGTTTGCGGTGTATCAACACTTTTTTATAGGGTGATTTGGGATGAAGGATGGGAAGTGGAGCCCTTGTGTAAGCTCCCTTAAGCCTTCACCATGCTCTACTTCTAGGCATTAGTGCATAGGTTTATAGATGTGTGCTAGTTTATTTTCAATGCAGATAAGGTAGATTGTGACTACCACACACTCATGAATACTTACATTTATCCAAGTAAGTTTTCATATATTGAGAGATTATTTTTAGATGATATTAATATGAAGGTAATGAGCTTGGCAATTGGAAATTTTGGGGCAGCTCTGGTATATATTCACCTTAAAGCAAGGTTGGAAAATGGAAGGGATGTTGAAAATGATTTTAAGCTCCTAGGACCACCCAAGGGGAAGTATTCCATGGCTACATTATAAGATGAAGAAGACACTTTGCCCCTTGAATAAGAATAAGAAGAAGAGGACCTTAAGGAAGATAGTGGTGGCCTAGAGCATAGGGGCAGAAAATAGTGAGTTGTAGGAGAGAAAAGATAATGAGAGGAAATAGACACTATGGAGATAAACATAGAATAGAGCACTAAGGAAAATCATTTTAAAAGAGTGCTAAGAAGAACGAGAACTCAAAGCACAGGACCTTCACAACCTCTTAGGAGGTCACCTAGGATTTCCCCTATGAAGGTAGAGCTGGAAAAGAAGAAAAGGCATAATACATCCCTAGGAAGGATGGTGAAGATGAAAAATCTAGGGACAGCATGCCAAACACTGCTTTCCAGATTGGGGATATAGAAGAGCCTCAAGGAGAAGAAGTGTAGAATGATGCAGAGGTAGAAATAGGTAAGGGTGAGCTATCAGACATGCCTAATACTACATAGTCATATGGGGAACAGGTTCTAGATTTAGTAGTGCACACACCTAAAGGTAAGAACTTCAGGAAAGGGAATGAGGAAGAAATTTATGAGACGCCAATGATTGGGTATATTGATGACCCAACCAAAATCATACGCATAATGTTCCAAAGTACTTTGCAAACCAAATACCTTTATGGTTGGGAGTAGATGGATGTGGACATGGCTACTACACACACATGCAAGAAGTTATCTTGTACCATCCAAACTCATATGGATGAGCATGTATTTTACATATGTGAAGAGTCATGTTTTTCACGGAGATTGAAGAAGGCACCATATTCACGCCATGTTATAGTTAAGCCCACCTAAATTTTAGATGAGAAGGTGAGTAATGCCTTGACTAAGGTATCTATAGAAGTTGTGCACTTAAATATAGATAAAGTGGAAACTATTCGGGAACTTATAGAAGATAAGAAGGAAAAGGATGATGAGATCAAGCACTTAACAAAAGAAAAGGAGACAAATGAGGCAACGAGGTGTTCAATACTCAGCATGGCCAAATAGATTGGGGACGATATTTTGAAGAAGAGATCAGATTTGGAAGATAAAGTGGCAAAGGAGTTTCCATCTTCTTTGCATTATTTATGCACTTTAGTTCATATAGTGTTAGATGAAGGGCCACTAAGAATTCCAAAACCTAAGGGTGTTGCAAAACAGGTAGCGAAGGCCAAGGCCACTATTGTGTGAATTATTACGAGTAATGAGGCCTTACTGCAAACTTTGAAGGATGACTTAAAGAAGGCATATTTGGCATTAAATATGTGTGGGGATCCAAATGTGATAATCAAGATAAGAACTCTAGAAGAAGAGGATGAGGTTCACAATGCAGTAAATAATGAAATGTTTGGGTGTGTGGAGAGGCTTACTTTGATAGAAAAGAAGCACAATGCACTTGCAGCAGCCTAGGATCCACACAAGGAGAAAATAAATGACATTAGGATGTTGATAACGCAGAAAATGTATGTCATGGATGAGATGGTATCAAGCATGGACAATGTTATCAAACTATTGTATAATGAAGGTGAGAACATGACACTTGATGAAATAGAATCAGTTCTTGTAGAAATTTTGGATAGGAAAAATAAAGTGCTAAGTGATTGAAATGACTTGGAGGAAGAGATAAAAAATAAATATCCAGAGTTGATTCTTCCTGTGGAAGAATAGGGCACCAACTATTGATTTAATCTTTGTACAATTATTCTTTCATTCTTTATTCTTTTTCATGGAGACATAGGTTATGGTTGCCCATTTCCAAGGATGGAAATGAAATTATTGTGGGATAATGTTGGGCTTTTAAACTACATCCTAAGTATGAAAAGTGAAAAAGGCGCATGGGTACAAGCGGAAATATAGCGGAATAGGTCATGCCCAGGAAGGCATGAAATCATGACTTAGTCGTTTTCTAGTTTAGGGCTAATTTTGGAAGTGGAGTGAGGAGCACCTTTTGTATAAGACTTGAAGAGCATGCGAGGGCTATTTTGGATGAGTAGAAGATCAAGCGCCATGCATAGTTTCAAGGCTATTATTAGGATTAGACTGTAGTTTTATTATTAGGTAGTCTATTATTAGCGAGCATACATGCTCTTATATTTATCATGTAAGGTCGCATGGATATTATTAGCATGTACCCTATTTTTGAAAGGTGTATGGGTGGTGAAGGGAAAGTCCCCACTACCTTTAAATATGTATTGATTTACATAGGTTATACAGTATCACTTTTGTAGTAGTGTTATGTTGTGAGTTTGTGAGTGTGCATGACTATGGTGATTATACTATATATGTATGAAGCCTTTTTGTGTTACAGAAATTAATATAATGATCTTTGTGGCTAGATATTGGTAATTAACAAATCTATGAATGGTTCTTATATGGTAAAGTTAATATTGATTCTTGTTTGATTATTCTGGAATATGGTAAAGAACTAGATCTAGTTTATGCACTGTAATATACTTAATTATTTGTTATGGATCTGGAATATCTATGTGATCATGTTAACTCCATGAACAAACTAACATAAAATAGGAACCTGGTAACCTTGCGTGCTTTGGGTGAACACTTAGTTCATGTTGAGTGATGTGCCAACACACCTTGGGCTGATAGTGGTAAAAACTAGGCTACAACTTCCAAGTAAAAAAAATGTTAGAAACAAATACCAAAGTTACTTTTGATTCCCAAGATCACCAAAAGGTGTAAGAGAAGAGCATACACAATTTTTCATCTAACTTAAGTAAAATGGAAAAAAAAAACATTCATTAAAGAATTTAAATGTGCTAGAAAATAATTTCAAAAGTAAAACATGTAATACAAAAGTTTAGAAAACCTGTAACACAACAAAAAACACCAAGAATTAGATTTTGGAATATTTAAAATTTGAGCCCAAAAATCCACACATAACACTAGCGCATAGATAGAATGCTATCACATGAATACTAACGCTATTACATGAAGGGATGACACGTAGTGCACTTAATACCAATGCTAGCGTAGATAGGAACAATGCATACACACAAATGCACTTATACATAAATTCACCTTTGTAGAGATGAAAAACATAAAAAAACAATAGAGAACTTTTAGAGAATGGTAGCACAAAGAAAATTTATGCTAGAAAATAGACAGGGAATGGAGACACATAAATGACAATGCAAATGCATCTTTGCAAAGATGAAAAACATAGAAAAATTGTAGCACACTTCCAGAGAATGGTAGTGTAAATAACATCTATGTTAGAACACAGACACACTTCCACAAAGGTGAAAAACATAGACAAACAGTAGTGCACTTCTAGAGAACGGTAACGTGTATAAGATTAATGCTAGCATACATACAACAACATAGATGTAAAGAGGATCAACGCTAACACAAATACAAAAACACCAGTGCATGAAGAGTAATGCAAATGTAGAGAGCATTAACAGTAATGAAGGGATCCTGTGTCTCTTCAATAACACGTGAAAAATGACCAAAAAGTGTCAAAATCTCAAATTTTTGTTGATAAGCTTCAAATTTGGCAGCACTTTGCCTCCTTCAAACCTACAAGGAACACTCAACACAAGAAAACTTAACCAAGTATGTTAAGAAATAAAATTTATATCAAAATGTGTAAAAAGAGGTTAGTATGCAAAAATGAAGCTTAACTACAATAACTTAAGAAATGCGCATGAGACAAAGGAGGGTCCCACCGGGCGTGCCATATGTATACAATTGAATAAACCAAGCTATTTTACTTAATGAAAACTAATACCACATAGTCTCCATAACTGATCTAATCTCTCAAAAGCACCATGATAAAGTTATGTAAGGTAAATTCTAAACTAATGCATCCAATTAAACATGAAACACTAAGCCATCCCTTGTTATTTTTTTATATGCTTTCTAAATTATAGTTGTTCCTTTTGTTGATGTGATCATTATTATGAGAGATAAAAGGAAGGATATCTCCATGAAGAGGAAATGATCTCACCAATATGGCTTGATTACAAGGTATGATTCTTCCTTTACTACTCTTTGTAAGTAAAGGATAGAATGGATGGTAGATCAATAATATTCTCAAGGTATAAATTCTCTTATCATGTGCATATAGTGTAAAGATGAAACACTCATGTAAGATTGGAAGGGAGGTACTAGGTTATTTGTATAGCTTTCCAATTTGGGAGAATCTAGAAACCTAGAGAATGTGGGACAAAGATAAAGCAGAATTAGATAGGGATAAACACGATTAGAATAAACTAATTAGTAATTATCAACTCATGGGAGTTGGAAAGGATTTAATTAATCAAATAGGATTAATTAATAGGCCAAGATAAGCTTAAGAAGCCATTTGGAGGTGATTTAGAAGGAAATTGGTAGAATTTGAAGGGTTTGAGAGAGGGTTTTTAACCAATTGAAGAAGGTTTATTGATTAGATAGGATATTGAAATGCTTAATTAACTAATAAATAGTTAATTAAAAGAGGATTATAACTAACGGAGTGTCATTAATTGGCATCCTGAATGAAGGAAAGGATAGTTAATTAACGAAGTGTCCTTAATTGACCAAGATGAATGGGAATGTTATCAAATTAGCAAGAAATAACTAATTATCATGAAATGACAGGAAAGACGATAAACAATGCAATTTTAGTATTAAAATTGTGTAGTCATATTTAGGTGTCTACAGAGGGCGTGGCTTGCATTGTATGTATCTAAGGACTAACCAAAAGGAGATTACATTATGTTTCCATATCCATGACATGACAAAGGGTGTCCAAAAATTGGGGACCAACTTGTAAATTGAGGGTGATAGTACCAGAGGGCTAGAACTCAGTATTTTCATAACCACGAATGGTAATAACATTAGCATCTAAGTCATCCATTGTATGACCAAGACACTATAGCATTTTCATAAAACATATGTTAAGAGCTTCTCCATTATCTATAAGAACACTTTTAACCTTATGGTTTATTATATAGGCTTCAATATACAAAGAGTTGTCATTTTGAAGGTTGGGGTTCAACATATCTTAAGGGCCAAAAGACAAGATAGGACTTTTAGATGAAAGGTTTGTGATCATATCTTGAAATTGTTTAACATTAAGGGTTGGAGGAACACATGCTTCATGAACAACATGAGTGATGATGTCTTGTAAGTTAGGTGACTCTTTTAATAACTCAATTATAGATATATGTGCAGACATAGTCGTTAAATATTTTATGAGGTCATATTGACTGAGAGTAGAAGATTTATTATTATAGGTTGACTTTTGATTGGAGGGAGCTATCAGTTTTGACGTTTCAGGCTCTGTAGAGTACATAGATGATTGGTTTTCCGTGGTAACCCATATTTTATTTTGATGTGTAGCTACAACATTAGTTGGATATTTGAATTTAATAATGGCGACTGTATGAGGACCTTCCTCAATAAATGAAATAATTGATTTTAATTCAACGTTATTAGAGTATTGGCCTTTATCAATGTTCTTGTTATCAACACCATGTTTTGGGAATCGGTTTGTAAACACTTTGAGATTTTCATTTGGTATTTTACTCAATGAAGGTTTGTTAATGGTAATATCCCCACTATGGATGAGATCTTGGACATAGTGACGTAAACATACACATCAATCGGTTTGGTGACCATCAATCCGATCAAATTCATAGTAAGTTTCGGATTCATACCAAGCGGGTTTAGGATATCCTTCAACCCAAGGTCTTGTAATAGCATATGTTACCATGTTGGAATTGAGAAGTTGTCATAGTACACTAGAAAGAGGTTCTCCCAAAGGTGTAAAACAACATCATTTAAAGTCGCATGAAGAGGAATCCTCTTTACTTGAAAAAACAAGAGCTTGTTTGTATTTTTTTGGTTTAACTTGGATGTTTCGGTTGTCTATGTGACACTATCATTGACAACATTGCAATTTCAGTTAACATTTTTAGAATTTTCTTGGTGAGAGATAATAATATTGTTATTATGGTGCCCATTATATTTTGACTGAGTTTTAAGTAAACCTTTTACAATAAGGGATTTTTCAATTTGTGATCCTTTCTTAATAAATTCCTTAAAAGTATTAAGGCAATGCATTTTCATGTGAAAAGATAGTTCGTTGTTAAGATCGGGAAAAAAGATTCTCCCGAGATATTTTTTAAGGAATTGGGTATGGGAAGTGACTAGAAATCCCGTGCCATATTTTTTAGGAATTGTGTGAAGGTTTCATTGGAACTTTGTTTAGCAGTACTCAAATCCATCATTTTGATTTTGGATTCTATATTGAACAATAAATGTTTAATGAACATCTCTGAAAGGTCTGCAAATGTATGGATAGAACCCTTAGGAAGGTGTAGAAACCAGTCCAAGGATTGTCACCCTAGACTATGTGGAAACATATGTAATAATAAAATATCATTGTATGTCACTTCCTAGCATGCCATGTAAAATTCCTTTATGTTCTCTCTTAGGTCATTATTTACCTTGTATTTATCGAACTTGGGCATTTCAAATGATTTACGAAAGGCTATGCATAGAATGTCCTTATCAAAGGGGTAAGGACACAATTCCTCAAAATTGAATTGTTTACACTGGTTTGCATACCCGAGATGGTTTCTTTTATCATTTTGCTTTGTTGGGAAAATGTTGAATTGTTATATAAGATAGATAATGAACCATTGCTTGCAGAATTGTTGTTCTTTTTATTGGGGGAAATATGGCTCTTAGATGGCTCATCACTAGTTTTCTTTGGCGAATCTTTGTTGGGAGGTTTGGTAGTGACTTTGGAAGATAAGATAGTGAGTTGTTATCCATATAATTGATTTGATCCATGATGACATTAGTAGGAATGGCGGCTGAATTAGAATATTTTCGTTTGTTACCAGCATTTGATTTGATTTTGTTTAATTCATTGTCATTTTTATTGTTCGAGGTGAATTTTTCTGTATCCTCATTGTTTGTGTGGCTAGGGCCTAATCCATCATCATTGTTATTTGGAATTAATGGGTTACCTTTTCTAATTTTAGGCTTGAGTAATGTTCTTAAAACATCCTCATAAAATTTGAAGGGTAATTTTGCTCCCATCTCAAGGATATGAAGTAAAAATTGGTCTTTGTTCATACATAAGATATTTTAAAGGTGGTCTTGTTCTTCAAGAGAAATTTCAATTTGAATTTCCTCCTTGTTTTGGTCATCTTCACTCTCAGCATGATTTCCAAAAGGATTTATGATTTTTAAGCTATTTCAAAAGGATTGTAGTCTTTATTTCTTTTTGTCGCCATTTTTAAAAGAGAGGAGGAGCAAAAAATAAACATTAAATATGACTTAACCCTTAGCAATGTGAAAGATACGATGGAAGAGATGTTTTTTCGATTAGGGTCATAGATAACTTGTCCCTTAACAAAGTGAATTCTAATATGGGAAAGGTGTTTGAAATATTTTGATGATGTGACCCTTAAAAAAGTGAATGTCAAGGTAGAAATAATGTGAAAGTGATGATTAAATCAACCCTTGACAAAGTGAATGCAAAGATGGAAGAGAGGTTTGATAGTGATTGACTATAACTCGTCCTCTATAGATGGGAGGAGGATTATAACAATGAAGGTAAAAACATGATCAACCTTTATAAAAGTGAATGCTAGAATGGAGGAGCAAGGATAGAAAAAATTGTGATTGTACTCTACCTCTAGAAAATTGAATGCTAGATGGAAAGAGGATTTAGTGATTAATATTTTATTGTACTCAACCTATAGTAACGTGAATTCTATAATGGAAGAGGGTATGAAAAAGGATCTAAATAGTATGTGATGTGCTCAACCCTTAATAAGAAATAGTTAAGAAGGAATAGGTTTATCACTGAAAATATAAGACTCAAGTATAAATGATGTGAATGTTGACAAATAAAGAGATGATGAAGATTTCTAAAATTTAACATAGGGATAATTGTCAAATTAGAGACGTGAAATAAATGAATGTGTATAGCTCAACAATGATGATGTCGAACTAAAAAATGTAAGAAGAGGTTGAAAATATCAAATCTTAACAAAAGATAAGATGTGACGGACTTGATCGTGAAAAATTAGGGTATGACAATTCCAAGACAAAAGTCATGAAAATGAGAATGCTTGAGCGAGGACGTGGATATCCAAAACACAATACTTGATGTGAAAGGGGGTGAAATCTTAAACTTTTGGGAATGTGATCCAAAGGTTTAAGAAAAGAATGAAATGGGGATAAACTCAAGATGAGATAAATTTTAAAGATAGGAAATTTTGATGATCTCAACAAAGGAACGCTCAAATGGAAAAATGAGGATTCCAAAGGAACGAAATTAGATCTAATGGGAAGCATGATGAGAATGAAAGAGGGATTCCAAATGAAGGAAATAACTAAAAGGATGGAAAAGAGATGAAATATCTAAAAAGAGTATTTATAAGAGTTAAAAGAGAGATTGTGAATGACTGAAAATGTAAAAAAAGGATGATAAGAAAATAAGTGAAAGATGAGTCCAAATAAGGAGAAATTTGGAGATTGAAAAAAGAGTTGAAAATGAGCCCAAATAAATATTATTTGGGATAGTGATAAGGAGTTGAAAAAGAATCCAAATAAGGAATATATGGAAATATTTAAAAGGGGATGAAAGATGAATCCTAAAGTGAAGAGATAAGAACATGAATACATAAATGTGAGTCTGGAACACTACTACAAAAATAAAGAAAATCAAAAGATATTTTTTGTTTATTGTTTATTTTGGACTCTACCTTAGCTTGGCTTGCACAGTGTTTGGATTCCTGGGTGGCTCTCTAAACTAGGTGTCATCGGTATACCTAAGCGAGTGTGGTGTTATTGCAAGATGTAAACTTTAATTTACCCCTTTGAAACCTTGAGCAAGGATATTGCTTAGAATGAATCGCACGGGGGTCACCACTACTAGATATTTGTGACTCTAATCTCACAAGGTTTTACTAGTCATTTGGGAAAAAGGTAGTCGTTTTGTCAACCAGTTCCCTCAATTTTATGAATAGTTTGGGGTTCCTTTGGTACTCCTCAAATGGATTTTATGTCTTATGCCAAAACACTTCCCATAGTTATAGTGGTTGGGAAATATCCTTGTCAATCACACCTACAAATACAGTCTGTAGTGTTCATTTTATCTTGATTAAAAGATGAGATTGTTTTAACCACTAGTATTTGACAGAGACAATCTCCAGTTAGTAAGTGGTTTTAGTCTTCGTTCAAGGTAACTTGCAATTATTAGTTTGATGTTTTATATCCTCCTTTAAGAAATGGTCCTGCAAACAAGAGTTAGGATGTTTTCCTAAGGTGGGTAGAGGACAAGACGATAGAATAAAGTTCACGTTTCTGATTTTCAATTTCACTTGTAAAGAGAGAGGAAAGAGCAAGCGTGTGAAAAATATTTGATTAATAAAATAAAAAAGATTAATTCCTTAAATAAATACTTAGAAATTGAATATCATGTTTCTGATTTCCAAGGTCGTTTATAAAGCACGATGAAAGAGAATACATGTTATCTCATAATGATTAAGAAAAATAAAGTGTTTATTCACCTACTAATTATTAAAACAGAAACAGATCATTGGAAATAGAAAGAAATAATCTTAAACACAAGTTAGATCTGATTGGAAAAGCTAGAAAAATAATAAAATTGAATAACATAGGCCGACTATGCTAGTGTATGAACTTTTGTTGCATTAGCATTCAAATGATCCTTACGCGTGCAATTGGGCGCATTAGCATTACAAAGGACCTGCAAAAAAATGTTAAATAAAATCAAAATAGAAGATAATGTTGACATGTGCTTTAGTACACTGGCACAATGAGGAATGATGTTGATGTGTGGACTTGAACGAAAACATGTGCAATGTTGATGGTAGTGTGTGAAATTTAATGGAGATGTAGGAAGTTTTGACAGTAGCACATGCACTTGTAGGCTAGAGAAATCACTTTAATGCTAGCACAGATATCGTGCACGCTAGCACGTGCCATTTTGAAAAAAAAAATTAAAAAAAATACGGACAAGAAGCTAGTTTTTTTTACTTTTAGCCTTTTTTTCTCCACCTGAGAACCTAAATTTTTAACAAGGTTAAATGAAGACAAGAAACATATAAATGAAGTTAAATCATAAAATTATAAATTAAAATAAAAGAATGAACATTGGGAGTCCCACCAAGCCTGTCAGAATGTAAAAAAAGAAATAAATAGACAACAAAAGATAAATAAACAAAATATAGATTATACCTTCACTGTAGATCTCTTGCAAACCTCAAGATAAGACCATAGAAGCTTTAAGCTTGTTTGATCTTGTTGAAGATTGGATTGTGGATACTCTTTGATATTAGTCTCCAAATGTATTTATAGATGCTATGAGCATATTTCATAAGGATGTCTATGTAAAATTGGCAACAGTTTGATGCAATTTTCTCAAAGCTCCAGAAACAAAGGAAATGACTTGCTTTATAGTTGAGGGTAGAGCGATGAGAAGTGGATATTAGTTTGAATTGGATCCAGGGAATAATTATAATTACCTAAAATAGTAAGATGGCCATGTTTATGCAGTTGAAACTTTGCAAGGGAAATAATTATGTTAGAATTAATCCGAGAAGTGGTTTCCTGGGTATTATTGGTGCCCCCACCTTTGTAGTTATAGACACAAAATCTATGCACTTGGGTAAATTTATAGGTCCTAAAAGTAAGTTATCATTTACATGGTTCCTAAGCAAGAAAACTAGTAATTGACAACTCCCTTTAGCCTTTTGCTTTTCCTTCTACATTTTTATTGGCTTCATCCATGTTGTACTCTTGTTGTCATTTGAATATTTTATTTTCTTATGGCCTTGGACAAGAGCACCCAGTTCGAACAATAGTGTCCTCATAGGGGCCATGTCCCTCTTTATCCTTTTCCTCTACCACTTTGGGGGGCGCCCCCTTTCACTTCGTTAATTACTCTTATTCAACTCTGGTCGTGTGTCCATATCTCTGTGTGCTCAATTAGAGAATTAAAAAGGCGCAAGGGAGATCATATAATAGGATACGGATAGATTATGACTTGTATCTGCAGGACAAATGAGGGAGTCAATGATACTAAGAGCACTGATCAGATAAACAGAACCGTTAACGTTCATCGGACTCCTAATTGCTTAGTTCAAAGGTCCGCCATGAAGATTAACATTACCAAAGGACCATGCAAAAAATGTTAAATTAAAATCAAATAGAATATTAAGTTGACAGTGCTTATACACGGCACAAGAGGAATGATGTGTGTGTGGGGACCCTGAACGAAACATGTGCAATGTTGATGGTAGTGTGTGAAATTTAATGGAGATGTAGGAAGTTTTGACAGTAGCACATGCACTTGTAGGCTAGAGAAATCACTTTAATGCTAGCACAGATATCGTGCACGCTAGCACGTGCCATTTTGAAAAAAAAAATTAAAAAAAATACGGACAAGAAGCTAGTTTTTTTTACTTTTAGCCTTTTTTCTCCACCTGAGAACCTAAATTTTTAACAAGGTTAAATGAAGACAAGAAACATATAAATGAAGTTAAATCATAAAATTATAAATTAAAATAAAAGAATGAACATTGGGAGTCCCACCAAGCCTGTCAGAATGTAAAAAAAGAAATAAATAGACAACAAAAGATAAATAAACAAAATATAGATTATACCTTCACTGTAGATCTCTTGCAAACCTCAAGATAAGACCATAGAAGCTTTAAGCTTGTTTGATCTTGTTGAAGATTGGATTGTGGATATCTTTGATATTAGTCTCCAAATGTATTTATAGATGCTATGAGCATATTTCATAAGGATGTCTATGTAAAATTGGCAACAGTTTGATGCAATTTTCTCAAAGCTCCAGAAACAAAGGAAATGACTTGCTTTATAGTTGAGGGTAGAGCGATGAGAAGTGGATATTAGTTTGAATTGGATCCAGGGAATAATTATAATTACCTAAAATAGTAAGATGGCCATGTTTATGCAGTTGAAACTTTGCAAGGGAAATAATTATGTTAGAATTAATCCGAGAAGTGGTTTCCTGGGTATTATTGGTGCCCCCACCTTTGTAGTTATAGACACAAAATCTATGCACTTGGGTAAATTTATAGGTCCTAAAAGTAAGTTATCATTTACATGGTTCCTAAGCAAGAAAACTAGTAATTGACAACTCCCTTTAGCCTTTTGCTTTTCCTTCTACATTTTTATTGGCTTCATCCATGTTGTACTCTTGTTGTCATTTGAATATTTTATTTTCTTATGGCCTTGGACAAGAGCACCCAGTTCGAACAATAGTGTCAAGTGTTCCTATCCTCCTAGGTGCTCATGTCCCTCTTTACCTTTTCCTCACCACTTTGGGCCCCCTTTCACTTCTTAATTACTCTTTATTACTTTGGGTTGTCCTTCCTGTTGTCAATTATGAAATTAAAACAAGGGAATCATATAAATACATAGTTATGCTTTCAAAATGAGGGGTCAAGCACTATCATTACCTATTATCACCTAAGCTTGCATTCAAAGGCATAAGATCATTTCAAATTACTCATCTAGTACATTCACTCAAGGGACAAGAGTTGCATACTTATGCCTACATTGCATAGGAAGGAGAAATTTATTCTATTCCATCCACACATTCTATACATCTACTACATTCTATACCTATCTAGCTATCATTGGTACAACTTACTCAAGGGCATCCTAGGGCATCATCATACACACAAGCATGGAGAACTACATGGAGTCTGATATGTATTGCAGCACTCATTTGTAAGTTCGCTCTTCAGGTGACTATCAGGGTCATTCTGACTCCCCATTCTACATTTTCCTTTTTAGGTTTGATGTGGTTTGTGGGTATGTGCAAGTGAACTTATTTCTTACAGGTTATAGGAACATTTGGCGATCAAGGAGTGAAACCAGTACGACAATCAACCACTAAAAAAAACCTCCTCCTGCACAAAAAAGAAAAGATATGGATTTTTCACACATACGTTAGTGCCCAAACACAATCACTAGTTCCCAGGAACTCCTACTCACCTGTGGACACTTCTTCCCTACATAGATTTATGTTTCAGAAGCTATAGCAATCCCTAATGATGTTGTTGTTAGTATTTTCTAGCTATTCATCTACCCAGATCACTCTCAGATTGTGTGAAATCAACTAATTTATATATCCTTCTTATTTTCTTAGGGTTTTACATTGACTGAGTACTTAGCACTTATATATTGGATGTATTTTATGAATTATTACCTTAGTTACCTTGTAATTAGATTTAATTCAATTTATATTAAAGCAGTAGGCTTCTGGAAGTAGAGTGAAGTGGAGTGTGAGTAGATAAAAGGATTTAATTAAATAACTAAATTAATTAGTATTTAGTTGTGAAGGGATAATTAACCATTTATTTATATTAAATAGAAGGGCATAGAAATTAATTTAATTTATTCCAAAGGCATAGTAGAATTAAATTATTTAATTCGAAAGGGTGGGAATGTGACTTAGGAAATAGTATTAATTCTAGAAAAGGGTATTAAATTGATGGAATTAATTTAATTAATTCCAAATGGGGTATGTTACATAAATATAGAATTAATTTAATTAATTTTGATTGGATAGAAGTGGGATAGAAATATGTATGTATTTTTAGGGTGTCTACAGAGCCATAGTCATCTTTATGGTATAGAAAGATATCTTTCAGATACTTCCATCCAAATCAGGTGTAAGATACTCATTTTCATTGATATTTTTTATGACACATATCAAATCTATATGCTCAACCTCAACCAGATTATACTCATCTCAGTAACCTTCTTCTAATGTATTAGAGGGACAAGGTGGGGACAACGGAGCTTCATGAGTAATTTTAGGACAGCTACAAATATTATCACCCACAGAAAGAGAACTATAACACTTTGGAGCGTGAAGAGGGAATGTAGGCATAAATGAAGATTCCATGTAAAATTTTAGGGGATTCAACTGATCCAAAAATATTCTGAGAGGAGACATTGATGTAGTTTGGAAGTTGAAAGCAGAGTTCTATACAACTAGAATTTAGACGCAATTGGTCGTGCACAAATTTTGCACAAGGGTCTATAGCGTTGGGAGATGAAATGGACTAAAATAGACATAATTAGCTCTAAAAATAACTTACATATGGGCCGATGGACTCTGAGAAAGATTTTAGACAGGACAAATAGGATCAGCCCTGTACATAATTGACACAAGGGCCGATGGCGTCTGGAAAGATTGATTTTTAGGGTTTTTCTAAATTTTAAGGGTTGAAACAAGACAAAAATGAAAATTGTGTGCTTTTAAAGAGTTGTTCTTGATCAAAAGGTATAATATAAGATTCACATCAATTTCACCAAGGATGTATGGGAGGAAAAAATGTGTCTAGACACTATGCACTCTTATCATCCGTTAAACTATGGTATCGAGGCAACGAGTAAAGGACACACCAAGACTGGCACACGATGAATAGAATAATGGGGGTACAAAGACCACTATGATCACATATACAAATGTAAGTAATCCTTACACTATGATAACCTAAGGTTTCCAAGTCCCTAGGTCAAAGAAGAGGAAGGAACCCTATTGAGATATCAACACTATGGGGTCAATAAAAGATAACATAAATATGTAAAGCCTATGCTAACCAAATTAAATCATGTAATATAAAGTAAAGAACAAAAATAAAATATTCTAACCTAGCATGTGCATAAAATACTAAGCTAACATAGAGTAATGAACAAAGATGTAGGAGAAAACTCTATACAAAATGATAATTTGAGTTATAGAACTTACCTATTGGGGGCGATCATTAATGCATATATCTCCTAAAGGGCCATAAACCAAGAGAGAGTAGATTTCAGACAGAGAAAGGGAAATAATATAGTATTAGCTCACTATAAGTGACCCAAAAGTACAAGCAAACATCCAATTAAGAAGAATCTCCAAACCAAGAGTCAAGATGCAAGAAATCCAAGAGTTGAGTGAGTAGATGCAAGTTGGTGCAAAAGAGAAGAGCTGATGGCGAGTTCATTTGAAATGTTATGATGATAATCATATGGTAATGGTGTATTTTAGGTATTTATACAGACATCATCACCCACGAGAAAAGGAATTGGCTAGGGATTTGAAATAACAACAACACAATTGCCCACAAGAAATGGCTTCAGCTAGGAGGAAATACAAAAAATTGTGTACAATATGTCATGAGAAATAAATAAAATGAAAGGCAGAAACAATATGGTCATGAGAAAGTGAGGTGTCGAAAGAATGGAATAAATTTATAAGGTAACAGTAAAAAAGGACATGAATGGGAGCAAAATATACTCTCTCCCCATGTATCATCCCTAACCTAATGGTTACATGAATAGCCACACCCCTATTCAAAAATTATCCCCTTAAGGCACCCGTTCCTAGAAATAGATTCATTAGCGAGCTCTAACCTGAAAAGAGAAATTGTTAGTAACATGTATGAAAATAGAAAGCATAAAAATTAGGTGTATATAAGGAGAATCCATTGTGTGGTGCTCTCGATCCTGAAATGGGGATATTAATATGGGGTATTTGGAATGGGATGTGTATATAAGGGTGGTAGATAGAAAAATAGACATGTAAATAACCTATGGACTGAAATGGAGATATACGGGATATCTTTTTGAAATGTTGTGTAAAGTATAAATGTTTTATCCTATGGATAAAAAACTGGTTTTGTGTGGTTTTGATGTGTTTTGAAAGTTATAAGGGCATGGTTATGGTTTGTAAATGGTTTGGATTGTTTTTGAAACCATTTGTAACTTGTTTGGGATCAAGAGTGAAGTCATTTTCTATGTGGAAGTTGAGGTTAAATATTATTGTCTGTGTTTGGTTTAATGTTTATTTTACAAGCATTTAAATGAGATGAATCAAATTAATAAATGGAATGAATTACTTTCAAAAAATAAAATTCATGAATTTCAATTTACTCAATTACATACAATGAAGATTAATGAAGTAAAATCTCTTTTCATTAGAATATTGATGATATGAAAATGCAACTATCTTTTTTTTGTTTTCAATGTATTTTAGAAAAATGAATTTTAAGTGACTTAATTAAATCTATAGATGTGAATAGAATGATTCCTAATGATTTAAATTAAATGAATATCAAGAAATAAAATTTTCAACTCTTTATATACAATGGTAATATTCATATATAATTATATGTGAGACCAACATACAATTTTTCTAGTCCAAATTTTCTATTAATAGCATAAAGGATGAGAAAAATAAAATCTACACTCTAATATGTAATGGGGAAAATCTAAATTTAAGTTTATTTTTTTATTTACTAGTTTGTAACTAGGTTATTCAACAAAGATTAATCCAAATCCTAATTACATGTGAATGATAAAGCAAGACAAATCCAGAAACTAATTCCAAGGATGGGAAGATACTATATAAAGAGGATTTCAAAACCTTAAGCAACAACAACTTAGAATTCAAAATTGGATCTAATCTAACTCCTTTTTATTTTACTTTTCAATTATATTCCTAATGAAACTAACTAAATAAATCTTAGCCAAACATGTTAATAAAATAATAGAATTTGATGAGGGTCTCCATAGAATTAAGGTGGTGAGATGAATTATTTTATTTTTACCCGAAATATAGATACTCCAATATATTCTCAATGTGACCAGTGTGGTGATGGAAATGTAGAAAAGACATATTAGAATTTAGATGTATAGTGAAAGTAGAATAATAACATATTTGTGGCTAGTTCAAGGAGCTCATAAGACGGGTCTTATATATCCTATTTGTAATGGAAGTAGAAATAAAGGTACTTGGGGTGCTTTGTATGAGAATAAATATCCTTCTGGTTTGATTTCTCTCTAGATGGATGGAAAATGGCAGTAGTAGCCCTATTCTCTAGAAAATCTCAAAAAAATGGGGTAGGTGAAAATGATCAAATTACTTTTTAAAATAAAATATTCTAATCAATATATATCATAACTAGAGATCAAAATTTGATTTATGCTCAAGATTGGATCAATGGGGAGTGAATTAGAGTGATAGGATGGATTTAGAGAGGTAAAATGAGGTCAAAACAAAGGAAAATGTGTGTTTTTGATCAAAAATTAAAATAAAAACCATGCACAAAAATCAAGGGAAAAATTTTAATGATCCCCTAATAAAATTGCTTGTATCAGTAGGATGTGTTATTGAAACCACCCTTATGGAATAAAAAATTATAGGTAGGTGAAATATAACTATTAGGGTAGGAAACAAAACCACTACATTGTGAAATAGAACTATTGTGGCATTAGAAAAAACCACCATAAAAGTAGCATAACCACTATGGTGGTAGAATGAAAAGTGGCCAAGAGGGGTAAAAATGTAGGGGAAGAATAAAATATCTCTTCTTGTTTTTCAAAGCAAGCTAGAAAGAGATAAATTTGGGTAAAGTAAGAAAAATGGAATTGTTGGTTTATGTGAGTGGTTTGAGCATTTAAGAACATCTTGTCATGTTTTTGGAGATCTTCATAATCATCGTTAGGTATTTTAAATATTGAACCATGTAAAATGGTGTGTATACAATTACATCCATCAACATACACATACATTATTACTATGTTAGTCCCATAATCTTAAAATACCACACCATAAGCAGTCTTTTATGATCGATTGTTGTTGAGGTGATGTCATTTTAAAAGTTTGTGCTCTTAACTTGTCGACCTTATTGTTCCTTCTATACACACACTCAACATGATTATATCCCTCATCATAACATGTTTGACACCATATTATTTTCCTACTCATTAATTTTTTTGTGAATTAGTCCTTAAATCTATTTTCATATGAATTTCCTTCCTTAGTCTTATTTGCTTCAACTCGTCATGTATTATTTCTAGTTATGGTTTTACCATGGTTTCTCCCTCTCATATTTATGATTTTACCTCTAATATTTTATCAATTTCTAAGGCATATAAAAAATTGGTAAATTGATTTTTGAATATAGATTTTTTCAAAAAGGGTAAAAATACCAAAATGAACCAATCAATTTTGTTTTTACATTAATTGATCTTGAAACTTCCTAAATTGTCCTTTAAACATTTGATGAAAATCTTTAACCATATCTCCCTCCTAAATTGACTCACTTATCTTAATTAAACTTTTAGTGGGTGCATATAAAGTAATATAAGTCTTCCTCAAAATAATTTTATAATTCATCCCACACCTTAGTATATGTTGGGCTAATCTACATATACCAGTTCAAAGAGTTGTCCCTCAATATCCCTACAGAATCAAATAGTTTCACTTGAAATTTTTTGATGTTATTACTTATATAACATAAATATAAAATGAAAATATGTTCATTTGTGTCCTTAGAATCTTTTCTGAACAAGGAAAATTTTAGTTTTTGGGAAATTTTGTAGTTTTCATCTACATTGGTTTTAGAATATTTTGTGTGTTCCTATTCACTACTACTCAATTTTTCTTCTTCATTTAATTCTTGGTTCTAATAGGTATTTTATATAATATGGTTTTTCCTTTATCTCTTTTAATTTTTGTCTCAAAATTCTTCTCCCTAGTATTTAGTTAAAACCTTCAGCTATATTTCCCCCCTTTTCTCTCATATTTTTACTTTTCATAGCTAGTTTCCAATTCTTCTTCTGTATCTAATTTTGTATTCACTATTTCATTTAGATTTTGTAAAGACACTAGGATGACATTTGGTATAAGGGTTACTTTTCCTCATATTGTATCTTACTATTTGGGGGGAGTGTCATTTCCTATCTCCTCATCATTTTTACTACTATTTTCTTTTTCATTAAATATTTAACTACCCCTAATGCATCATAATTTAGTTTTTATCCTAGATAATACTTATCATTTTCATATTCTACTTCCCTAATCTGATCACTTATTATTTTTCTTTGAAAATTTTTATATTTTATTTGAGAATATATCCATCATTTATCATTCATTGTTGTGTCTTGTTATTGTTCCATATCGTGCTTCTCTTACTTTGAAAGTCATAACCTTTTCTAAAGATTGTTCTAAGTCCTCTATTTATCTAACCGTACTCTCTTCTCCCTCATTACTTCCTCTAATTTATCTCTATTTCCTTCATGTATATCTTATTTTCCTATTAAGCTAAGTTTATCTAGGCACGGATGGTCCTTTTTTCTTCTAGGTCCTTGGTGTTCCTATTAAAATATCTACCATTCTATTTATTATCCCAAACATATCAGTCAATTTAATCCTATGAAATATGTGTGCTTCATGTATGAACTTCTTATCTATATTTATATTTCATATTTCTTGTTTTATCTTGTTTTGGAAGAGGTGTCAAAGGTAGTTGTCAAGTATCATTCGAGTGTGGTATAATTTATTTTTTCGTTATGTGTTATGGATGCCATAGTTCTCCTATTTTTAGGTAAGCAAGTCCCACAAACCTTGTTTCCAAGAATATGGGAACACATCTCATTGACCCATCCTTATTATCTCTATTTAAACGAATTTTTCACATTCACTCTTCTCTTTCCAATCTTTATTTTCTAATCCTTTCCTTTAATATTTCATTCTTTTCTATTAATATAATCTTCTCCTCATGAACACCCAGTTATTTTTCTTATCTTAGTCGTCTTCCAATTTCTTTTCTTTCCATGACCTATGATATATTGTTATTCTTTCCTCTCTTCATATTTTACTTTTATTAACTAATTTTTAATTTCTCTAATCCTTTCTTCAACACCTAATCATAAAATTATTGCTAATCTCTCTAACCTATTTTAATTTTTTTTTCTTCTTTTGTGCATTTCTTTCTTTTCATTTATCTCCCTTCAAATGTCAATCTAGATCTTATTTAGATGTCATATATTTTCATATCACCCCCATTTCCTCCCATCATACCATAGGTTCCTAACCCCATAAATAAATTGACTACCATTCTTTATTGATCCCTTCTTGATTAAAATAATATGGATAAATATGTGATCTCGTTTTTTAAATGTCATTTTTTACCTTTCAAGAATTCATATTTATTCATGTCAAATATTTTCCAGCCTTATATTTCCCATGTAATAATAAAAAATTCAAGTGTGGTCATAAACTAATAGCTAACAATGTAGGTCCAGGGTTCATCTAATTATTCAAGTTGTTATAACTACTCCTTTGTCCATTGAATACAATCTTTAATTTTATTATGTATAACTTTATTTATTTATTTATTCTAATAATCCAAGGACATAAGAATTTAGTGAAGGATGACCATAAATATTCATCTTCTATTATACAAACATCATTTATAACCTTTTTTTAAGTATGTCATATCCACTTTACCTCACGTTGGAGAGATATTTTAAGTATTTCCTATTACAATTTTTCTATTTTAGGTAGTGAATTCTTCCATAAGAGTAGCTCATATATCCATATGTGGGACATAAGTTAACCAGATATGGGCCTAGACACCAAATTTTATAGTAAACTATATGTTATTTTTTTATTACATAAATAGATCGTACCAAGCCAAAAAGAACTCGGATGCTAATAAAACACCACACTCATTAAGATGAAAGCAATTCACCAAAATAACTTTATAAAAAACCTATACAAACAAATGAGAAACAATATCATATATTATTATGGAACTCTCTGGTGTACAATGAGGGCCTTACTTATATAGGAAAATAAGATCAATCTAGGAACTAGACAAGGTCGTAGATCAAGCCATAAATCAAGGAAAGAACTGGTCATCAAATAACTAGTCAATACCATATATTTCGGAAAGAACTAGTAATCAAAGAACTAGTTAATACCGTGGATCAAGGAAATAACTATACCTAAAAACTAGATAATATCTTCCTAATATCATAATAAGATAAAAGAAATATCCACACACATAAGTGGGTGAGAATAAATAAAATACAAGGTAAATAAAATACCTAGGTGAACATGAGCTAAGGTAAATACCTAATATAACATCCCCATCAAGTGAACCTAGGGGCCCAAAATAAAAGTGACATATCCATAGTATGAGTCCCGACAACTAAGCATGATCAGGTACTCATGTATAATATATACATGAAGAAATATCAAACCAAAAGTAGGAGAGAATCTTGCTAGAAGGAAAGAGAAAGAAGAATAAGGTGTAGACACCAAATTTGGTTCACACTCTCCTTAGTCCCCTTTAATTAAATATCGTAACGTATTCACCTAACCATGACCCCTACCCTACATTCATATTAATTTAATTACTTTAATTAAGTTAATTTACACCTCACCTAGACACTTCAGCATGGACTTATTCCTATCCTATTAATTAACTAAGATTGAGTCTCTACATCTTAAACAATTAGGACTCTTTAAAACCCTAAAATTAAAGTCCTATTCCTTCTCCAATGACACTCCCACTTATCTAAGCCCCAAACCTCACTTGAGACCCAGATTAGCAATCAAGATCATGCCAAACATAGTAAATATCAGGCTATTTTTAGTAACTTGGACTAATTCACCTTGACCAATTCCAGTTTATCCTCAGCTGACGTCAGTCACCTAAACCACCATTGATTACTTTATATACAATTTTACAACTCTTTACATGGGTTGTTCATTCATTTTTTGGAATACTATTGCAATCAAGTGTGAGTATCAAATCCATTCCTACATCCAAATGATGATAACACAACACCAAAGTGCAGCACACATAATAGGTTCTCTTCCAAAGTGTTTGAGTATCCAAAAGAACACACAGGTTGTACTGTTGCGGCACTGAACCAACCATTACCTCGCCAATCAACCACCAACCAGCTTCATTTATGAGATCTTTATAGCAACAAATAAGTAACGTGGTTTTCATCATCTGTGCTTACTTTACTATATATATTTTACTTCTTTCAGTATTTTCATTTTTAATATTACCTGGATATCTCCATCTTCCCACCAATCCACCTACCTAATCATTTCAAGCATTTCCACCTTTCTTAACTTCTTCCTTTGCATTCCTGAGTCTTCTTAACCATATTACGAGCCTAACCACACCTTCCTCACTCTCTGTGCAATCATAAAGAGGTTAAAAATCCATTTTTATTAATTTATCACTCATTTCCCCTACCGACATTAGTTTACCTTACCGTCCTCAATTTCATCCCTATAACGGCATCTATCACTCGAATGATACCGGTCTCTGTTTTATTTTACACCCTCAGACCAGCAAACCTTCTATTCAATCAAAACCAACCTAGACCTCACCTAATCAATCCCAGACCTTTACCAAACCTCAAACAAACCTACCCAACCTGAAATAACCTTTGGTTTTATTATATTTAGTGATACATTTCGTATTAAACATTAAATATAGCATATTGTTTTCTATTGAGAAACCTAAATCATTTCATTACAATAAGACCTTTTTATTTCAGTTTCTTATTTATGTTAAGTTAAACAATGGATTGGCAGCCTCTCTAGGAAGCATCACACTTCCTGGTTCTAGCATACGCTAGGCAGTCCGCTATCATATGTTATTTAATGCTCTTTTGTGGTCTTGTTTTTTATTTATAGGTAGTCCTTCCCAGACAAAAAGGATTCACCTATGATCAGCTTGGATAACGTCAACAACACGTGCATTCTACCTTCCACCTTTTTTTCGTAGGTATTCCTCCTTAACCACTTACCTTCTATCTATTTTTTCCTAGAAAGCTTTAACTTATTGTTAATAAGAAATAATATGTTCTCACAAACACCCCCAAGAATAACTTCCAAAACCCCAAACATGTCACGCAACTCAAGGTAGTGAGGTGATGCAAAAGGATTTGTAAAGATGTTGGCAACCTGTTGTTGAGCTAGAATTTATTCCAAGCAAAGAACCCCATCATGAATGTGTTGACAAATGAATTGGATGTGAATCTCAATATTCTTGGTCCGTTAGTGCTCAATAGGGTTGCGAGAAATGTGACTTGCACTTTGGTTGTCACACCAAAGTACATTCAATGAATCTTGTGGAAATCCAAACTCTGTTAATAATTATTGAATCCAAAGACTCTGTTAACTCATTATAATTGTTTCCCTATACTCTACCTCTGAATATGAAAATGCAATATCCTATTGCTTTTTACACACCCAAGTAACTAGAGAAGAACCAAGAAAAAAAGGTATCCAGAAGTGGAATGTCTTTCATCAATATAACCTCCCCAATTTGAATCTGTATATCCAACCAACTGATTATAACCCCTAGTGTAGAGTAGTCCAATGTGGGAAGTGCCTTGCAAATATCACAAAATCCTTTTAGTATCTTGTCAGCGACTACTATAAGGATAATGTTCAAACTAAACTAGAATCCCTATTGTAAATGAATATCAAGGTGAGTATGGGTCAAGTACATGAGACTTCTAACCAAATTCCTATACAATATAGGATCAAAAAGTGGAGTGGTAAACATGGAAGTAAGATTGAACCCAAACTGGAAAGGAGATGAACTTGGCTTGTAATCAACCATATCAAAGCACTGAAGAAGATCATGGATGTAATTTTTTTTACTCAAATGAATCTCTAAATTTGTCTATGAAATTTTTAAACCAAGGAAATAATACAATAACCTAAGATCTATCATGTCAAACTATGTAGAAATATCCCATTGAATAGTCTGAATGTGGGAATAATAGCTACCAGTAAGTAAAATATCATCAACATACAAGACAAGTATCACAAGATCCTTGCCAACATGTTGGAGATATGTTGTATGATCAGAGTGACAACAAACAAAGCTAGTAGATAGAAGAAAATAATCCTTCTTATCATACCAAGCCAAAGGGGCATGTTTGAGACCATAGAAATACCTTCAAAGTTTACAAATAAGAGAATAATCATTAACAAATCCAAATAGTTGTTCCATGTATATTTCCTCTTATAAATCTCCGTGTAAGAAGGAACTCTTCACATCCATATGGTATACGTTCTACCCCTGTGATGCAACAATAACAAGTACAATGTGTACATAATCCATCTTGGCAAGTGGTGAAAAATTCTCAGAGTAATTAATACCTTCAACTTGTGAAAAACCCTTTGTAACAAGATGAACCTTATAATTTTTGATGGACCCATCAGCTTCGTATTTGGTTTAGTGTACCCACTTACACCTAACCATCTTTCTTCCTTTAGAAAGAGATACTGAATCCCAAGTATTATTCTTCATCAAATAAGAATACTTATCTACCATTGCATCATACCACTCTTATATCCCATGAGCCTGAGAAAAATATTGTGGATCCTCATAAACTACTTGGCACAAAATTCTAGAACCTATAGAATGTGCATTATGATGCCTAGTTGGTGGAAGATCTTGTATGAAAGGTGTTTCCTCAGAAATTGTAGTATGAGACCACTTAGTCATAGTGACAACATCAGTGGGAATAGGATCCTCTTCGGCATCTATAACCTCCTTAGAAACCTCCTTAAAGAAGGGATCTTCAAGCTGACCTAAAGAAGAATTAGGCATAGAAGAAAATGAAAAATCATGAGAGAAGCGGTCATCAAATTGAACATATGTTTGAAAAATAACCTCATGAGTATCAGGATCTAAAATTCAATAAGCTCTCATGTCCTCACAATAGCCTACAAAGATAAAGGGTTTTCTCTTCTTATCCAAGGCTTTCTTTTTCTTCTTTGGCACAAAATCCCAAGCATGGCTCCAAAAGACTCAAAAAAATGAGAATTCAGGCTTATTTTTGGACCAATATTCCTCTGGAGTCAAATGCTCAAGTACTCTGGGTGGTGTGTGATTCTGAATGTAGTTAACATAATTAACTGCTTCTTCCTAGTATATAGGAGGTAAATCTCTAGAATGTATCATTTAGTTATCCATTTCCTTCAAATTTCGGTTCTTCCATTCTTCTAAGCCATTTAATTGTGGAGTATGAGGAACATATTGTTGGTGAATAATGCCATGAGTTTCCAAAAAATTATAAAACTCTTTGCTGAAGTACTCCCCCCATTATCAGTGTGAAGTTTCTTTATACAACTAAATGATTATTTCTCGACCAAATCCTTGAAGACTTGGAAGTGTGAAAAAATATCAATTTTTTACTTTAGAAAATAAACCCAAGTATGCCTTGAAAATTAATCAATGAATTTAAGTGCATACTTAGCTCCACTGAAAGAGGGGGTAGGAAAAATGATAAATTAAGTATACACAAGCTCAAGTGGTGAAGAATATCTCTATGACAAATTATTCGGGAATGGATCTTGGTGTTTTTTCCCTAATGCACAGCCAGAGTGAAATCTCTTAAGACAAGAAACTATAGGAATACCATCAACCATACCATGAGTGCTCAAATCCAAATATCTATAATTAAGATATCCAATTATCTCGTGCCAAAGCATACTCTTTGAATCTGTATGAGAAATGAATCCTGGCCCTATAGAGGAAGTTTCATCAAAGCTCTAAAATTGATATAGTCTATAACTATGATCAATAATACCTTGATAAACAAGTGAATGAGGCTCCACAAGCATTCGTACTTTTACCCCATGTAGTGTGAAATTCATTATTTTTCCTTAACTAGAATGATAAATTTGATATACAGAAAGTAAAATTGTAGTGATGTTAGGAACATACAATGCATCTTGGAGACTTAATGTGTATGTCACCTTTTCCCTTAACAAAAAGAAAGGAATAATCTCCAACCTCAATTTTGGAAGTAGAACTCAAACCTAGAGATACAAAAAATTCCTTGGAATAATTTGTTATCACCGAATCACAGCACCCTCTGATTTCTTAACATGTGAGTTTTTTAAGGAGAGCAGTGTTACTAGATAACATGGAATTATCTTAACATGTGGGACCTTGCAGTTGAGGTAACTCTCCAGAGAAAGTTGGTTCTTCTTCCTAAACTAATGCAACAATTAACTCTAGTGAAGGAAAATCTACTAACTACTCCTAATCTATGATTTCCAAGGGACTAGCGAGAGGGAGATGCATGAAAATTAAAATTCTACACAAAAGAGGTGATGAAACTAAGAGAAGGGTGCAAGAATTCTCTCTAATGGATGAAAATGGAATAAAATGTAGAACACGGAGGGTGGAAGTAATCACCACAATTGAACAACAACACTCACCCAACTAATTTCATGAAGGCATAGTAATAATAGACCCTGAAAGAATAATAAAATAGGCACAATACATCTACAACTGAAATGAAGAGGCAAGAGAATGCAAAGACACAAGCAAGGGAAGAAAGATATCCACAAAATCAAATATATTGCTTCATTAGTTCACACAGTACATTACAATGCAAGGGAAAGGCCTGGATCATCATGCAAGAAGTCCAAAATGGAGTCTATATCATATTGGTGTTCCTAAAAAAAATTGATAGAGTTTTGTTACCTGATAATCCCCCTCCTAAAATGATAGGCTACTACAATTTATAGAAAAAGAGAGAGAAGAGGGAAAAATTGAAAATCTTGAAATTTCCCTTAAACCCACTTGCAAATTAAAATAATTGTCTACAAATCATGATGGGAAACCTAAAAAATCCATCCCTTACTATTTTGTAACTTGTAGCAAGAGAAAAATGGCTACACATGCTCATTAAATGCATTTTCAACCACCTAAGATCCATCATTTGAAACAGAGTTAGTTTTCTACAATTTTCCCCATTAAAACTCAATAAAATATTTAATTTATTGATTTATAAGTATAGAGGATGGAGCCACAATTCCAATGTGCCTAATTTTTTGCAATTTTTTTAAGAAATGAGAAAGTTATGGTTATTTGAGTGCAAACAACATTTTATCCCCCAAGCTTGTTCAACACTTCGCATGACTGTTTATTAAAAAATGTAGATAAAAGTAATAATTTCTCCCTTTTCCCTATTTCATAATATTTCTTGCATTTAAATGGCCTTGGGAGGTCATTAAAATATTTGGTGGGCCCCACGCATTTAAATTTTAATAGGGGTCAACTCGGGAAGCTCACCAGCTGGCTCACTAAGTTAGAACCCCCTTGCATCTTCTGACCCCTTTCTTCACATCAAAATATAGCCCTAGCTCACCCTACATGGATTACCAACTCAGTGCCTCCTTTGATAACTCATCATTGACCTCGATACCCCACCATTTGTATTCCAGGTGTTTTTACATTGCGGGGAAATCCCCCTGAGCTGGCCCGTTTCCATTGTGCCCTCCATCCCCATGTCGGATGATTCATGTTCCCCATACACCATGCAAACCCGCGTACTTCTTCTGGCCTGAGCTCCAAGGTGGTAACCATTGCCATGAGCTGCAATGCTTTGTTATGCAGAAGTTTTAAGCCTGAAAGGAACTCGAGGCCTGAGTTCCTTCGGGCCCCTTATACCCCGATTGGCTCCATCGGTCAGAAGCCCTTGACACAAAACTCGTCTAATGAATCACTGAGTTGGCTCAGTGATCTGACCTTATTTTACATTACTTTCATCTTCACAAGAAGATTCCCCTTGGCTACCAAACTCACCTTCCTGGTGCCAAGTTCCTCTAAACTTCTAGCTGAGCCACCACCCTTCTAAGTAACCCTAAACTCCATGCCTTCAACCTCAAACTGACTCAGGGCTCACCGAGCTCCCATGCATTGAACTCAACCTACAATGTTTTTCATTTCTATAACCATCTTGGCAACCATGAAACCTACAACTCTCCACCCTAGACATCTCATTAAGCTAGGGAACAACTTGCCCAGCAGTTCGGCGAGCTAATATGAGATCCTAATCCAAATTTTCAATTTTTTCAAATTTCTTGTAATTTTTTGCAATTTTTTTGGATTTCCCAGTACTCCATTGGACATATGAGATGCTTGAAGGATTCTTGAACACATTATTAGACTTTTTTTTATTTTTAACCCACAAGTGGGTCCAAGTGCATCTCCTCCCATCCAGATGAGTTCTCGGGCTTATGAAACCCAGAAGAGGATAAAAATCCTCTTGTGACTTCAAAACCTTCCTGGAATCTTGTTGATGACTCTAAAACATAGAAATATGCCTATATATCCTAGATGGACCCATAAGGGCCTTTGACATCTACTTTAATATAAGCCTTTCAAGTTATCCATTTCACCTGGGAGATGAAAATGGACAACAATTTAGTGACTCGTGGGGAAATCTGGCTACTAAATGGGGTTAACCAGTGACCTAAATATATCCATTGGGTATGGAGTCCTTTCTGATCATGCAAAACTAATTTAAACTTGAAAACTTCAATCCCTAAGTCACTTGAAGCATTGCTTAAGGCTATCATCCACTGGTTTTCCCAACTTCATTAAGAAAATCTTAAAATTTACATGAGTGTAAAATTGTTTTGATCTAAAAAATATTCCCTCCTACAATATGATCTATGGGACCAAAAATTGACCTCCTGTAACTATCCCAAATCTAATCATTTGTCATCATGAAGCAAAAAACCAACTGATTACTTGACAAATATAAGGCACTGCAAAAACTTAGACATAGGTTGTTTAATAAGGTAATCTGGACTGTTATACAACTGATTTCCATCCTCTTGTGGGTTTCTTAGAACACTTTTAAAGGGATGGAAATGCTTATCACTGGAAACATGTAAGGTGCCATAGGACTGCCAATTACAATACACAAGTTTCCCCAAGACAGAATTTATGATTTTACAAGAGACATGAGAAGCTCAACTACTGATCTGCGAGAACAAAAGAATGAAAATACTAAAACCTATCTCTGATCTAGTTTTTAGTTGCTTTTATTTAAATTTTCTCTAGGATGGAAAATATTTCTTGTAACCTTGAGCCTCTTGCTGTAATATTTCTCTGGAAGCATGGTGAAGTGTGCAAAGACAACACTAGAAGAAATAAAACATGTTCCCAAGGCACTTAGGGAAACTCAAACCTATTCTAGTAACAAGATAATGTGCACAACCACTTAGAGGAATGAAAATTATAACTACTATGTACAAAGGGTGAGCTTTTACTTTAGTAACAATGCTTGAGGTAGATTCTATTGACTAGAATTTCAAGTTCTTCACCATCTAACTTATCCAGTTAGAAATCATTACTACTTTTGCACAATGTTATCATGTAGGGACCACTCCATATAGCATCAAATTTGGAAAGATTTCCTGGTTTTCCCCTATCAGCATCCCGCTTCAACACCAAGTCTCCCTCCTAGAACTTTTTTGCTTTAGCCTTCTTATCAAAACTCCTTTTGACCATTGTCTAATATTTCTCCATGGTTTGCATTGCATTCTCTCTTAGCTCTTCCAACTCTAGGATTTCTGCATATCTAGCTTTCATAGGCTCAAACTTAGATAGCTCTAGCTGCTTGAGAAGCTCTAATGTTAGTAATTCAAGCAATATGGGCATCCTTACTTCCATTTCATAAACTAGCTTGTATGGAGAGATTCCTATAGACCTCTTGGGTGCGATTCTATTATCCCATAAGGTGTATTTGAGCTTAATCTGCCATGTCCTCTGGTTTTCATCTAGAGTCATTTTGATGATTCTCAACAAATTCTTGTTTGTAGACTCAGCTTGCCCATTACCCTGAGGGTAATAATTATATGAAGTGTTGAGATATTCCATTCCTCATATCCTACTCGGTGATCTTCGTGCTAAGGAATGTTAGAGAATTTTATTATATGATAGTATCTGGGACACCAAATCTTGTTATTATCCCCTCATAGAATTCCAAGATGCTAGACTTATTTTCCTCCTTGAGTGTTATTGCTTCGGTCCACTTCGTAAAATAATCCATTTTTATTAGAATCCACTTATGGCCTTGGATTGAGTTTGGATTGATGACCCTAATGAAATCCAATCTCCACTGCATGAATGGTTAATCAAATGAAATTGGGTGGAGTGGTAGTGCTGCTAGCTTTTCTTTACATGTAAAAATACAAAAAATTTACACTTTTTGATCCATGTATAACAGTCACTAAAAATTGTAGGCCAATAGTAACAAGCCTTCATGATCTTGAGATTTTTTACTCATGGATAAAAATGGCCTTCATATTCCTCTTCATGGAACTCACGTAGTACTTTCTCCATTAGATTGGTCGAGACACACCTTAGGAGAACCTCATTTACATCTTTCTTGAATAATATGCCATCAATGAGAGCATGCGGAATGGATTGGAGTCTGAAATACCTTCTCTTTTCCTTGATCAACTCCTGAGGGCATAGACCTGTTTGAAAATAATGCATCATACCTTAGGTCTAACAAGGGGTGGGCATATCATTAGCTGGTTTTTCTTTATTATCTTACAACATTAGGATAGCTTCTTCTCCATCATTTGATTCAACATGCTAATTGGAGGCTAGCTATACACACAAGATTTTACCACAGACCAGCTTGGTCACTTTGATTTCTATATCATATTCCATCACACGGGTGATCAAACCTTCACTTTTCTCATTCAAATCCTTTTTTAGGAAAAATTCCTTGACCCCAGCATGAGACACTAGCAATTGAATTTTTTTGTTTGAATCCAAGTGTCTAAATTTTTTCATGCTCCTACTAATAGCGGACATGTTTTTCAATGAAGGAATACCTCATTTCATATTCTTCCAATATTTTACTAAAGAAAACTATGTGATGCTCAGATCCTTATTTTTTCATCTTAGCAGAGATTGTGTCTGAACCACCAAAGGCATAGAGAATGAAATTATTTGAGAAGTCTAGATTAATGAGAGTTAGAGATTAGGATATTTCATATTTAATGGCCTCAAAACTCTCCTTTCCCTCTGCTATCTATTTGAATGCCATACTCTTCTTTAACTTCATGTATCTTTGGAAAACTTGTCTGAGATGAAAAAGGTAATCAGTTGCATTCTTGGAGAAAATAGTGATATCATCAAGATAAACAAGAACCATCTTGTTAATCATTCCCTTGAATTCCATATCCATTTCTCTTTGGAAAGTATCTTTGGCATTTGATATTCCGAAATGAATTTTTCTATAAGCATGTTTGCCCCATTTTATGGTGAAGGCTTTCTTGAACTAGTTATCTTATTTCACCATGATTTGATTGTAACCCAAGTAACCATCTAGGGGTGAGAACCTTTCCGATCCAGATATTTCTTGCAATATTTGTTCCATGGAAGGAAGTGGATAGTGGTCCCTGAGATAATCTCTATTTAAGTCTCAGAAGTCCACACATAATCTGATCTCTCAATTTCTCTTCATACCTAGCACTAAATTTTCTACCCAACTTGAGTTTTTGATAGGAAAGAAAATGTTTTCCTAAATGAGTTTGTTCAATTCCTTCCTCATGAGAGACTTAATATGAGGATTCATCATCCTTTGCTTCTTTCTAATGGGCTTGGATTCTAGATTCAATTCAATAGTATGATGTTCCAATCTTAGATCGAAGCCTCTCAAATATTTATAACTCCAAGAAAAGATATCTGGAAAGTCTTGAAAATTTTGAATGAAATCATATTTTTCTTAATGAGTACTTACTTTTCCAATTTGGAGCATTTTGTCTTTCCCAACTAAAATGGACTTTGAGTATTTACCTTTGACTTGAATGTTATCCTTCTCCTTATGAAAGTGATCATTAGGATTGAAGATTAACTCCAAAGTCACTATGCCTTTCGGGAGTTTGTTTTTCTTTAATTGAACCACTTGATCACCATATTATTGTTGTCTTGATTCCTATTGGAGAACTTAGCTTCTTCTTGTAATAAATTGATGACTTTTTTATCATTTTCAAACACTTACCAACTTGTGTTGTTTTTTAGAAAAACTATCCTTATAACTACTTTGATATGGGGATGAGTTTGATCTCTCTTGATATTTTCAACAACATCAAATGCTGCCCAAACTGCTGCAAGCTTATCTACAGCCTCATTCTTCTTTCTTGGGATAGAATTAATGTTAAATGCCTCAAAATATTCAATGAGATCACATACCTGGTTCTTATATCTCCTAAGAAGATCGTTCTTGGGAGCTTTGACCCCTCTAATATGATTTACAACTAGTTCATTATCTCCAAAAACTTGCAATTTCTTAATACCTCTTTTCCTTGCCCAATGTAATCCATGGATCAATGGTTCATATTCAATCATGTTGTTAAAACAACTGAATTAAAAGAGAAAAGTTGAGTAGTAATTTATACCTTGAGGTGATGCAAGCATGGCTCCTCCTTCCAATGCCTTGTTTACTCTTTGAGCCATCAAAGGATAGTTTCCACACTTCATTGTCATTTTTATCATATAATTTGGTGATGCTAGGGAGAGGTGGATTTTCTTCATGGAAATAATAAATACCCAACTGATCTTATTCTATCTCTTTATATAGATCATGGTCATGTTTCTTGTTTTCCCATTCATTAAGATTCAGGTCCAGAATACCTCCAACCTTAGTATTTTCCTCTGGAGTGCTTGGACATTCTTCTTTGTTAAAAGTTGAGCAATTGGCATTGATTGGGATCAATTCATGAGGATTAATGTGGAAATTTTCAATAGGTTCAGATGAGATTATAGCTTTATATCCAAACCTTGTTTTGAAAATTATGTGTGACCAATCAGCTGATAAGTACCCACCGATTTTAGTAGGGAAATCTCGAGACAAACACATATCAAAGAGTGGTTGTAAGTCAATTACTGACACATCTTGTTAGATCATGACATTGGGGTATACATGAAAGGTTAGGCTTAAGTCTTTGATTATCCCAAGTGTTCCCATTGTTGTCCCATCTAGTTGCACTAATCCCTTTAACATTGTTTCATATTTTAGACGTAGCTGATCTATAATTTTCTTTGGCATCACTAAGTTGCTTTCTACTGAATCAATCATGCAGTTGTGTACAAGGTTTTTCACAATTATTAAAGACACATAGAATGGTGGATGTTTTAAGTTTTTTACCCATTGAACCTCTTTCTTGTTGCACAACATTGGTGAGAACCTTTTCTTGATCCCTAGATAGCTCATTTTATATCGACCAATTTTCCATGGTTGTTTGCAATAGATCTCTTTAGCCCAGAATTGCCAATGACTCCCACATTGAGATGCTTACATTTGTTTTTGTCATTTTATCGATGATTTTAAATGGGAGTGGGCTATCCTTTTATTTCCCTTTTTTGGCACAACCTTCTCTTGCACATGAGCTACTACAACTTATACATGAATTAGTCTATAAGGTGGTTTGAGCTTATTTTGTACATTCGGGGATACACTTGGATTGCCTACTCCTTGAGGTGTGATAGGAGGTTGAGAAGCACTTTCATTTGATGATTGTCATTTCTCTATATTCCTCTTCTTAGACCCTTTTTTGGTTGCAACACCTTGAGAAGGGGTCTGATTTATTCCACATAAATCCTCAGCTTTCCATTTTACAAGTGTAATCTCACTTGGAGGTGCTTCTTGAGTAGCTTCTTGTTGTTGATTTTCTTCGTGGTTTATTTCCTAGGACACACTGATAGTTTTCACCATCAAGGATTGATTCAGAGAACCATTGAAACATGTTTCTTGAATATGGGGTTGTCCACAAGGAAAACACCATTCATATTCTTGTGCCATGTTGTTTTGAACTAGGACTAAGGCTCTAGATGAAGAGGCCAACATTAGGATTGTAAGGCTGAAATGGTTTATTAGCAAGAGGTTGTCCTTTATTTTGATTAGTATCTTGAGAAGGTGGTATATTAGGCTGATATGGAGACGTATTGGGTTAGAACTGAGAATGATAAGGCCTATAATTTTTAGCATGTTTCCTCTTAAGTGTTAGCAACTCATTTCCTAGATTTTGTAATTACTTCATGACTTCTTAGAGTTTATTTGAAGTGTTAGAAGAAGAAGTGGAAGCTTCACTAGAAGTCTAATTTTTTGGAGTAGGAATGGGGGCTATTATAAGTGCTTGAATAGAACTTGGATTCCCCATTTGTGGATAAAGAGGCATATGTGTCCTAGGTGTAAGTTTATCAGCTTGAATCAAGCAATTCTCAACTCTAATGGCTATGTTATAAGCTCCTAGTAATGTTGTACCTCCCATAGAATGTATCATCATGGATATATCATAATTAAGATGTTTTAAGAAATAGAGGAATGCACCTTCAGTAGCTGGCCTGATTGTAATCAGAATCCTATCCACGTTCTTTGGAATCTTAAATTGAAATTAGTCATTTGTTTTCTTGGTGCTCTCTCTATTGTGGTTAATTACTCCAACAAAGATTATTTATCTTCCTTTTCTCCAAACTGACCACAAAGATCTGTGCACAATTGATCCCAATTATAAATTGATTTGTCCCCTAAGCTTATGAACCACTGTAAAGATTTACCTTTGAAATAAGAAGCTAAAATGTTCACTACCACATCCATCTCAGAAATCTCATGTATGGCACAAACATTTGCAAGGTCTTGAATGTGATCAGTGGGATTTGTATGATTTTCTCTAGTAAGATAAGGAACATTCTTTAATGTTTCCATAGGAATTGGGTTTTGTGCATTGAGATTGAGCAGAGTACTACTCATGAAATTAAAAAATAGATTAGGTGGTGGTTGTGTAGTCATCCTGATTGGTCCAAGAACCTTGGTTGATAGGAGAAATGGCCTATCATGTGGAGGTGTTGACAAGGTTCTGTTCGGTGGAGATGGAGATCTCTTAACTTTCCTTCCCCTTCTTCCTCTTCTTGGAGATAGCTAAAAATAATCAAAAATACCTTGTTCTCTTGTTCTTGATTGAGATTGAATCCTTCTCATAAACTTGAACCACTAGAACTACTGAAACTAATGGAAATATGACCCTAAGAGTCATCAAATGTGCTATTATAAATCCTCTAAAGGCTGAAAATTCAACAAGGTGCACATCCAATCTTGGTAACCTAGAAGAATTAACCTCTGGTCCCACAGGGCATGCCAAAACTATTATCATTGAATCAAAACACCCTCTAATTTCCTAGCATGTGAGTTTGTTAAGGCAAGCAATGTGACTTGGTAACATGGAATTATCTCAAGGTGTGGGACCTTGCAGTTGAGATAAATCTCCATAGAAAGTTGGTTATTCTTCTTAAACTAATGAAACAACTAACTATAGTGAAGGAAAATCTACTAACTACTCCTAATCTATGATTTCCAAGGGACCTGAGAGAGGGAGAAGCTAGAAAGTGAAAATTCTACACTAAAGGAGGTGACAGCACTAAGAGAAGGGAGTAGGGAGTCTCTCCAATGGGTGAAAATGGAAGAAAATGCAGAACAGAGAGGGTGGAAGTGATCACCACAATCCAAAAACAAAACTCAACTAACCATTTTAATGAAGGAACAATAATAATAGACCCTCTAAGAAGAATAAAATAAGCATAATACACCTGCAATTGAAATGAAAAGGCAAGAGAATGCAAAGACACAAGAAAGGCAAGAAAGATATACGCAAACACAGTCCACTACAATGCAAGATAAAATCCTAGATCATCATGAAAGAATTCCAAAATTGAGGCTTGCAGCACATTGGTGTTCCTAAAATAATTTTGGCGTAGTTTTGTTACCTGATAATCCCCCTCATAAAATGAGAGGTTACTACAATTTATAGAAAAAGAGAGAGAGGAGGGAGAAGTTGAAAATCTTGAAATTTCCCTTTCACCCACTTGTAAAGTACAATTATTAGCTTTAACTCATGATGGGAAACCTGAAAAATCCATCCCTTGCTATCTTGTAACTTGCAACAGAAGAAAAATGGCTACCCATGCTCATTAAATGCATTTTCAACCACCTACAAGCCATCATTTGAAACTACATTTTTTTCTACATTTTTCCCAACCAAAACTCCATCAAATCTTTAATTTCTTAGCTACTGAGTAAATATGATGGAGCCATAATTCTAACGAGCCCAATTTTGTGCAATTTGGATGAGAAATGAGAAAGTTTTGGTTGTTTGAGTGCAGGAAGCTTGTTATTCCCCCCAAGCTTGTTCAACACTTCACACGAATGTGTATTAAAAAATGTAGTTAGAAGTGATAATTTCTCCCTATCCCTATTTCATAATGTTTCTTACGTTTAAATGGTGTTGAGAGGTCACTAAAATATTTGGTGGTCCTTACGCATTTAAATTTTAATAAAAGGGGGGGTCTAGTGTTGAACATTTGAAATAGGGACCAACTCAGCTAGCTTGTCAAATGTCTCACCGAGCTAGCACCCCCTTGCATTTTTCAACCCCCTTCTTCATGTATGGCTACAGCCCCAACTCACTCTACATGCATTTCCATCTCGAATCCTCCTCTGAAAACTTGGCGTTGACCTTGTTGCCCCGCCATTTTTTATTACGGGTGTTTTTACATTGCACGGAATTCCTCCTAAGCCGGCTCATTCCCACCGTGTTCTCCATACCTGTGTCAGCCGATCCATGTTCCCCATGCACCATGTAGACCCACATCCTTATTTCATCCTAATCTCCTAGGCATGAACACCTCCCCAAGCCACAATGCTTTGTTATGTGGAAGTTTCAGTCCCGTGAGGAACTCGCAGCCCGAGTTCCTCCGGGTCCCTTATACCCCAACTGGCCACATTAGTTGCAAGCCCTTGACATAGAACTTGTCCAATGACTCAAAAATTTGGCTCATTGAGCCAACCTTACTTTGCACTACTTTCATCTTCACTAAAAACTTCTCCTTGACTTCCAAACCCACCTTCTTGGCGTCGAGTTCCTCCGAACTCCCAGCCGAGTCATCACCCTTCTAAGTAACCTCGAACCCCATACCTTCGAGCTCAGCCCGACTCAAGGCTTGCTGATATCCCATGCACTGAACTTGACCTACAATGTTTAACATGCTTATAACCAACTTAGAGACCATGAAACCTACAACTCTCCACCCTACACAGCTCACCAAGCTAGGGAATAGCTCGGCGAGCTGGTCTATGTTCCTAATCCAAATTTTCAATTTTTTCAAATTCCTTGCATATTTTTTACAACGTTTTTGGATTTCCTAGTACTCTAAGGGCCATTTGAGATGCTTAAAGATGTCTTAAACATATTATCAGATAGTTTTGTTATTTTTAACCCGTAAGTGGGCCCTAGTGCATCTAGCCCCATCCGCATGAGTTCTCAAGCTTTTGAAACCCAGACGAGGAAAAAATTTCTATCGTGACTTCAAAACCTTCCTGAAATCTTGTTGGTTCCTCTAAAATACATAAATTTTCCTATATAGCCCAAATGGACCCATGAGGGCCTTTGATAATTACTTTAATATAAGTCTTCCCAGTTATCCATTTCACTTGGGAGATGAAAATGGACAACACAATTCATGTGATGAGAAGCACCAAAATCTATAACCCAACTATCTGCACTTGGTGACTGAGATCTCCAAACAACATTAATTATTTTCCATTTTGATTAGAAGGAGGTGGAGTGGAGACAAAAAATTTTTGTTTCTTAATTGCATCCTTTAAGGCTTACATTCACTTATAACACCTATTTTTTTTCATGATCACTACCCCCACAAAAATAGCATGAAAGGCTAGACTTATGCTTAGGTTTAGAGTAGTTTTCTTTGGGTTTAGGAGCACTTTGAGATGGATAAGGGGTGAATTTGGATTTATATTTTATTTTTCCCTTTCCCTTAAGATTAGATGTTATTAATGCCTTTTGATAGGTGGAAGACTCGAGGTTAGACAATTTGGATTCTTCCCTAGTAATTCTTTCACAAAATGTTTCTAAGTTAGGCATTTGGAATGTGTCACCTAAGGCATCCATTCTAGAGAGAAAGGTAGTACAAAATATTTTGAATGGACCTCTCAACTTGGATAAAATTAATTAAACACACCCTTCATCTTTCTTCTCTCTTCCATTCCCCTTCAATTGTGTCAATAAAGGCTTGAACTTAGTAAGATGGTCTATAATTAATGGAAAAAATTTAGGATTAAGAGAGGTGATCTCAATTTCAAGTTACATGGCTCTCATGTGATCCACCTTATCAAATAAACCCTCTGATTTCTCCCATATTTTGAAAGGAGAGTCACATTGCTCCAAATGAAGCAAAATACTATCACTTACATAACTTCATGTCAAACCCATACACTCATCCAATTTGCATTGGTACTAAAATTTCACATATTCTCTAGTGAACACTGGTTGTTCTGAAGAAGTTCAAGCCCATAATCCTTTGCATTTAATTATTTTTTCCTTTTTTGGATTATGTGTTGTTAATGGCTCTATTTGATCTAGTGTATAAGTAGATAAAGATGTCATTCTCAAAAATCACCAAAAAATGCAAGAATCAGATAATGCAACAAGACCCCCTAGATTTGGAGCTTTACAATTGAGTATGTGTTACAATATGGCACTTTATAATTTTAGTAAATTTCTCAAAATAAATATTTCTAATGGAACAAGCATGAAAAAATAAGTATTTTTGCAAAAAAAAATGACGCTCAAATCTGAGTTACCAGTCAAAAAATACAAGCTTTTGAAGTTTATGCTCTCTTATTTATTTTAGTTAGCACTATAAAAAAATAAAATGCTCTTTCCTTCACCCAAAAAATTAAATTAAAGGGAGCTAGAGTTAAGCACCTACTAGTATGAATCACAAGCTTAAGCCCTCATATGACCATACCATATGACCAAGGGCTAAGGATTGTGATGGGTGTGGAACACCATACTATAAATTATGAATATATGAATATTAAAAAACCTTTTTTTCAAATGAAACTTACAGACGGATGTCAACTGCAATAACTTGTTGTAATACTATAAAAGTAACAATAAAAAAATAACTTTACAAAAACCTTTGCAAACAAATGAGCAGAAATATCATTTGTATTATTATGGAACTCTATGAAGTACAACGAGAAAGGTCCTTGCTTATATAGAAAAGGAAGATAAATCTAAGAACTAATTAAGGTCATAGATCAATCCATAAATCAAGGAAATAACTTGATCCGAAAATAATCAGATTATTACTACCTGATCTTGGACCCTTATAGGCTTTAATTATTACGGGCTCTTCTGCTGCGCGTAAAAAGTTCACTCGCCAGTGTATCTTTCAGATCTGCAATATTACAGCGCAGATTTAAACTTTATTTTTGGGTGTACTTGCTGATTTTCTGGTTTTTCTGTCAAAAACCAGCAGCATGCACTTTTCTGAATATTTAAAAACTATCCTCCTTGAAAAACCGATTGCGGTTAAATGACAAATAACAGCGAGGATAAGATGGCAGGGAAGATAGTAAGCTGATTTTTCAGATCTGGTTTTTAATTTCAGAGGGTTTAGAACATTTCAGAAAATAGTTAAAAACTTAGATCTACGGAAAATGATGATTTTTGATAAAAACTCAGCGAACTAAAGATATGTAACAGGCCCAGATCTATGATTCTCAGAAGAAAATTTTCAATTTGAGTACTTTTGCAAATTTTTAGGATTTTTAACAAAAAGGTTTAGATTTGCAAACTGGCAGCAACCTGCTGATTTTTCCTAATTTTTTATTTTACTACCAGCATAGATCTGACAGATTTATCTGTTTCTGTTGGCGAAATCTGTTAGAAAATCCGATCCCCAGCGGAGTCGCCAAAAACTGTTGGTCCGAAAATCTGTCGCGTGGATAGATCTATGGATAGATGGGCCAACGGTGTGCAGGGCTTAGCCCCTCTTTGAGACAGCAAAGCGAAACTGGTTTATTGCTACTTCTACTAGCAGGAACCTATGCAAGTCTCACAGATTCTGCCTTCGGGGGTTGGGATCTCATCCCAGTAGAGTGTTCTAGGCTGCGAAGAGAAAGGAATAAAAGAAGGAGAAGAGAAAGAACAGATCCGAAGGAAGAAAAGAAATGAGTTCCAAAGCGGAAGGGTCAGAAGATCTATGCTTTGGGCTTGGTAGTAAACAGAGCCAAACCTACTTGCATAAATAAACAAAGCAATACTGATAAACAAGTGACGGAAAAGTAGATATGAATTCAACAGGTAAGACACATGCAGATCTAACATAAGAAAGATCTTTAATGTATAACACAGTTATTGAGCACAAAGTCTGAATAATTGTATTAATTGTTTTTATCTGTTACAAGAAAGCTCAAAGTCTTTCTCTCCTCACTTCTATTTCTATCTGAAAAATGTTCACCTCCTTGAATACAACAAGTATTCTAGTATTTATAGAAAGTGAGGGAGAGAGAAGGCAAAATGGAGCCAACCACTTATTCACAAGATATTTACAAAATATCCAAAAGTCATGTTGACTTTGACAACTTGGATGGATGACATCATCCCATGATGCAACATGGATGATGTCATCGTTTGTGCCAACACACTTCAGATATTTCGAAGAGAAAGTCGGAGAATAGAGAGGAGGAGAAAGAAGAAGAAGAAGAAGAAGAAGCTATTCATCATCATCATCCTGTGGCCTAAAAGGGGTCGCCTGTTTCTGATGCTGATCAGGAGATGAGATGTGGAACTGAGCGCGGTATTCCAAGAACTTGCTGATCATTGGCCCAAATTGATCTTGTGATGGATCCTTGTGCCATTCACTGATTGCTTCGCAAGTCTCCCGCTCGTCTATGAGCTTTTCCGGGAGTTTGGAATAATCTTTACCTGCCTCGATTAGGGATCCGATGAAGTCCCTACAGGCCAGTAGGTTGTTGATGGATTCGATGTCGAAAGTGACTTCTGGCCCTGTCCCTTGAGAAGCTAACTCCTTGAAAATTCGGATAGTATCGTCAGCTGATCTCAAGGTGAGGGAAGGAGTGAGCAACCCTGGAGTCATAGATAGAACAATCTTCTCCATTTGATGCATCGCATCCAGGGCCTCTTCCTTCACCTTGTCTATCTTCTCTAACACAAATTCGAGCTGATCTATCCGATAGTCCAGAGTGGACATGGTCTTGTTGAGGGTCCTTGGATGACCGAATACTCCAAACTTGACCAAATCTTCGACTGAACAGTCGAACATTTGTTGGAAGGCCTCGTGTTGGAGTCTGGCGTTTTCGAGCTCTTCTGATACTGGACTTGCTAATGTTTGGAGTTCCTTATTCGCCTTCTCGATGTTCAGGTATAAACTGATATACTCGGCGATCACCTTTTCACTATCCTTAAGGATTTGGCTCCTCCAAGCAGAAACAGCCATACCCTGCTCGCCGATCTTTGAATATTCATTGATCTTCTCCTGACTGAGCAGCTCAGGAGTCTCGGCGGCAGTTGTGGGAGGTGCACTTCCCATCTTCTGTAGGGCTTGAAGCAGGTATTTATTCTGCTCCTTCAGTAGCCTCTTTTCTTCCTTTGTTTCTTGAAGCTTTTCGCAGAGTGCATCAACTGCGGAAAGAGCTTCCCCCTGGAGACTTTCAGAGGATGTCCCCATTGTGACTTGGGTCACTGTGAAATCTGCCGGAGACAGATCTTTTTTCTCTTTGGTGGGATCAGGGTAGGCTATTTCCATAACCCTCTCACCTGCAGCGCTCTTGGAGAAGCGTGTAACCGGCTTGTGCTTCTTTGCTCCTTTAGCCGGAATGACTGAAAAGTCCATCGGAGCGATGGGGACTTTCCTCTTTGGTTGGCTCAGCTGCTGAGAGATCCAAGCTGGTCCTATTGAAGAAGGACCAGAGACAGAGGGGGAGGCAGCAACGGTAGAAGAGGGGAAGAACGTGGAGACACGCGGCGGCGGCATTGAAAGAATAGCCGAAGACATGCCCACGGGAGGAAGGGAAACCGCAGCTGTAGAAGACATGGGAAGGGAAGGGAGCCCGGAAATGAGGGAAGAAATGGAGGAAGACAAATCAGCGAGAGAGGAGAAGATGGACGAAGAGGCAGGGGAGAGAGTAGAAGAAGAAGGAGAGGACACAACCAAAGGAGTGGTGGCCGACATCTGAGGAAGGGGAGGAAAAGAAGAAGAAGGGATAGAAGGGACCTCTGTAGTTGTAGCGATGCCGACATCCTGGGTGGATGGGCGTATAGGACTATCCTCTGTCAATTCCTTCTCTGGCGAATCCAGGGTTATTACTTGTTCAGGCTCTGAAGGAAGAGGACTTTCAGGGGCTTCCTCCTGAATGGTGCTAGGCTCACCTTCCGCAGCTTTGCCTTTTAGCTGCTTCTTTGACCTTGGAGGTGCATTACCCAAAGGAGAAGTTGTAAAATCTACACTGAGGTAGATTAACCCATTCATGCGGCACCAATGCTCTGTTCTCCGCATAGTCTCCTTGACCCTCTCCTCGATTGTCTGAGGAGCCTTGCTTCTGTCAATGTCCGGGAAGGGCCAATCATCCCCTTCTGTGTCATTATACACTTTGTCTACTTCGTCTTCCGTGGTTTGGAAGCCTTTTGGGACAATGGCCACTCCGTAATGGATGATTTCCGTTAATGCCAAGCGAGAGTGATCCTTTCTTCTGAGTTCTACCTCATGGAGAACGTCAATGTAGATATCCTCAATCTGAGGGACATGAATCGGATCAAGCTTAGCCCTTGGTAGACAGCCCCTAGGGTCGAATGTAGGCCTTGCTGGGAAATCATGCTTTAGGTTGAGCAATTCTAGCTCAGCAAACATCTCCTTCGCCTTGTGATAGCTGGAGCATGTGTAACGGCCTACTGTGAGGGGGAAAGGAGTTCCGCCCTTCTTTCTCTTGAGGCACTTTTCATGGTATGTGACGAGCTGTCTTGACAGTTCCAATAAAATCAGCTTTGGTCCAGCATACCTTGGCAACCTGGTTGGTTCGCCCAAAAAGTTGACCGCCCTCAGATAGGTGAATGTGGGAAACTGGGTGAACAAGGCCCCCCACTTCTCTGTGACTGCCACTATGTTTTTGGTCGTGCGGCCATGAGCTAAGTTCGGGCGCAACATGCACATGATGTGGTAGAAGAAAACATCATTGATCTTAGCGAAGTGTTGGATGCTGTTCTCCAGCTTCAGCTCTTGATAGTATTCATATATTTTGGCCTGAGGCCAAGTTCCACTTCGGTGCAGCCCTGGATAATCCCTTTCAGACGCAGCAGCATACACTACGTAGGAGTTCATGTGGAACACTCCTGTTGTAGCGAACTGTTGCAGTTGCTCGGATATTGTGCTGCTTATTATCTCCCCCCAGCAGAAACGCTGATCGGGCAGATTCTTATTCATTGTTTCCAGGTATCGCAGCATCCACTTATGGAAGTAGTGAGCATCTGAAAGACCGAAGACTCTGCTCAGGAAGGTGATTGTATCACTGAGTTCCTCTGAGAAATCACTCCGGTGGATAGTTTGAGGCCACCGGGTCACTACCTTCTTATTCTTAAGGTAGACCTCATTCATTAACTGCATGCACTGGTCCTCGTTGTCCTCCCAAGCCTTGATGCATTCTTGCTGGCTAACAGCCACATAGTTCCGGTGATGAGGGATGCCAAGCATTAACTCAAAGCGACGGGCAGTAAGGTTTATAACTACCTCGCCCTTGCTATTCTCGACACATCTTGTGTCTTTGTTGAAGGATTGTGCAACAACCATCATAAACTCGTTATTAACAGCACTGACAGGAATCCCACCGGCGAAGTGCAGGGCGCTGCCTATCAATTTATCCATCCATGGACTCCTTGTCACTTTCTGAGTCCTTACCCAGAATTCCTCTATGTCAATGTGGCCCAGTTCAGAATCCCTGACATCCATATTACACTCTGCCTGTGATTCGGGCATCCTGACCCTCTGATATTTGTATTTCATTTCTTCTTCTGTTAGCTTTGCCTTCCCTCTTGGTTTGGTGGGTCTCTTGCTTGACGTAGACATGTGTTCTTCAAGGCTTATCTGATGATCTGCACGTAGAAGGAGCGAAACCCAATCCAAGAAGCTTGAATTAGTCATTTGATCTTCCATTGGAATACTAGCAGAAGAAAGAGTTAGAACTTTTAAGGTTCGGGACGCAGGGCGCATGAAAAATGTATATAACAGGCTGAATAGTCAAGGCGCACAGGAAAAGGGTGCAACAGAGGTTAAGTTGGCGCCAAAGGCGCATGGCGCATGGATGAAGCAGACTGCATTATATAGAAGGGCGCACAGGAAATGCATGTTACATTGAGATTTGGTGCGCCCTTTGGCGCATGGGCAGATTGTGCAACATGGAAAAAAGGCGCGCCAAAGGTATATGGCGCGGCGCATGGAGGGTCTACACAACATCATGTACTTGCAACGGAAGGTGCGCCCGCGCCTTGGAGGCTTTACACTTGCGCAAATAACTCTTGCGTTGCATGGAAGCTGGGCGCGCCCTTTAGCGCATAGAAGAGGGATGCAACAGGAGTAAAAGATGCGCCAAAGGGATATAAGGAGGCGCGGGTTTTGAGCGTGTTACGGGCCGAAAGGGTGCGCTTAGGGGCGCATGATTCTTGACTGCAGCATGGGGGATAGACGCGCCGAGGGGCGCGACTGTCTAAGGTGTAACATGACGCGACAGCGCTCCACGTGAAATACCAAAACACTTAAACATTTAAACATTCTTCATTCTAACACTCACAAAGGAGGCTTGGTGGAACTAGGCCCTAAAAAAAGGGTTTTCAACCACACCAAGCCTAATCAAACCAACTCCCCCTACAAACTGGAAATGAGGGAGGGAGAGGATGAAGAAGTTAAAATATGCGGGATAGGGGAAGAACCAGCCCAATGCAAAATGACATTTAAAACAGGCCATCAAACGAAAACCAGACCGAGCACACCAAAGCACAAAAATGAAAAAGAGGATGGACCTCTTACCTTCGAATGTATAATGACGGTTTGGAAAGCGGGTCCACAGAGCGAATGACAATTGACAGAGCAGAGCTGACACACCCAGAGCAACCACGTGCCTTGACAAAATGCAATGAAAATGACATGGCGCGCACAGGTATATATAACAAAATTTGTCATTAATGCGCCACCAACCTTTTGAAATGGTGCATGGAAACGGCTGTCGACAGGGGAAAGCGTGCGCCCTTTGGCGCATGGAAGGAAATGACAACAGGAGAATGAGCGCGCCTTTGGCGCATCAAACGAGTTGTCGACACGAAGCTATGTGCGCCCTTTGGCGCACCAAAACTTGATGTAACAAAGATATTACGTGCGCCCTTTGGCGCACCAAAAACTTACTCAACATCCTTTGGCGCACCGAAAGACGTGCTAACATGGAAAACCATGCGCCAAAGGCTTTTAAGGAGGCGCATCAAAAATTGATGTTGCAAGGCAAAACCATGCGCCCAGCCAAAAAAGGCTCAAAAAGACTAAGTTCAAAAACTGAATTTCCCGGGAAGGGATTTTACAATATTTTGAACGCGAAGGATCCCTATCGAGGGATCAAGACAGAATTTTTGGTATGGTTATCGGTAAAATTGCCCTTGTCAATTTTACAGGATAACAAGTTGTGAATACTTATCTGGGGACTATCCCTGAGCGAAACTCGGGGGTAGAGAATCCTTAGATCACATGTATCTATGTATTGGGCAACTTCTGTCAGAAGTTTAGTTGTGAAGACTGTTGGTATTGATTCAGTTGGAGACACTTGAATGTTTTCGTATGCAATTTGACTTTAAAAGCTTAACACACTGGCTGTGAGTAAACTTGTACAAAGAAGATAGCAAGCTCTACTTGCTGAAGATCCTTGTAGATATCTGCCATGCTGATACACAAGCTCCTGTTGAAGCCCTGATCCAGTTACGTGTGATGGAAACTACTTCTGATCTAAGTCCACGCTGTGCATTGACTTTTTAAGGGCGACTCTTTCTAAAGGTTGAATCGTGTTTTCCGTTCAGTTCAATTCCTGTTGAATGCTGTACTGGGCTTGTACCATTACAAGCACGAGATCTCCCATTTGAAAATTCCTCTGCTATAATTTTCGTATTAGCTCGACCTAGGTTCTTCACTTTGATTCTGATGATTCAGTGATCCTGTCGAGGCGACTTCTGTAAAGTCCATGCTGTATATTCAAGTTCCGCAAGATACATGATTCAGTTTTCCAGTTTGAACTGTGAATATAGTGTTCATCTTCGATTGCTCGTGGAATAGTCACTGTGTTGGCATCTGGATACGTTCTTCTGTTTTTGGTAGTTATCTAGCACTCTGGTTGACTGAGATAACAGGGGTTCCTAAGTTGTGCCATGTCAAGCGATGGCGTTGGGGGTATTGCGGTTATGTTTACAAAGAATCGATATGGAAAGACTCTGTTGCCAGTCTATTTAGGATGGATTTTCATCTACTAATATTGCGTATGTCACGGGTTAGGTCTAGTATTGCTTAATAGCTGGATTCCGTGATTTTTATTATTGGATTTTGATGAAAATTTAGTTTCTTTTTATTATCTCGACTGATTCAGTCACATGCATTTAATGTTATTGCATTATTCGTGAGAATTCGGTGCAGTCCTGAATATGATTGGGATGAATTCGTGAGAATTCGGTGCGCACCAAAAACTCACTCAACAGCCTTTGGCGCACCGAAAGCTGTTTGGACGTGAGGACATAGCTTGTCCTAGCACTCAATTGAGGATTGAGTGCACCAATTAAAATAATTCCCCATGCGTGAATGGTCCATTGATAAAGGACCGCTTAGGGGGAGGGCAGCCAACTGGGGCGTGCCGACGAATTGTTGGCAGGGTTCACACTTTCCCACCCAGGTAGCCGCCATCTTGAAAGAGCGTCGGCCAGTAGTACTGGATCGAATGATCTTGCATGTGCTGTCACGAAAGAAGAAAAATGGCCTCCAGGCTGAATTGTGAAAACTTTCCCAGCAAGTTTTACTGTTGGGGCTTTTTCAACACATCGCAGGCAGACACCGTCTACCCGCACTTATATAAACCGTCATCCCGATGACTTGTACGCGCAGTTTCTGTACTCGCGTCTCTTGGTTTCCCCAATCGCCTCCCACAAACCATCATAAGAAGGAATCTGAAGTAAAGTGACGCCAGTCCGTGGATCCTCTGAATTATTTAGGGGATACTTAGTAGGGCCCCTATAGAAGGGGAATTGGATTTAGGACGGTACAGTTTTCCTCTGGTTAAAGCGTGCCCGGGCCATAGGAGACATTATTCTCGCTTACCAGTGGATTCATGCTTCTTGTCTGGCAGGTGCATACACTTTTAGTGTTTGCTGTGGATATTTTGGATTGTTTAGCATACTGCCCCTTACGCTGCGCCGCTGTTTAAAGGTTTCCCGCCTTGCCCGCTTAATTATGCTTTTTATCTCTCGCATTTTTTCTTCTGCAATTCTCGTCCTAGCACTTAACCTTTTCTCTACTTGTGGGAGGCCTTTTCTTACCGTTGGCTTAATCTTGTATTCTTTTTTTTCTTTGTTCTCCACAAATAGCTCATTTTAAGTTCGTTGGAGTCCATACGATGTCTGTCAGGGTCCTTGCCAATTTTAGTTATATTACCACTACAAAACTAAACAACATCTTTCCTACTTACCTCGACCTTCTCGTCCTCTTAGCGGGCCTTTTTCTGGCTCGACGCAGACTGTATGCATCCTTTTTCCTATTGACTCCAAAGCATAGTAACTACGGCCCTAACTACGGTTACATTATCTAGACCCGTATGTCCCGTTGGAGCTTTCATTAGGCCTGCGTTTTGGGCGTGAGATTGATACGGCACCCATGTCTTTCGGTACTCGTTTTTCTACCCGTTTAACTTACCTTGTCTTACATAACCTCGCGGTTTATTCCCGGTATAAAGGTGGTTCCACTGGGAACGTAGGGGACGTGCCTACTATCTCAGGACCTTTTCTACCGAGGGAAAGGCGCTCGTGATACTGTACTGCCTTAGTAGGCCTCTCCCATCGGGGCTTTTGTGGTCACATGCTACTAAGTAGGGATCATGGCGTCCCTATTTGGCGCCCTCAAAGAGCTCTTTCCCCCACGCATCCCATATGCGAATTTCCTTAAATTCGTATTCGGTACCCTTAGTCTGATATCTTACTCGCGACCATGGTGTGCTTATATTTTTTGTCGTGTGGACATTTAGGCATGCCTTTGTGTAAGCAACGGCCAATCGGAATGACTGTTCATCCTCATCCCGTTTGCCGGTGCAAGGGGTAGTAACTCGAAAATTTGCAACCGTTTTAGTAACGGTAAAGTTAAGGTAAAGTTACCGGCTCCCTGTCTACTATCCGAACATGATATTTTTTGGTTCGGAACGGGATTGGTGGAGATCCGTAAGGGAATGTTGCGGGGAATATATCTATGTCCATTCTCTCCGCTTGCCGTACTCTTTCCCCTCATTTCGTGGTGTCTATTTTTCGTTTTTCCTCGATTTCCTCTCTTTCATGCTTCCCTTCTTTCTCTCCCTTTTCTTTTTGATCTTTCCCTTGTCTATTGCTGTCTTGGGCTCATTCATCCACCCATTTCGTGTATTTGGTTTTCTACCTTGCTGCCTCCTAGTATAGTCTGTACTTCCCTCTCTCTTCTTTGCCGAGCTCATACCGTTTCCTCGTTTGTCCCCTCTCGCTTTTCTCTTATCTCTCTCTCTCTCCAAGCGCACTCGTACTTGCCGCCCTCTCTTCTCTCTTTGGCGATGTTGCGGCCTCGCACGTCGCGACTTCAGTGAAAACGAAAATCGACATTCAAGATTCTTCCTTATTCTGTGATATTGGTCTCTTCTCCCCCAATTTTTGACAACTCGCCTCTCCATCTCTTTTTCGGTAGTTCCCTTGGGCGCTTATGTACACTCCGAGAACAGAACACGGCGCTTATAATTCGTGAATTTAAAACATGATGTTACGATAAATATGGCAAAAGGAGTTGTGCTTCTAATTGAGTCATCTTCACTCGTTGGGGCTTTTGAGGGGGAGAACTCTGAATGCAATCGGGGATTCAAACATCCCTCTGAGTTTCTTTTGCATTAGGAGCAGACACACAAGTATGTCGGAGGCGTTAACTATACATAATGAAGTCTTTGGAGAAATCTAGACATACAGGACCGGCGCAATGAGGCAACAGACGTTTTTATTCTTCAAACGACTTTTCCCTCTTCAACGCCACCTGAAAGTGGGTGACCCTTCCATCTGTTCAGTATGTGGCGGTTCTTATCAGCAAAAAATCAGGGGAACAAAACGCTAAGAAAGTTCACCTTTCCGAAGAAGAAAGAATGAACACCATTCTTGTTGTAGGCAGACGTAAGGCTTTGGATAGCCTTAAACTCTTCGGCCATCAATCTTGGTTCTTCTTTGCTAACACATGGCCTAGCAAATTTCCCTTCAAGTAACCCCAAAAAACAGACTTTTTTAGGATTTAGGGAGAATTCCCATGTTCTCGACACCTGGCCATACTTGAGCAAGTGATCACAATGATCCACTTCGTCGTTTGGAGAACACGGTTTAAGTCATCTAGATACAACTACAATGACTTTTCCCATCATCCTTGAACGCAAAAGTCCATGGCCGCTGGAAAAGTTGGCACCAGCATTGTTAGGCCGAAAGGCAATCTACTTGTAGGGAAAGGTACCCCATGGAGTAGTGATGTTGTTTTGAAAACTGATCTCAGGCGAGACTCAATCTGATTATAGCATGAAAAACCGTCAAGCTAGACAACATTCTGATCCAGTTACTGCTTGCAGAACTTGATCCATTAGGGAAGAGGGTTTAGTTGTCTTTCAGCGAAGCTTGATTCAAGTTTCGGGAGTCTAGCAGATGCGTATGTTCACCGTTTTTTTTTTCTTGCGTACTGGCACAATGTTTGCCACCCAAGTGCTATGATGAATTAGGAGGAAGATGATTTCTTGAGTCCCACATCTCTGAATTTTTGTCGGCCGAATGGTGCCCGAAATCTTAGGATATAGTGCCTTGCTCTGACGAAGGGCTCTGGCATCCTCTTTCAGCGGTAATCATGCTGAACGTCCTTTGGCTTTGAAGGACTTTAAGTCGGCATAGGACCATGCCAACAATCCATATATATTTTTCAGCAACTTGACAAATTGCGCTTTCTTCTGGCGGCAACATTCCGATGTTCACGAATTGCGGGGGGTGTTGCTCAGAACCTATTATTGACTGGTTCGTCTTGGAGATGATTCAGGATAAATCTCGCCTTTCTTTTTTACAAACGGTCATCCTGTCAAAAAGGCGCCCCAGAGAAACAGCCTTTTGAGAACTTTATTTCCCTTAGCTGACAAATGCCATCTTTCTCCTGTTCGTGGTTTGACTGTTGATAGGCTTCACGGCATGTAGAGGTGGTCCTTTCGAATACAATACCACTCAATCAACATTCTGATTTTCTAGAAAGGCATGAGGTATTCTCATCGTGAATACCGATGTCAATGCTGGAAGTTGTCGGCACACGTTGGTGCGGAAAACTCCTTCAATGGTGTACTTGTTCATCTTCAACCCCCCGGGTTGGGAGATGAGAGATGCTGAACAGCCACATCGGCCATGTCATTTTGAGCTCTTTGAATCGTCCTATTGAAAAAGGCATCAAATCCCTCATGCTGTCCCATACTGCATACGGTGTGCCTGAGCCTTTCATTTTTACTTGGTAAAATCCTTTTTGACTGTGTACAACTAGCTCGGCATCACTTGAATTTAGATGTTTTATATTCCTCTTTTTCCTTGCTGCTTGCATCCCGATAGAAGAGACTCATACCAGCATATTATTCTTATTGACAAACTCCATTTGACAGAGAGAGGAAATGACCTCCTCCCCCCCCTCAGGAGATATTAGCACAACCCCACGCCACAATCCATAGTTTGCGCAGCTGCAGCAAATTGCAAGTCCAGACTATTAAGGTCCTTTTCTGGAATGAAAAACTCCTTTGAATCCGCCTCGGTGGATAAAGTATTCCCCATCCCTGATGATCTCGAAAAGGATTTTGGGCTTTAGGGGTCTCAAGCCTAGTACGCAAGTATTTCTTTTTGGTCTCCGGCTTCCAAATTTGCATTAACGCCTTTGACTGAAGTCTCTGGCTTTTGAACCAGTCCATTGAATTTTTGTTTTCCCCTCCACCAACTTCCTGCCCAAAAGCTCCTTCCCCATCAGAATTCCGTAAGCTGCCGGAATTTAAGCGACACAAGGACGGTCATCTTTACTCTTTTTATCCGGAACGCTGCAAACGCAGACTTTTGCGTCTTTTGATTTGGCCAATCAACGGTACTTGATTGGTTTCCACTGAGTAGCAATCTGCCGAAAGGTCGGTAAGAGTTGAGGCCCAAGCCATGGGTGCCTTTGCTGTCCAATGACTTTATCAGAAGCTCTCCGGCATCAAATTATTACAGTTGCTCCATTTATGACCGTCGATTAGGAGAGGAGATAAAAGGCTCTCGTGCCTGATCAGATGGTTGAGGCAACATTTATGTAGATTCAGAGGAGTGGAAAGGATTCCTTTAGGGGAAGCCTGACTCCTGACTAGGATTATAACAGCTTGAACTTGGATAACTAGTCAATTTACAAGCTGTTCGGGTGGGTTTGAATGAAAGGATAATCAGCTTCAGACATTTGGGGATCTTGGTATTGTTTGCATTGATCTTTATATCAAATGCGGCCAAGGGTTGCGTGGGTAAAGGAATGATGAGTCCTTTCACCGCGATGATGGAAAGGGTTACTGTCTTGATAGGAATATGAGAGGGCTGGACCGGAGGAGAGGGAGAGAAGGGGAAAAAGGACTGCTGTGCAAAAAAGATTAACAGGGGAGTTGAGTGGGAAAGAGGATACCTCTTTTAACAAGGTTGGAGGCGCGTTGACACGGCCTTCTCTTGCTGGTATGGGCAGCAAAAAAAACTTCGGCTTCTTTCCTGCGAGCGGGTAAAAACAGCATAGGATTGTCCGCTGCATAGCCTTGCGTATCTTCCCCTTTTCATCAGGTCGTCCTCGGTCAAATTCCATGTATCGAATAGTAGAGTCGCCAGTCGGTCCACCGGAACATTCTTTTGATCACTTCGCCTTGGAGCGAAGGTTTTCATAGTATGCTCTCTTCCTCTTCAATTCTCGGCAGAGCATTGACGGAGGAGCTTCAAGCGCCAACGTTGGAGCGGCGTGGCAAGCGCGGCCTTTGGAAGCGTTGTTAGGAACAAAAAATTCTCCTCGGGGATATTTCCCCCCCTCCACGATACGAGGGGGGAACTGGGAGAGGCCAGGCCAGCTGCTTCTTTAGTGAAAGCCCCTCAAATAATTGCGCCATTTTTGGAATGCTGGATTAGACGACAGTGGTAGGAAGAGGGGGCCCAAAGACTTAGGCTTTACTGATTCTTTCTCAACTCGCCAGATTATATCAAAATTGTCGTCTATACGGATGGCGCAGCCTGAGCGAGGGAGGGGTATAGAGTAGCTACTCGCTCGGAAGGAGGCAAGAAGCTGACTTTGAGCTCATGGCGTTTACGGAAGAAACTTCTGATTCTCTGCGTTGGAAGCATGGCAAGTAGGGACACGGTGATTAGCGCATCAGTGTGGAAACCGGTGGACAAAATCGCGCATGGTCTAATTTGCTCCTTCTTCAGATAGTGATTCGTGATAACAAAGTAAATGCATCCTCTGAAGGCTATACCTGTCTTAAACAGCGTCTCCGCAAAGTTGCCAAACTAGTGATAGAACGGCTGGAAAATGCTGATGAACCATGTCAGCCTGCAGGCCCTTGTATTTTTTTGTTTTTTTTCTTTTTTTTTTGGGGGGGTTTCCAGAAAAGCGAAGACACGTCTCGTGGGGGTCACGTCTAACTATACTGCATGCATAATGAAAGCAGAAAAGAAATGTGGAATCCGTGCTTTGATTTCCGCTCTGTCGAATTAGGAAAATCTTTCGTTTCCGTGAGGGACGTGCGTGAATGGATGTGTAATGTGGTAAAAGCCAACGGACCCATAGCGTTTCCCCATGTAACCGCATATGAAAAGTTGGAGGAGATGGTTGGAATGGAAAAGGAACACGAGCTGGAAAGTGTAGTTCCGCTGCAGTAAGCAAAGCACTACAAAGGGATGTGGACGCGTCCTTGCAAAAGACTTTTTCTTCGTGAGGCGAAAAGACACTCCTGGATGACCGGTCGCTGGCTAGCGCTTGAAACCCCACGTTTTATTGCCGTGGTACGCTGAATTGTGCCATGAATGCAGATCGAAAGTAGGATCAGCTTCTCACGGCTCTTCTGCTGCGCGTAAAAAGTTCACTCACAGTGTATCTTTCAAGGATCTGACAATATACAGGCAGATTTAAACTTATTTTGGGTGTACTTGCGATTTTCTGGTTTTTCTGACAAAAAACCAGCAGCATGCCCTTTTCTGATATTTGAAAATTATCTCTTCAGAAAAACATTGTTTTTTTTCTGGTTAAATGACAAATAAAGCGAGCGATTTAAGTGGCAGGAAAAGATAGTAAGCTGATTTTCAGATCTGGTTTTTAATTTTCAAGGGTTTAGAACATTTAGAAAATAAGTTAAAAAACCAGATCTACGGAAGGAAAAATGATGATGTGATTAAAAAACTCAGCGGAAACTAAAGATATGACCAGGCCCAGCCCAGATCTATGAATTCTCAGAGAAAATTTTCAATTTGAGTACTTTCTTGTGCAAATTGTTAGGATTTTTAACAAAAAGGTTTAGATTTACCAAATGCAGCAACCTGATCCTGATTTTTCCTGATTTTTTATTTTACTACCAGCATATGATCTGACAGATTTATCTATTTCTGTTGGCGAAATCTGTTGAAAAATACGATCCCCAGCGGAGTCGCCAAAAACTGTTGGTCTGAAAATCTGTCGCGTGGACAGATCTATGATTAGACGGGCCAACGGTGGCCAAGGGCTTAGCCCCTCTTTGAGGACAGCAAAGCCGAAACTGGTTGATTGCTACTTCTACTAGCAACCCCCACCCACGCACCGCCCAACCTATGCAAGTCTCAGAGTTCTGCCTTCGGGGGTTGGGCGGATGATTCTCATCCCAGTAGAGTGTTCTAGGCTGCGAGAGAAAGGAAAAAAGAAGGAGAAGAGAAAAGAACAGCTCCGAAGGTAAGAAAAAGAAAAGAAATGAGTTCCAAAGCGGAAGGAGTAGAAGATCTATGCCTTTGGGTTGGTAGTTAAACAGAGCCAAACCTACTTGCATAAAATAAACAAAGCAATACTGATAAACAAGTTGAAGGGAAAAGTGATATGAATTCAACAGATAAGACCATGAAGACTAACCATAAGAAAGATCTTAATGTATAACACAGTATGAGCACAAAGTTCTGACATATTGTATAATTGTTTTTATTGTACAAGAAAGTCAAAGTCTTTCTCCCGCACTTCATTTCTATCTGAAAAATGTTCACCTCTTGATTACAAAAAAGTATTCGAGTTATTGATAGAAAGGGTGGGGAGATTTTTTTGGAGAGATGAGAAGCAAAATGGAGACAACCAATTATTCACAAGATATTTACAAACAGATCCAAAAGTCATGTGACTTTGAAAACTGGGGGGTGACATCATCCCCTGATTGCAACATGGATGATGTCATCGGTTGTTTTGTGCCAACACACTTCAGATATTTCGAAGAGAAAGTTAGCGAATAGAGAGGAGAAGAAGAAGAAGAGAAGAAGAAGAAGCTATTATCATTCATCCGGTGGCTAAAGGGGTCGCCTGTTCTGATGCTTGATCAGGAAAGATGAGATGTCCCGGACGAGCGCGGTATTCCAAGAATTGCTGATCATTCGGCCCAACTGATCTTGTGATGGATCTTGTGCCGTTCATGATTGCCCTTCGCACAGTCTCCGCCTTCGTCTAGAGCTTTTCGGGAGTTTGGAATAATCTGTACCCAACCTCGATTAGGGATCGATGAGTCCCTACAGGTCGTAGGTTATGAGGGATTCGTTCGATGTCAAACGTGACTTCTGGCCCTGTCCCTTGAGAAGCTATCTCCTTGAAAATTCGGACAGTATCGTCAGCTGATCTCAAGGTGAGGGAAGGAGTGAGCAACCCTGGAGTCATAGATAGAACAATCTTCTCCATTTGATGCATCGCATCCAGGGCTTCTTCCTTCACCTTGTCTATCTTCTCTAACACAAATTCGAGCTGATCTATCCGATAGTCCAGAGTGGACATGGTCTTGTTGAGGGTCCTTGGGTGACCGAATACTCCAAACTTGACCAAATCTTCGACTGAACAGTCGAACATTTGTTGGAAGGCCTCGTGTTGGAGTCTGGCGTTTTCGAGCTCTTCTGATACTGGACTTGCTAATGTTTGGAGTTCCTTATTCGCCTTCTCGATGTTCAGGTATAAACTGATATACTCGGCGATCACCTTTTCACTATCCTTAAGGATTTGGCTCCTCCAAGCAGAAACAGCCATACCCTGCTCGCCGATCTTTGAATATTCATTGATCTTCTCCTGACTGAGCAGCTCAGGAGTCTCGGCGGCAGTTGTGGGAGGTGCACTTCCCATCTTCTGTAGGGCTTGAAGCAGGTATTTTATTCTGCTCCTTCAGTAGCCTCTTTTCTTCCTTTGTTTCTTGAAGCTTTTCGCAGAGTGCATCAACTGCGGAAAGAGCTTCCCCCTGGAGACTTTCAGAGGATGTCCCCATTGTGACTTGGGTCACTGTGAAATCTGCCGGAGACAGATCCTTTTTCTTTGGTGGGATCGGGTAGGCTATTTCCATAACCCTCTCACCTGCAGCGCTCTTGGAGAAGCGTGTAACCGGCTTGTGCTTCTTTGCTCCTTTAGCCGGAATGACTGAAAAGTCCATCGGAGCGATGGGGACTTTCCTCTTTGGTTGGCTCATCTGCTGAGAGATCCAAGCTGGTCCTATTGAAGAAGGACCAGAGACAGAGGGGGAGGCAGCAACGGTAGAAGAGGGGAAGAACGTGGAGACACGCGGCGGCGGCATTGAAAGAATAGCCGAAGACATGCCCACGGGAGGAAGGGAAACCGCAGCTATAGAAGACATGGGAAGGGAAGGGAGCCCGGAAATGAGGGAAGAAATGGAGGAAGACAAATCAGCGAGAGAGGAGAAGATGGACGAAGAGGCAGGGGAGAGAGTAGAAGAAGAAGGGAGAGGACACAACCAAAGGAGTGGTGGCCGACATCTGAGGAAGGGGAGGAAAAGAAGAAGAAGGGATAGAAGGGACCTCTGTAGTTGTAGCGATGCCGACATCCTGGGGGATGGGGGGCGTATAGGACTATCCTCTGTCAATTCCTTCTCTGGCGAATCCAGGGTTATTACTTGTTCAGGCTCTGAAGGAAGAGGACTTTCAGGGGCTTCCTCCTGAATGGTGCTAGGCTCACCTTCCGCAGCTTTGCCTTTTAGCTGCTTCTTTGACCTTGGAGGTGCATTACCCAAAGGAGAAGTTTGTAAAATCTACACCGAGGTAGATTAACCCATTCATGCGGCACCAATGCTCTGTTCTCCGCATAGTCTCCTTGACCCTCTCCTCGATTGTCTGAGGAACCTTGCTTCTTTCAATGTCCGGGAAGGGCCAATCATCCCCTTCTGTGTCATTATACACTTTGTCTACTTCGTCTTCCGTGGTTTGGAAGCCTTTTGGGACAATGGCCACTCCGTAATGGATGATTTCCGTTAATGCCAAGCGAGAGTGATCCTTTCTTCTGAGTTCTACCTCATGGAGAACGTCAATGTAGATATCCTCAATCTGAGGGACATGAATCGGATCAAGCTTAGCCCTTGGTAGACAGCCCCTAGGGTCGAATGTAGGCCTTGCCGGGAAATCATGCTTTAGGTTGAGCAATTCTAGCTCAGCAAACATCTCCTTCGCCTTGTGATAGCTGGAGCATGTGTAACGGCCTACTGTGAGGGGGAAAGGAGTTCCGCCCTTCTTTCTCTTGAGGCACTTTTCATGGTATGTGACGAGCTGTCTTGACAGTTCCAATAAAATCAGCTTTGGTCCAGCATACCTTGGCAACCTGGTTGGTTCGCCCAAAAAGTTGACCGCCCCTCAGATAGGGGAATGTGGGAAACTGGGTGAACAAGGCCCCCCATTTCTCTGTGACTGCCACTATGTTCTTGGTCGTGCGGCCATGAGTCAAGTTCGGCCACAACATGCACATGATGTGGTAGAAGAAAACATCATTGATCTTAGCGAAGTGTTGGATGCTGTTCTCCAGCTTCAGCTCTGATAGTATTCATATATTTTGGCCTGAGGCCAAGTTCCACTTCGGTGCAGCCCTGGATAATCTCTTTCAGACGCAGCAGCATACACTACGTAGGAGTTCATGTGGAACACTCCTGTTGTAGCGAACTGTTGCAGTTGCTCGGATATTGTGCTGCTTATTATCTCCCCCCAGCAGAAACGCTGATCGGGCAGATTCTTATTCATTGTTTCCAGGTACCGCAGCATCCACTTATGGAAGTAGTGAGCATCTGAAAGACCGAAGACTCTGCTCAGGAAGGTGATTGTATCACTGAGTTCCTCTGAGAAATCACTCCGGTGGATAGTTTTGAGGCCACCGGGTCACTACCTTCTTATTCTTAGGTAGACCTCATTCATTAATTGCATGCACTGGTCCTCGTTGTCCTCCCAAGCCTTGATGCATTCTTGCTGGCTAACAGCCACATAGTTCCGGTGGTGAGGGATGCCAAGCATTAACTCAAAGCGACGGGCAGTAAGGTTTATAACTACCTCGCCCTTGCTATTCTCGACGCATCTTGTGTCTTTGTTGAAGGATTGTGCAACAACCATCATGAATTCGTTATTAACAGCACTGACAGGAATCCCACCGGCGAAGTGCAGGGCACTGCCTATCAATTTATCCATCCATGGACTCCTTGTCACTTTCTGAGTCCTTACCCAGAATTCCTCTATGTCAATGTGGCCCAGTTCAGAATCCCTGACATCCATATTACACTCTGCCTGTGATTCGGGCATCCTGACCCTCTGATATTTGTATTTCATTTCTTCTTCTGTTAGCTTTGCCTTCCCTCTTGGTTTGGTGGGTCTCTTGCTTGACGTAGACATGTGTTCTTCAAGGCTTATCTGATGATCTGCACGTAGAAGGAGCGAAACCCAATCCAAGAAGCTTGAATTAGTCATTTGATCTTCCATTGGAATACTAGCAGAAGAAAGAGTTAGAACTTTTAAGGTTCGGGATGCAGGGCGCATGAAAAATGTATATAACAGGCTGAATAGTCAAGGCGCACAGGAAAAGGGTGCAACAGAGGTTAAGTTGGCGCCAAAGGCGCATGGCGCATGGATGAAGCAGACTGCATTATATAGAAGGGCGCACAGGGAATGCATGTTACATTGAGATTTGGTGCGCCCTTTGGCGCATGGGCAGATTGTGCAACATGGAAAAAAGGCGCGCCAAAGGTATATGGCGCGGCGCATGGAGGGTCTACACAACATCATGTACTTGCAACGGAAGGTGCGCCCGCGCCTTGGAGGCTTTACACTTGCGCAAAACTCTTTGCGTTGCATGGAAGCTGGGGCGCCCTTTAGCGCATAGAAGAGGGATGCAAAAGGAGTAAAAGATGCGCCAAAGGGATATATAAGGAGGCACGGGTTTTGAGCGTGTTACGGGCCGAAAGGGTGCGCTTAGGGGCGCATGATTCTTGACTGCAGCATGGGGGATAGACGCGCCGAGGGGCGCGACTGTCTAAGGTGTAACATGACGCGACCAAAGCGCTCCACAGAAAAAACCAAAACACTTAAACATTAAACATTCTTCATTCTAACACTCACAAAGGAGGCTTGGTGGAACTAGGCCCTAAAAAAAAAAGGGGTTTCAACCACACCAAGCCTAATCAAAACCAACTCCCCCTACAAACTGGAAATGAGGGAGGGAGAGGATGAAGAAGTTAAAATATGCGGGATAGGGGAAGAACCAGCCCAATGCAAAATGACATTTAAAACAGGCCATCAAACGAAAACCAGACCGAGCACACCAAAGCACAAAACAAAAATGAAAAAGAGGATGGACCTCTTACCTTCGAATGTATAACGACGGTTTGGAAAGCGGGTCCACAGAGCGAATGACAATTGACAGAGCAGAGCTGACACACACCCAGAGCAACCACGTGCCTTGACAAAATGCAATGAAAATGACATGGCGCGCACACAGTATATATAAAAAAAACTTGTCATTAATGCGCCACCAACCTTTTGAAATGGCGCATGGAAACGGCTGTCGACAGGGGAAAAGCGTGCGCCCTTTGGCGCATGGAAGGAAATGACAACAGGAGAATGAGCGCGCCTTTGGCGCATCAAACGAGTTGTCGACACGAAGCTATGTGCGCCCTTTGGCGCACCAAAACTTGATGTAACAAAGATATTACGTGCACCCTTTGGCGCACCAAAAACTTACTCGACATCCTTTGGCGCACCGAAAGACGTACTAACATGGAAAACCACGCGCCAAAGGCTTTTAAGGAGGCGCATCAAAAATTGATGTTGCAAGGCAAAAAACCATGCGCCCAGCCAAAAAAGGCTCAAAAAGACTAAGTTCAAAAACTGAATTTCCTGGGAAGGGATTTTACAATATTTTGAACGCGAAGGATCCCTAACGAGGGATCAAAACAAAATTTCGATATGGTTATCGGTAAAATTGCCCTTGTCAATTTTACGGGATAACAGGTCGACAATCCAAGATTTACAAGTACTTGTGTGGCGCTATGGGCCTATTGGGTAGTTTATAATTTACTCCCAATCACAAATATTTCATCTACTATTGCCTAAAATAATAGGCCAATAGACAATACTTGTTGACACATCCCACAAATAAGCTTAACAAATAATAAGCTCGGGTTGTGTGTGTCCCCACGACAAGCTTAACAAATAATAAGCTTGAGTGTGTGTGTGTGTGTTACAATGAACTAGGTACCCTATTTATACAATTTTAGGGCCCTCAAATAAATGCACTTAACATCATCCTTAGGCTAATATTAGCCTTACCCGTACATAAAATTGGGATAATATTCGGGTTGCCATTTTAAAAAGGATTAATTCCCAATTTTGGCCGATTTTCATTTGATAAGGGATAATATCCAAAATGAGCGGCTAAGGAGAAGTGGGGGCGGCTTAGCATATTTAATGGGATAAAAATCCCATAGTGGGTGGATTAGGTAAGTGGGTATATCCCACATTTTGCGGCCTTTTCATTTGGGTAGGTTTTAACAAACCTTACTCTCACCATTTTATACGTAGAACAACATTCCACGCATGGGCCTAGCCCCCCTACTACCACTTCATCACCTTGATCACCACGCATACCATTAAACTTGCTCCCTTCCATGTGCTTAGCATAGCATTTGGCATGTTGGTGGTTTATACTAATGTATAAACATTAATATATATCTGTGTGTGTGTGTGTGTGTGTGTGTGTGTGTGTGTGTGTGTGTGTGTGTGTGTGTGTGTGTGTGGTGTGTGTGTGTGGCATTTGGAAAGTGGACTTACCAAGATAATATAATTTCAACCCATACAATGTGGCATAGAAATGTGATTAACTTGGTAAATAGCATATATTCCACTTGTTGTCTCCTCCCGATAGGCAAATCGAGCGAATTCGACGAGTGGTGGCAAGCCACGTGGTGGCTTGTGGACCCACCACGTCGGTGATAATACCATAGTCCGCACGGCAGCCGAGCTCCCCTCCATAATAAAAGTTTGAGCCTCTTGTTCATGTGCACCATTTTTATGCTCGTCGAAGACCAGTGATTGAAAACCAATAAACAACTCCCTTTTTCCTTTTCGCTACGTGTCGTAGTGCCATTGGTCCAATATTGACCAGTTGGCCAGAGTTGACTTTCCCGCTGTCTGAACTTTGACCGAACATATCTAGAGCTCCCGATGTCTGTTTGCCGCGTTCTCACAGTCGTTGGAAAGCTCTCGAGATGATCTTATACACTAACACCATTTAGGGATTTTTTAGGAACTTTTGAAAATGATCCCCTGATCATAACTAGTCATCAAAGGACTAGTCAAGACCATAGATTTAGGAAAGAACTCGTCATCAACGAACTAGTTAATAACATAGATCAGGGAAATAAATATACCTAACAACTGTATAATATCTTCCTAATATCTAAATAAGATAAAAATAAATATACACACACATAAGTGGGTGGTGAGGATGAATAAAATACCTAAGTGAACATTAGCTAAGGTAAATACATCCCCCAACACTAAACACCAAATTTGAGAATAAACTATATGTTATTTTTTTATTATATTCTTTTGTTCTGATTAGAGTTGATGTGCATAGTGGTGGATATGACTATTAAATAGAAATATTTAATAACAATACAAGATTAATTTATAAATGAGTATAAAAAATGAACATATGTAATAACACAAATTAATAAGATAAATTTGAGACATACGATTGTGTAAACTAAGTGCAATTGATTCATTTATCTCAATATTCATATTACAAATACCATCAAATACATATTATCTTCATACACGTGCTTTACATTATTCTCTTTGCTCGCACTTATAAATATTCACATACTCCTCCTACTACTATTTATTCTATCTATTTTCATATTTGTAAAAAATTGTATCCATTACAATGAGTTGTGATTGGTATTCATGTTTACTAAAATGTCTTTGATTCAAGCCATGAATCATTATCCAATGTTACATGGGTTCACCTAATATTACACAACATTCTCCAACCTATGGTACAATGTAGATTTGATTCACTCCACATATTTGAATTTGATCTCAATCAAGATCCTTGCTAAAAATTATTAATCTCATAAACATAAGATGAATTTCATGATTTATTTACATTATTATTTTTAATATGTGTTTTAATATTATAAATAAATCATCAAATTATTTATAGAACATATATATTATCACATATTTCTACACATCGTATATATTACATAGATGTTTTTTTTTTTTTACTTCCTCTATTTTTGGTTGTTCTGGATATATATAATTCCGGAGATATTCTCCGATATAATTGTAAATCATCATACAATTAACCCCTTTTTATAAACTTTATAATCACAAACTTGAGAAAATGTGTGTGATGTGTACTTTATATGGCATTATGCTTACCTCTTCACCATGTGAGATGGATATTTCTTACTATTCACTAGATTTAGATCATGTATCTTATATTTGGTATAAGAATTTTTCTCTTATTGTACTTTATTCACTTGCCCTATTTGAATTTTCTCTACTTACTTTGTGTGTTCTTGTTCTACTGTGACAGGAAAAAATTTCTCATATATAAGAGAAAATATGTTCTCTTATTTCACTTTCTAAATTGTAATATAAATTTTATGCTTTTCTTTATCTTATTCATCCGTAATGGAAAAAAAATTATCTTTTTGCATTTTATCTTGTACACTAAGAATAACTTCCTATGTACTTTCCAATAAAAAATATTCCTCATTCATTAAAGGAGTGCTTTTGAGATGGGATTGACCTCGTTTGACTATAATCATGTTTTCATGATATAATAAATGCACTCATTACTTCTATAAAAAAAAATCTTCCATATATGCTAGCCATATTGTCCAAAATTTATATTGAAGTCATTATTGCTAGAAATTTTTTGAAATGTAGTATCTATAATCCTAGGACATATTGTAACATGAATATTAAAGTGTGTCATATACTCTTTATATTTCATTGAATGTGCTAATATGTGGTTATCATAGGCTATATTTTTACTTAGTTCTAAGCTAAATGTATTATGTACTTTCTCCTTGTCAATTATAACATGTATCCTTATCAATTACAACCTTGTATGACTATAGTTTCTAATATATACATAGGATTCACTATTTTTTTCTTCTATATTACTTTTACCAATAGTTACTCTTTTAGTGGACATTATTATTTATTTTTCTTGGTGGATTTTTTGCTTTCTTATATTCTTTTGGTTTCATTTTCTATCTTATTTTATGCTCTTACTTATATATAATTTTTTCATGTATTAGATATTTATATGATCATGTAAAGTAAAACAACGGCAACTATTTTTCCATTCCCATTGATGTAGTGATAGTTATAATATTATCTTCCTCTATTTCATGTCAAAGCATGATGTAGTCTATATTGAGTAGTTAGTTGTGTAATGATATTTTATCAAGTAATTTTCATGAGAGAGTGGTAGGTTTGTTTTTTATTTTGGTGTGTCTAGATATCTTATTAAATTACGGAACCTTTTAATGAGTAACAAGCCTTTTAGTAGGTGAATATTTCTCTTCATCATAATTATAATGACTTACACTCATTAACATATAATTAGAATAATAGGTATCTAGGGTATGGGTCCCTTTCACATGAGGATGTTCATGTGAAAATTCATTGATGGAATTATATGTAAGGTACTACTATATCTTGGCATGGCCATATGACATACACTTTTCATAAACTACTACCTTGTCTACTAACTGAGAAATAGATTCATTTAATTAATCAAGCATGAATGCATGAAAATGATTCATTAAACATTGAAAAACATTTTATATTATTCCTCAAGTCTTGAATTAAACATTTATAAGTGCACTAAATAGGTTAAGAGAGATTGATAATCTTAGATATACTCATTAGGCTATTGGAATATTACCTCTAAATGCTAACAATAATTATGAGTAATAGTATGTAATTGGAAACAAATGAGGAATATTTATTATAGCATGGGATAGCTATCAGTGAATTTTTCAAGTAAACCAAAAAACCATACTAATGTAAGAATGTGAGACTATGTGGGAATTCCTTAGTAAATATTCTATCATTGTGTGCATTTACTTGTACATATTTGGCAAATTTGTCAATGTTCTAATAAGGATCCTCTTTTCTCGTGAATAGGAAAAATTTGGGCATGCAAAAACTATATGTAAAAGTAGATTTATAGATGTTTCACAATATTGGTTGGTTAGTAATATAATTATTACTAATCCAACTAGTAAATAAATTAAAAGCTAAGAATAGGCTCTTCAATCCAAATTGTAATTCTCCTATAGTTGGCATCATCCATATCAGTTGTTATCTCATGATAATAAAAAGTTGATAAGATGTCTCATAAAGTGATGTATAATTTGGATGATCACTACAATACCTAGGGGAATGAGATTTATCTCTATCACATGAATTAAAATAACTATCACAATGAAAATATGCATTCATATATTATTCCAAAAGCACATTATTTTGATATAAAACATTATGATGATCCAATATAGAAGAAACAGTTTCATTTATATAAGATACATTTTTAGAAAATATATTGATATCATTTTCACAAGGAAAATTTGTAGTGTTTTTAAGAGGAACATTATTATCAGGTACATATATATCCATAATTTTTTATTTTCATTTAAAACACTAGGGGGTATGATTTATATGTGAGGAGGAAAATTGTTAGTATATTATACATCCTAAGTGGAAGTTTCATTATGCTCATTTGGATACTCATGATATAATTTAGGTTTCTCATACATATTTTTCATGCAGAGGTATTTACAAATTTTACGCATTTCATATATAAGAAATTTGAAGAAACTACTACTAGGTGGGGATTCCTGGTGAGTTAGGAATGACATGATTGGTAATATATATCATAAAAAATCCCAAAACCTAATAGGATGAGTGATAATATCATGAAACAAGATTTTAAATTAGAACCCTAAAGGAAATAAAATAAAATATTAAGGATGAGGCTTGAAGACTTAGGATAATACGTTCAAAAACTAAAGTAATTTCAAAAAAATAAAAAATTGAATAAAGTTTTGATGTAATTTTGGTGTTTTCTAAATGTCAATGATGAATCTAGTATCATAAATACATAAATATAAAATGAATCTATATATCATAGAAATATGCATTAATCAAATTTGGATTACACAACATCTAAAATTTGATATAAAGGAAAGTATAGGTTAGAATTTATAGCATATACACCAAAAACCAAACAATATGAAGTGACACTGATCTAAATCTAAATGAATGAATTTGTAGAATTTTTTTAATTTTCTTGTAAATTTTGGTATCTATTAATGGATTGAAAATTATGTTCACCACAATAGGTAAAACATGTTTGGATGATTCCTCCATGTTCAATTTTTCCCTATGATGCTAAGATCTAAATTAGGATTTTTACACTTGATTCATCTATATTTGTAGGTTTTGGATATATGCTGAGATGTTTGTGATTGTACTTTGATTATTGGATACTAGCTTCTCATTTTTCGTACACTAGATATCTCCTTACTTTATACCTAAAAAGGGGATTAATATACATTGTCTAAACTTCTTCAACCTCTCATGGTGTTGATAATTTTGTACAAAGAAATATTCCAAAGAGGCCTAAAATAGGTGTAGGTTTCCCTCTTAGTAGGTTTGTTATAACATATTATATCGATGTAAAAGCTACATGAAAATCCCTAAATATAGTGATACAATATGCAATCAAGATAATTTATATTTCACATATAAGAGTAATCATATTATACATGAATGTGTAGGTGATCTTGATGTATTATCTATTAAAAATTATCTTGTAATGAGCTCCTTTCTAAAATGGTTTTAGGTTATTTACTTGTATAGTGTTCACACCTAAATGTTGGAACCTTTTGGCATGAAACCAACTTAATTTAAAATTCAAAATGAGTAAAATACTAACCCAAAGTGATTTTCTTTTTGTATGTTTGATTGAAAATGAAGAGAGTGAAGAAACATTGTCTTAGGGAAGAAATGTATGGCCATTTCTACCTTACATTGGAATTTCTATCTATAATATAACATAATTAAGATAATGATATTCATAAAGTGGGGATGTCCATAAAACACATCCAAATAGAAGAATGAGGATTAAGTAATTGTTTACAAAAGGTTACAAAATAAATAAGAATCAAGATGTTTTTACATGCCAATTAATTATTATTTTTCAAGTGAGTGTAACTATATGCAAAAATAAATTATACCTAAAGTTTATTTTTGTGTTAGGTGAATGATTAATCTAATTTCTTTCCACATACACTCTAATCAATTTATAAATATATCAAATATATCAAATATAATATATTTTTAATATTTTGATAAAAGAGATATATAATAAAAATTTCTATAATAAACATGAAATGGAAAAAAAAATATCACCATATTAAAAACAAAATTTAGGACAATGTACCACATTTCATAAAGAGATGAAGGTATGTAATGATTTTATAAATAATTTCACATGGAGGAGGGTTGATTTCAACATATTTATCCAAATGGATGAATAATAATCCATTGAAAAATATTTTATACCACATCACTATAAAATCATATTATGAACATTGAACCACTCAAAGCCAATCTTTAGTATTGAGCTACTAGGAAAGCTATGTATTAGTCTTGGAATATAAAATAATCCATATAGTATCCTTGAGGTATCTAAGGAAACATATTTCAATATTGAGCTACTTAAGAGATTCAAATTATAGTTTTGAGCCACTCAAGGAGAGAGAAATGTTCACTTTGTAATGTGAATATTTGGCTAATTTGGATAAACTAATGCCTTTAGAATTTTATTTTATTTTAATTCAAATAGTTGAATTCCTTTGATTTGAATATATATTTTTCAATTTATATAGGTTAAATATTTTTAATTAAAACATGTTTGATAAATTATAGAATTATATTTCCTCTACCAAGTGCATTAGCCATTATTGAGAACGTTCCATCATGATGAAAGGAAGTGTATTTGATCGTTAATTTTGGAAATATTAGCTATGATGTGCCCTCTTTTAGGGTGGTGTGAAATGTCATATTGATGTTACCCACCTCAAAATAAAATGGGTGTGTGCACATTATGTTAGGACATAAATTTGATAACGAATTGACATTAAATTAATGTCATTAGAGTGTGTGTTACCTTCAAGTAATTGATATTATAATGATAGGAAAAAATCGTGCCTAAAATCCATGAATATTTTCCAGATGTAAAGTGTAAATACATAGAAGTAGTTGTACTATGAACTTGTATGTGAATGTGTTGGTGAATTTGTTTCTCTTTTATATTTTATTTCCCCCACATGGGTATATTTTTAGTATAACCATAGTATTGAATGCATATACCCCTATACATGGGGTGTCTCGTAAGGATGCATAGGATATTCTTATTATGTGCATCAATGAGAGTGGACTTATATAACTTAAAGATATACAAATGGTTCCACCAAGTATGGGATAAAAAATCAAAAATATATATCAATTAAAAGATGAAGATAGTGATTTAGGGTTTTTCATATGGGTAAAAGATATTTTTAATCAAATGATTTTAACTATGTGCATAGATCCAATCATATATTATTCATATGGCAAGCAATCTGAACTGATATCAATATATGTAATAGTTGTATTATTAGTGTACAAAATAATTTTCAATTTGTATAATAAATATGTAATTCATGTAATGATATAGGGCCTTGATTTAAAGATAAAAATGAACTAGAAAGATGAGGGTGAAGAATTTTGTAATGAATGTGGGAAATCAAGTGTTGAATCATATAATGATTATGTAATAAAGAGTATGAATAAATGCCTAAATCCAAGGTATAAATGATCATAATATGAGCATAATGTGAATAAATTCATTATTGTGTGGTAAGAATGTCAGATCAAGGCCTAGGGCCAATGTGATAATCATCATAACATGCATGTTTTAGATGAGACAATATTCATGTTATTAATAGTGTGTAATTAAATGCCTAGAGCATAATATGTAATAATGATAGTGTGATGATATCATAACATGTGGGGTTTAGATCTCAGAATAATGTGATAATGCATTCCACATTCTAGTTTATACCTATCCTAGGGGAATTTTACATAATATACATTATCATTTTATATCTTTAGCATATTGTGATTTCTTAGATTATTTTATTTTGAGATATTCCTACCATGTCACGGGACTATTTTTATTATCCTTCCTGCAAAAAATAGCACAATAACTAAATATTGAGAAAAATGTATTATGAAATAAACATAAATAAATTTATTTCATTAAAATATTAAAATCACATTACAAGATCACAAGACAAGTTGAGGGGGAATCTCCTATGTGTAATATCAACACAAAATAATTCACTGATGCATTTCACTAGCCTATGCATCACATTTATACAAGCTCTATTCAAGAAACTTACTACTTTCCATACATGTGGGATTATCCTTAAAACATCATAAGATGAAGTACAAAGCATATGCATCTATAACATATTATAAAAAATATTATAAAGAGAAAGGTTGGATGAAGGGTCATAAAATCCCCTACACTTGAGAAGATTTTCCATCAAATCTAAAGATTAGGAAATTATTTTTGAATCTAGATAATTGGATCCAAAGATGAATCTTTAGGTTTCATTCTGTGCCACTAGATCAGGTCCTTCGTGATAGATTGATTACAAATTTAATGTGAATTCTTCTCTAAAATATGTCATGCTCTACAAGAATTCATCTATCATTATCAATATTAGAAGGTATTTTTTGAGTGGTGATCCATCACCCTTAAAAATTTTCAAACATTAGACATGAAAAATAAGAAGAACACTAGAGGAAGGTGGAAGTATTTTTTTATTTTTAAATGCTTTTAACCGGAACTATGAAATGAGGGCTGAGGGGTCCCACCCATACAGTAATGCCAAAGAAGAAGAAGACCTAAGAGAAAGACAAGATAAATTAATACAACAAAGGGGTCTATTAACAAAAGGACCCAATAAAGAAAAAATAGTGGCTAGATTTACAATTTGCCACAAAACATGCTAAAAAACATTAGAAGCCATGCATTAAGAAGATTAAGTCATCTGATATTTCAATGAACTCAATAGTGGGAGCACCCAAAAATCCCACCTCATTTTTTTCCCCCAATTTTCTCATGGCACCAAGCTAAGAAACCCAGGAGAGAAAGGAAAAATAAGACCATGCTTGCGTGTGGAAACCCTCGAATGAGGTTGAAGGAGAGCCAATGGGCTCAGCTAGGGACATCATGTTGATAGCAGGCACATGATTAGGACTGATGCCTTTGGTTTTATAGATGGAATGCACATAAATGCAAAACTAGAACAGCTGATTGAATCAGCTTTCCAATTCACGAAGGCTATCACTTTCCACCCAATGAGAAGAGAAAGGTCTGGAGACCGGGGAGAAGATAGAAGCAATGAAAACCCTTTCCATAGCCTCTTCCAGTCCAACACAGAGATGCGGGTGAATGAAATTCTTGGCAATGGAGAGAAAAACGACCTTATCAAGATTTCAGATAAGAAAATGGGATACAAACATGTTGGCGATCTCCAAATTAACCCAAGCACGACTTGAAGACTATAGGTAGGCAAGGGAAATAATTTTATCAATGGCCTTGAGGACCGTAGGGGAGATAACTTTGAAAATTTTGTAAAAATAGCATTGGGAAACAAAATCGAAGAAGGCTACTTCGTGCTTATCTCCGCGGAGATATATGATGGGAAGGTCAGGGAGGGCCATTCGAAGAAAAGCATGATGCGATTGAAATTGAGAAAGGTGGAATTCTTGGCTTATATGTGATATGGCCTATATTTTACATAACCTTATAAGGGCCACCAAACTTAGGAAGGATCTGTTACTGCAAAATCACAACACCCCCAAATGAGTTATGGATCTACATTTCTAAGGCAGACTCATTTGGTGTGATTTGCATAACATTGGATCATTCCCCAAGCTGTGGGACTTGCAAATGGGAATGATCCTCTAGAGAAGGTTGGTTCCTCTTCCTAATCCTAACACTAAACTACTTTGAAGGAAGGAAATGTGACTAGCTACTCCTAATCTAACAATTCCAAGGGACCAAGGAGAGAGAGAGAACATGAAAATAAAAAAAATCCTACACTACAGAGGTGATAGCACCAACAAAAGGGAACTACTGATCACAAACTCAACTACCTGAAATGGAGAGAGGTGAGCAATGGAGAGGATGGACAGATGCATCACAGACCAAGGATAAATTTCACATAGAACACCATTTCAAACCCCTTAAACACAGCTCCCAAAACCTGCAATGGATATCAGAGATATGCACAGTATACCCTACAATGGTGAGAGGAGAGAAGAGACAACAAAATGAGAAAAGGATGGACAAAACACATCATGAAATAGATTTTATTTCTCCAGGAGTTCACATAGTACACCATTAACAGGCAAGAGGCAAAAAAATGCCATTACAAATCCAAGGGGGGAGGCTTAAACTCCACATTTGACCCTAGAGAAGAAAGAGAGGGGGGGGAGGGGAAGAAGAAATGAACAACCCTTTATAATGAATCTTGCCCCTGTATTTATAGATTTGATTAGAGAGAAGAAAGAGAGAGGGAAGCAGGAAAAGTGGGTTAAAGTTCAACCACTGTTGTTAATGCTTCTGATAAAATATGCCCCAAATATGTCTTTACTGCATGATTCCTTTATTCGGGACCTTGAAAGAAGAGGAACTGGCAGAAATAGATCGAATCCGATTTGGTTGTTGAGACAGATAGATCCTGCATTGAAGGCCCGAAGATGTTTCCTCCATTTTCCTTTACCTAACCCCATCAAAAATTAAAGTCTCATACCTCCATGGCGTAGGTGAGGCCGAGATCTTTCCAATGGTGTTAGATTCATGATATTTTGAGCCCTGAGTCAAAAGATATGCCCCTCTTGATATAACACATGGATGCACCGTGCTTGCTTGAAAACTGACCCAAAGTTTGCCTTTCGATGAGCGTCAATTTGACACTTGTCAGCCTCCACTAATTTGTGGACTTTTCAATGGTCCCTCTTACTTTTAGACTTTGGGCTATGTGGCGAGCTCACGCTCATTTGGGTCTCTACCTTGGGACCAACTCTTGGAGATGTGCCATGCTAACACTTGGCGTTCTCCACTTACACTTTTATACTTAGCCAATTTTGAATCTCGCCTTGTCTTCCTTTTAACTCTATCTAACCATTTGCTACATGGAGGGTTGATGCAAGTTGGAGTCTTCCTGTAACTTGGAGAATGGATTTAAGACATGGAAATGGCTTGACAGAGTTTTTTCCTTTGCACAGGGTCCTTTAATCTCTCTTGGCCTCCACCACTCCATGGTTGAGTTCTTCTGCAACCAATTTGTAGGATTTGAATGAGTTTTCTCAGGTTCCTCTTATGCGGGGTCGTGGCTGATCCAATATTTGGCACGGGGAAAAATATGGATAACAGGATCATTTTAATCTCTTTCATCTTCAAGGAGGGCCATTTGTAGTGATGTAACTATATAAAAATCATATACTCTAGTGTAAAGGATCGTTCATAGTGGTGTTGATCTATGTGTTATTTCTTGTAGTTCTAAGCCATGTGGAAACTTTCCCAAAGAATATGAATAATGTTTAAATGTGCACCTTATTTTGTTTTAACTTGTTAAAACTAAATGGACTGTAAGAGAGCATGCATAGTAGTGGTTTGAAATAAACTACTTGATATGGGGTTTTAGTGCATGTGTGATACGTTGTGTTAAACCACCATTCTACATGAGGTAGCTATTTTACCTAAATTTATTTGTTTCTAAGGAAAAACATCAAAGGAATGTTTCCAAGAAATTTTTGAATATTTTATTAATAATCTATTTATGGGTGATAGCTCGGGCTCATCTTCAATTGTGTTCTTATTATACATAATAACTCTATCCAAAAATGGTTTGTGAAATTCAAGTCATGATCTGATACAATTGAGTTAGGGACTATAGAGGTAGAATATTTAGTCAAGGAAGTTTTAGGAAATGGTTAAGGATGTGTAGGGATCGGCTATGAAAAAATGGGTATACTTGAAGAGGTGTTCCACAACTAATTGGAATATTAATTTACCCCTATATATTTAGGGATAAATTCAATCAGATCCATGGAAATATATATCCAAATTTATATGTAGGAATGGTCAGTGGATGCAGTAATCCTAGTTTTTTCACTGTTTCACCTTTATGACATTGGAAGGTGTCACATTTTGCAACAAAGTTATCCATATCCTCTTCCATTCCCTACTAGAATAATTTCTATAAAAAAAATACTATGTTTTTAAGTTTCATGAATGACCAATTTAGGTTGATGCATGCAATTCTAGAATAAATTTATGTCATAGATCAAACTTGGTAAGTGTATACACCTAAAATATGCTCTTTACTAATCATCCCTTCATCACATCCAACCTTATAATATCCCACAATATACTTTTATCTTGATTAATTTCCCTAATCAATAATATAACCATGCCATCTAATATTTTATGAATTTTAATATTCCTAAATACCTACCTACACCTACTAACCTAGCCTCTCCTACACATCCTCCAAGTAATCTCTCACTAAACATCATTAACCTTATCTATCCTAATAATTTTCCACCCCATTTATATAAATTCTAGAACCTTCTCATTTTATCACCTTCCAATGAATTTTTAATTCATGGAAATCAATCCCTCTCTATAATATTCCATCCTTGCAATCTTCCATCCTTAATCTAAATCCAACATGGCTTCATCGTATTCATTGAATCCCCCACTCCTTAACTATAAAAAATAAACAGTAATCCATGCAATCTCATGGGAAAATAATGACACCAAGCTTTTATCACCTTGATCATCATCAATTCATCATCCTCCATATATCAATCATTAATATTTAAAGGATGGTTTCAAAAAAAAATCATGCACAAAGTTCACTTAGAAGAAAACAACATCCATCATCTTTGAGAAAATCCAACAATCAAAGGAAGGATCCTTTTTTTGGTAATTTGTAGGTATATATTCCTTCATTTTTATCTCAATTTGAGTGTTTTCTTATGATTTAAGGTTGAACATTCATAGGATAGACTAATTTATATGTGTTGCAGGGAGTTAGACATCTTTTAATTTCTTGTATTGCATTGAATTTTGTATGTTCCATGAAGTTAGTGTTTTTAGCTATGGAAATTTGTTCGTATATGGCTTTTCATGCCATACTACACTTCTGTTCATTATTTTTAATAAGGACCGATGATGTTGATCATAAGAAAAATGATGAAATAAGTTTGGTTTTTACATCGGCAAGATGATAGCTATATCCATCTCTTTTCATCTTCATTTTTATGCTAAGATTGCACTAATTATCCTCTTTCTCGTCATTTCTGTAATAATTAGCACTTTTCCGCTAATTAGCTAACATTCCTCTTCATATTCATTAATTAACGACCTTTCATTAATTAATTAGCCTTCCTATCATTAAGGATGTCAATTAACGACCTTTCGTTAATTAATATCCACTTCTACTTGGGTTAATTAATTATTATTAATTAATTACACTCACAACTCTAAATCAATAAATTACCATTTATTGGATCAAATTCCTCTCTTACATCCCACAAATAATTTTCCTCTAATTAGCTTCTATAAGCTTACCTCTACCTATTAATTAATCACCTTTGATTAATTAAAACATCCCCCAACTCCCATGACTTACTAATGACAAATTAAACTCTTCTAAATCAAGATTACCTTTTATAAAGCAACCTTATCCATTCCTAATCTTGTTTTACCTTTATCCCACATTCATCAATTTGCTAGCCTTGCCTCTTCAGGAAAGCTATATAAAGAACCCTCCTTCTTACCTTTCTTCTTGCACCATGCTTTGAATAGTGAAAACTATAAGCATTTTGATCTTGAGCCATTCTCCATTGTTGGAAATAGCTTCTCCATCTTGCATCCTTTCACTCAAAATTGAGTAATATGGGAAGATCCAAAATGGCCTTGTAGCCATTCTTGGTGAGATTCCATTCTCAATCTTTGAGATCAAGTAACAATCCACTTTGATTGCTTATGTTCTTCATAGGTTCATAGTTTAAGTTAGCAATCATAGAGAGTAGGAAATAACTTAGCATGTAATTTCATTTATGCATTGAAGAAGCATTTCCTTTAAGCTCTTATCTTGATGGTTCATTGTTTAATTAACATTTTATTTTGAAGCTATGTAGATATTAGTTTCAATTTATAGCTTAGTTAATTATACATGAGCACATTTGGCACATGCCGGTGGGACTTACTCCATTGTCCTTTGCACTTAATTTCAAGTTTTTGTAGTTAAGTTTCAATTTTGGTTACTAACCCTCTTTTTGCATATATTGACATAACTTGTTTTTCTTAACTTGTTTTGTTGAGTTTGCATGTGTTGAGTCTTCCTTGTAGGTATAAAGGAGGTGAAGTGCTGTCAAAATTGGAATTGATGGGAAAATTTCAAGATTTCTCCATGTTTTCATTTTTAGAGCTTACTTTTTCAACATTCTACATGCTAGTTTTGTCAATTTCTTGAAAATTTTAAATTCTTGAGCATGTAGGTTAGTGTTTGATAGTGTTGAGTCTTCTATTTACATATTAATGTGGTGGGTTGCTGTCAAAATTGAATCTTGGTGAGAAAATTTCAAGATTTCATCATGTTTTCATTTTTAGAGCTTACTTTTTCATCATTCTACATGCTAGTTTTGTCAATTTCTTGAAAATCTTAAATTCTTGAGCATGTATGTTAATGTTTGATAGCGTTGAGTCTTCTATTCATATATTAATGTGATGGGTTGTTGTCAAAATTAAATCTTGGTTTGAAAAATTTGACCGTTTTACAGATTAAGGGACGTTTTTTTTTTTTTTACATTTTTTGAGTACATGTCAAGTGCATACCCGTGAGCATAAGAGCATATATGTAACCCATCTTCCGAAGGCCATAAATTTTTCTCCCAAACTCAAAATGAATCTATTTTTTTGCATTGGAAAGGTATTGAAGTTAACTATGCAATGAAAACATAAATTTGGGATTTATACTTACAGAAATTACAGGTTTTCCTTTTATTTTAAAACTGGTCATTTTCTAACATGTCTAATGTTTTGATGAATGTTGTATTTCCATGCTTTACTTGATTTAGACCAAAGCTTGTGTATGCTCTTCTCTTGCACCTTTTGGTGATCTTGAGAATCAAAAACAACTTTTATCTCTATCTTTTTAACATTTGGATTAAACTTGGAAATTTGGTTATGCATTTTGCTTAAGGGAATGAACCTTTTACAAAGCATTTTTCAATGGTCCTTTGATTTGAAGTTTTCCATTTCTATATAGTTGGGATAAATTTTGTGTATGCTCTTCTCTTGCACCTTAGGGTGATCTTGAGAATCAAAAGAAACTTTAGTCTTCATTTTATAACATTTGGTAAATTGGAAACTTCATCTTTCATTTTTGGTTTAAGGGAATGAACATTTATCAAGATTTTTGTATGGTTCATTAATTGCAAAGTTTTCCTTTACTTTTTATTTAGATTATTTGTTGTGTATGCTCTTCTCTTGCATCCTTGGATGATCTTGAGAATAAAAAGCAACTCTTAATCCTCTTTTAAATAATGTGATTTTCTTGGAGAACTACTAACGCTTGAGTGCAGGACCTAAAAATGCTTGTCAAAGAAAGGAGTTCGAAACAAAATTTTCTAACTACACGTGTGTTGTAGGTTGCCAAATGATGAATGAATAAACCACATTAAGTCTAAAAGATAAAAAAACACACCACATTCAAAACACTTGATTTGCAGGTTCGGATAAGGGTACACCTCGTCCGCTTAAAACTAGGACATAACCCCTTTGGCATAAGCCTTAAGCTACAACAATGGGGGTGGTCCTAGGAACCCCAAAGTAGTCCATGCAAGAGGGAACCTTGTGGATGAAACAGGAAGTGCTCCGCACACCTACTTGACTAGTATACCATTTGTGAGATTTAGCATCAAAGTTATCTGTATCACGACCCTAGTGAGAGTACACGATGGACACATTTATTGCCCACTGTGCTTGAAGGGGGTAAAGTAAAGCCGAGATACTCCAAGAATTAGTCAGTGTGAAATTTTCTTGGTAAATCAAGCTCGCTCTTAGATAACTTGTGACACCTAGTTGAGTGAACCACCTAGGAAGCTATCTTTTACCACGAGCCAACATGGACCATATCAAAACCAATTTGAGTTAAGAGCTATTCATCACGAAACATGTGAAGCGTTACTTTTTCTTAGTTTTTCACTTTCCCTAAGGTGAGGTGAAACTCTTCCAAGTGAGGCCAACATTTTTCACCCCCAATTGATCTACTTCCTTCACTTTCTTTTGACACTTTGTTGATCAAAAGAAGAGTGACTACCTTTGTGTTATCAATTGATTGTTTTCACCACTTTTGTGTTTGTTTACGCCCATCCATGTTTGCGGCTGAGTTGTTAAACATCTAAAGTGTGTGGAGATGTTTTTATATCATTGGTAGCCTTTTTTATCTTGATACCCAAGTCAAGATCATCATTGTAGTTAGGCTTGGTTCATCACTTTGATTCTCCTTTGAACGGTTATCTTGTTTATATCGTGTCACTACAATTTTGGTATTTACATCTTGTTTCTTGTAAACTTGACCTAAATATCTATATTGTGATGTTATGCTATATACACTTTAACAATTCCTAGGTATACTCTAGCTTTAGTTTGATTTCAATTACTACCTCAATTTTGAAAAGTGTTGAGTGTTACCACTATGTGCATTTATATCAATATCATCTTGATATCAATACCTTACTTTTTCACAAATTTTGGTTAACATATCTTGGTGAATTGTATTGTTTCACAATCGTAACTGATACTTTTTGGAATATAGGTCTTGATTGGATTCAAGCTCACTTTTAGTATACTTTGTTTGGTGATCACATTTAATTCTTGTTATTACTTACCTTGTTCATTTCTTTGAACTTGACATAAGTGGTGACATTTTGTTAATCATCTTGAAACACCAACTATCATTTGGAAACAAACTTAGGAAGTAATTTGATGATTGATTGGTTTAAAATAAACATTTTGTGTGATTGTGTCTTATTCCATTTTGACTTATCCATTTAAGACAATCACTTTGATCCATTGATTCTTTATCATTCATTATTCTTTGGTCATTAATTTGGATTTGTGTTTTGAACTTGCATGATTGTTCCTTGTGTTTATCCATCTTATAAACTCATTTCTAGGACAATCCTTTGGGTCTTTGATCCTCTTGATCTTCTTGTTTTTTCCTAAGTTCATGATCATTTTTTAACACATCTTTCAAACCTTGGCAAAAACATTTCCTATCAAGCAACTTTTTCATCAATCAAACATAGGAAATATTTCCTTTGTATCCTTTATGTTGCTAAAATTTTGATCAATCCTTTGACATTTACGCCTCCAAACCTTGTTGGATTATCAATCTTGAGTCATCACGATGTATGTTTTCCTTAGCTTCCCTTTTGGAAAATCACACAAACATCCCCATCTTTACAAAATGTCTAGTTGGTTTTCATTATGTTGCCCAAATCAACATGAAACCTTCTTCACTTTGAATAAGTTTGATCATACAATTTAGGTCTAGACCTTTGAACCCAACACACACCAAAAATGATTGATTATTGCAAGGTCCCTTATACATACGACAATAAGGAATCAAATTTTTGGCGTTCACATCAAAATACACCCATCATGACCAAACCTCATTTGGTTCTTCATGCTAGAGAACCCATCTGGGTAACCCATTCCCCACCTTCATCTCATAGTTGGTGGTATGGTTTGGACACTTCTGATCCAAATTATTATTCGAGTTCCCCCCACTCTTCTTCTAATTCTAATCCAAACATTTCCTCTTCTTCTGAGGATTCCAATCCAAATATTTCCTCTGATTCTTCTGATGATTCAGATCCAAACAATTTCTCACCTTCTTCTGAAATATTCACCAAATATCTTGATTCATCTAATTTGAATCCTACATTGTGGTCCTCCCCTTCTTTACAGGACCTCTATTATCATTCACCTAAACAATCCTTCTCCTCAGTCTCCTAAATATTTGTGTCCTCTAAAATTATCTTCATCATTCATCTAATGTGACTCCTATTGTTCATCCAATGTGGTCCTCCCTATCTTCACAGGACCCTCTTCATCATACATTTAATACGAATCCTACATCATGGTCCTCCCTTTCTTCACAGGACCCCTTTTATCAGTCACCTCAATGACATCTTCTTCCTTTGAAGATACACATGACTCCAAATCCCTCCAATCAAACATCTAATACAATTCTTGAATCACGGTCCTCTCTTTCTTCGCAGGACCCTTGTTATTATTCATCCAATGTGATTCTTGAATCATGGTCCTCCCCTTCTTCGCAGGACCTTCTTCATCAATCACCCCCATGAAGTCTTCCTTCTTTGAAGATTCATGTAACTCAAATTTTTTCTATTCAAACGTCTGAATCGACCCATGTGTCACAATCTGTAGACTTTGGACTTAATCCTACTAGTTTACAGATGATATACCATCATATAGGTAGGTCCACACCACCTTCTTCTACTCCTGAGACATCTAGCTCCACATCTTATTCATCCCCCACGTCATCTTCTTCTATCAATCATCATCAAACATATTCTAAGTCTTCCACACCAAGTGAACCTCTTTCTTCCAATCAACCCCTGGTGGTGGTCGATCAACAACTCATACCAATTGACCTCTTTCAAAATGAAGAAACAATCAGGGCATTTATAGGGGCACATGAAGATATCTCCTTTAACAAATTACGAGAAAGGATTCTCTTTAGACTTCGATGCATCCACATATTGTGAGGAAAATTTTGATTCCTTTTATCAAGAAATGAAGGAAGAGCCTCAAATCATGCAACTTGATCCTCCTCTTATTCTTCCATCTTCACATTCTTCATTATGTGATGAAACTCCTGGGTCTTGCATTGATCCATGGCCTATCTTCTCATCACCCAATCACTCTTTGTCTATCATAATTCCTCAATCACAATATCTTATGGGGTCAACACCAAGTAGCCCTTCATCTTCATCTAGGTGTGGGTCACCTTCTAGTAGCCTCCCTCTACTATTTGTGGGACATTTTCAAGTAGTCCACTATCTTCTATTCTTGGGGCACGTCCAACTAGCCCCTTGTCTTCTATGTATGGGTCACCCCTAGGTAGTCCATCATCTTCTATTCTTGGGCCACATCCTAGTAGCCCATCATCTTACATCTATGGGTCGCATCCTAGTATGCCCTTCTTCTATTCTTGGGTCACCTCCTAGTAGCCCTTCTTCCTCCTATACTTCTTCCTCTATACTGAGGCCACATCCAAGTAGCCTTCCATCTTCTATCTGTGGCTCACCTCCTGGTAGCCCATCTTCTTCAATTCTTGGACCATATCCTTTTCATCCATCACATTATCCTTCTACCAATGATTATGGAAAGCCCATCATCATTTCTCATATCAATTCTAAACTTCCACATTCTTCTCCCACTTCTCGGGATCAAAAAGTTTGTGCATTAGCTTATAAAAAAAACCTAGATAAGTTCTTTATCAAGCCAAGACCAAAACACCGAAGAGCTCCAAAGCTCCCAACAACTCAAATGATTATAAAATTCAAAATCAAACGTGCATTCCAAAATGCACACCAACGTACCCATCAAGTATGGCACAAAGTATAGAAACCTATGGATAGGGAACTCAAGCTCCCACATATGAAACCCATGTTTCAAAACAAATCACAATCATTTGTTGAGTGTGAACTCACCATGATCATCGAGATCAAGGATAATATTACACTTGATAGAAAAACATGCTTAGTCTCTCTTATCAAGGAAATCACACACATCATTGTTGGATCCTATCATTTAGAGTGACATTGTTTCAATTGATAACCATCATCTTAAAAAAAAAAATTCAAAAAATAGTTCAAAAATACAAAAAAATGAGAAAACATTAAAACATTACAAAAACAAAATCAAAGGTACAAAGATCAAACATTGCAATCAAGGTATTGCGTACACATGGATGTTCTTTCTTCCCTTTCTTTCATATTCCTCTACAAGTCATCCACCATTTTCATCCCTTTGATGATATTTTGGTTAGCTTATTTCATACACATTTTGTGACATTTATCTCTATGGTATCTGTTTGACCTTGGTCTTTCATAACCTTGGTAAATTAAAGAACGACTGACCTCTTAGAGATCCTATCACTATCTACATATAATAAACTTGTTGGGAAGAATTTTTGGGCATATTTGTTGACACTAGCCAATGTCATCATCACAATCACTTCCACATCCTTCCATCAAGCCATCAGTGGTTCTTAACCCCTTGTCAAACAAGAGAGCTGAAATAAGTTTTCAGAAAGAAAAAGAATCAAAATCAATCAATCAAAAAGTAAAAAGCTAAAAGAAAAGAAAATTGATATATAACTCTCTCTTGGGGTATTTCCAATAATCTCTACTGGGGCTATGGATGCCTGACTGGCAGTAGAGAAATGTTGTGATTAGAATCAAATGCATCTTCATCAGGGCTATGGATGTCTGGCTGGCAGTGGAGAAATGTACGGCTCTCCTTCCACAATCCATTCACAAATCACCTTTCAAACTAAATCATTCCTACACATTGACTAGTGTCTTCACTTACTTGTCTATCAACTCTTTCCTTCAAGAGGTAATTCATTTCCATGTGCACACATGGGATCTCGATGAGTAAACAAGATTAGTATGTTACCAAGTGTTACTTTTTGGACCTTGTTCAAACTCTTGCTTTAGCACATGTCTTGTCTCATGATTTGTGCCTTGGGCTAATCACTTTTTCATCAACCACCTTCTAAATATTTTCATAACATCCTCTGTTCTTCAAAAATATTTAGAACATCCATGTTATCAGATGTCCTCTTTATCAAGTTTGCAGAAACTTTTGTCCCCTTTTAATAAGACAATTTTCTACTTCCTTTATCTCATGTGTTTCTTGGCCATTTGACATTGGGGGCATCCTTTCTCCCTCATGATTGAACATATTTTATATTTTCCTTGATTCCCCTTCAGTGCATGAAGATTTTTCCTTTGAATACTCCCACCTAATCACTGGGGAATTTTCACATCTTCACTTTCTTGCACATACACGTGGCATTCTACCCTTGTACATCCCATCTATTGTTGGGGGAATCCATGCTTCTTTGTCTTCCTGTACATAGTTTCAGAAAACTTTCAAAATAAAAAACATTCAAATATGTTTCTAAAAAATTAAAAACAATAAAAATCATCCTACAAAATGTCACTCTTTGGTTCTCGCTTGTTCTTGTGCATGACTCACGGATCATCTTGATCTACCTCCATTAACAAAGTTGGTTTGCTTACTATGTCTGTACTCTGGGGCACAATGAGTTGCTTGGTACTGTTTCATAGTGCACTACTTTTCATAGGACCCAAGTGTCCTCCATTATTCCCCTTGCATGTATCCTTGCTTGGGGCACCATCTTTTAACCCTTGTCGTTAATTCACACAGGTCAGAATCAAAGCTTGATAACAAAAACATTGCATTATGTTTCTCTGTTAGGTTAGCTTGTTTACTTTCTCATATTGCATTGCATTATGTATGTTGCAGGGAGTTAGGCATCTTTTACTTTCTCGTATTGCATTGCATTTTGTATGTTGCATGGAGTTGGTGTTTTTAGCTATGGACATTTGTTCGTATATGGATTTTCATGTCATACTACACTTTTGTTCATTATTTTTAATAAGGACCGATGACGTCGATCATAAGAAAAATGATGAAATAAAGTTGGTTTTTACATCGGCAAGATGATAGCTATATCCATCTCTTTTCATCTTCATTTTTCTTCCATATCACTCTCCTTCTATCAACACTTTTCTTCAAAAGCAACTTGGGGAAATAGGGATCAATTCTTCTACTTCTTCTATTATTTCTTTCATCTTTTCAATTGGAAATCGCCCTCTTTCATCACCCCATCACACTCGAGGGGGAATCCTTCATTCTATTAATTTATTCTTCTATCTCTTCGAAAAAATTTATTGTTTTTGTACTTGTCTACTATCTTTGAAGTGGCGTCACTTACACCACCCCAAAGAGGGGAAAATGTAGACACCTAAAATCCACTTACACAGGCTTTAATGCTAAGATTGCACTAATTATCCTCTTTCTCATCATTTCCATAATAATTAGCACTTTTCCACTAATTAGCTAACATTCCTCTTCATATTCATTAATTAATGACCTTTCGTTAATTAATTAGCCTTCCTATCATTAAGGATGTCAATTAACGACCTTTTGTTAATTAATATCCACTTCTACTTGGGTTAATTAATTATTATTAATTAATTACACTCACAACTCTAAATCAATAAATTACCATTTATTGGATCAAATTCCTCTCTTACATCCCACAAATCATACTAATTTTCCTCTAATTAGCTTTTATAAGCTTACCTCTACCTATTAATTAATCACCTTTGATTAATTAAAACATCCCCCAACTCCCATGACTTACTAATGACAAATTAAACTCTTCTAAATCAAGATTACCTTTTATAAAGCAACCTTATCCATTCCTAATCTTGTTTTACCTTTATCCCACATTCATCAATTTTCTAGCCTTGCCTCTTCAGGAAAGCTATATAAAGAACCCTCCTTCTTACCTTTCTTCTTGCACCATGCTTTGAATAGTGAAAACTATAAGCATTTTGATCTTGAGCCATTCTCCATTGTTGGAAATAGCTTCTCCATCTTGCATCCTTTCACTCAAAATTGAGTAATATGGGAAGATCCAAAATGGCCTTGTAGCCATTCTTGGTGAGATTCCATTCTCAATCTTTGAGATCAAGTAACAATCCACTTTGATTGCTTATGTTCTTCATAGGTTCATAGTTTAAGTTAGCAATCATAGAGAGTAGGAAATAACTTAGCATGTAATTTCATTTATGCATTGAAGAAGCATTTCCTTTAAGCTCTTATCTTGATGGTTCATTGTTTAATTAGCATTTTATTTTGAAGCTATGTAGATATTAGTTTCAATGGGGAAACAATGCCACCAACCATATTGGAGGTAAACAAGAAGGGGATCCAATTAATGCAAGGCACATGCGACCAAGATAGATGTTAACACATAACCAATGATAGTTAGTTATATCATAGATCATGAGGGAAGTATGGATGAAAATGAGCTCATAAACCTAATGTCGACATGACAAAGGGGTTTGTGATGTAACTTGTACGTGGGAAGAGGGTTCTCCATAAGCATTTTTCCCTAAATCTATGCCCTATCTCTGGGTAGGGGAAAGAGAAAATTGATCGATGAAGAAAGTTTGCTAGAAGAAAGTTGATCGATGCGGGAAGCTTTCTTAGGATGATAAAATAGAAGGTTGATCAATGTTGGAATCCTTCAATGCCATGATATAAAAGAGTAGACATCCTTCAAGGGTATGGTCTACTTTATACATATGTGATATAGATGGTAAGAGTTATACACATGATATCCATCCTTCAAGGGATCGATATAGTTACTTGATTTGATTTTGTTTTTGACATAAATAATTTTCCTTCGAGGGAGCAGTCTATTTTTGATAACTTTTGATTTTGATAAGAGCATCCATGAATTTTTATTTTTACATGGGGAAGAGCTGGGAATAGCTAGGTAGACCAATTAGAAGGGGACAATGAATGTACAAGAGACACCTGTGGACCCTTAGCGTGGTTCCAATAGGTGAGATAAGAGGGTGATGGATGTAATGATGATTGGGAGTTCTCACCAACAAGGTATAACCTGTCCATAAGGAAAATACGATGGACAAGAGTCGTGGTGCCCATATTTAAAGGTCATGTCTAGGAAAGTGAATGGTAGACCACATAAATCCATATCATTATAATGATAGATGGAAGAGGTTATGATGGACAAATGCTCATGGATGGCCTATATTACTAATGTCATGCTAACAATAGAATAGTCATAAGTGCAATGTGTTAGTGCAGTTCCACTTTCAGGTTTACCATCAAGGGAGGCCAAACAATATGATCTCAACCCATAATTATGTGTGATAATGTAGGTCTAATCTAATTGGGGGAAAATTTTACACGTTGGCTCCTTTCTAGAGTAATAATGTTTTGATTTTCTTTAAGGATAAGGTAACGTCAACATTAAATTTGTGACAGGATATGACTGATATATTTGCAAAATATGGACATACAATGAGATAGATGAGCGAATATAAACATTATGTGCTACCCTTTTGAGTAAGTGAAAGAAAATATGCATCCCTAACAAGACAAGAATGAATGACCATAATAGTGGACTTAGGATGAGACGAGATGATAAAATGTATAAGATAGATACGATGAGAGAAGAAGGAAACTATGTGCTACCTTTTCAAAAGTGAGGAAGTGAGAAAACTATGCGTCGAGGTGAAGATGGCCACAAAAGGTGGAATTTGGATGAGAAATATGGTTCCCTAAAAGAAGCACAAATATGGCCACAAATGTGGAATTTGATGGCAAAAATGAACTCCCAGGAGGGGCACAAATATGGCCACAAAGGTGTACTTTATACGAGGGGGATGGATAAAAATATTTGGATAAAATAAGATTGGATGAGATAGGATGATAAAATATATGCATGCACCTCGAAAATGAAAATGATAGAGGTATTAGGAGATGAGAATATGGCCACAAAGTGGGCTTATGATGAGGAAAATGGTGCCCCCAAAGAGGCACAAATATGGCCACGAAATGGTGGACTTAGGATGAAAAATATGGTGCGTCAAAAGAGGCACAAATATGGCCACAAAGGTGGACTTCAGATGAGAGGATGGTGCCCCAAGAGAGGCACAAATATGGCCAGAAAGGTGGACTTCGATGAGAATATGGTGCCCCAAGAGAGACACAAATATGGCCACAAAGTTTGGACTTTAAATGAGATGATATGATAGGTAGATTGCATGACTAAGATGAGACAATAAAATGGATAAGACCAGATGAGATGGGTTGGATAAGATTTGGATGAGGTAAATAGGACAATGTCAAGGATGAAGAAGAATTAACTCCGAGTGGTAAACCAATCCTAAAGTGAAGTCCCCTAGCATCATTAATGGAGCTCATTGGATGGATAGGAGAGAATGAATTTATGTGATAGGATGTGTGGATGAGGAAGAAGATGCGATAGGATCAATAACTAGGAGAAGATGCTCCCCAGCAAAGAAAAGATATATTAGATTGGGTAACTTAGATATGGATGAGCTAGTGGGTACCAAAGGAGATTAGGTGGGGTTGTCAAAGGGAAAGTCAATGAAAATTTTTGGATTTGGATTGGATATATGGTTGGGGATCATGGGGATGATTGGCAAGGAAAACAATATCAATGAATAAGGGAGGACCCTCTTTAGGAGGAATGATATACATATGGGGGAGAGATGATAAGGGATGATGTGGATGAAGGAGGAGATTTGATGGATGAAGATGTAGAAATAGGATTTGGATTGGTGATAGTAAATTGTGGATGGAGAAGGAAAATCCTCCTTGGATGAGAGATTCATCTCTCCTCAATAAGATCATAGATGATGGTTTTGAGAGGGCCTTACAATGCTTAGTGTCATGACCCAAGGTACGATGATAAGCACATATGTGATTGGGATCAAACCATGATGATTTCTTACTATTGAGGATCAAAATATTTAATAGGAGGAAGCGTAATGGTAGATATTTGAATTAAATGTCGAAGGGTATTTGTGTAGGACCCGATCGAAGTGTTGGGAGGAAGGTAGATCTTGCAGGTTTTGATATGATATTTTGACCTGGATTTAGGGGAGCGAGTGGATGTATATTGGATGGGTAAATTATGTGTATTAGAAGATTAATCAAATTTAGGAGGATTAGATTGTTTGGATTTTGATTAATTATTGGGAGATGTCTTAGATGAATATCCTAGCCCTAAAATAGATAGGGGTGTTTCTAGGATGGATGTTGTAATATTAGATAATTGAGAAGAGGGAAGACCTAACTAATTATGAGGATGCATGAGAGACCTTTGGGGATGTTTACCAAGAGTCTTAGATTTTGATCGAGAATATTTACCCTTGGCAGGGATGACAATAATCTCAACTAAAGGATCCAAAGGTTGTGTGGTTGTTATTGGTGGATGAAGTAATTTGTGTTTGATGAGGTCTAAGGAAGGTGAATATTATCTTGAAGCTGGGATGTTTAATTGTGAGGATGGGATGGGAGGATCTTTTGAAGTTAAGGCGAGTTGGAGTTCTTTCACTAATTTTTCAAAAAAAAAAGAAATATGTAGGAGGATAATATGAAGTTGATGTAGTCACAATAGTCGATGTGGTTGGTGCTGATAATATTATAGAAAGGGGAATTGGGATTGATTCTATGGATGGTATAATAGGTAAGGGTGGAATAGATGTAGGTGAGGTAGTGGTCAAATCTGATGAAGTAGATACATGACAAGTGGTGAAGTAGATGTAGACGTAGGATCAAGAGGTGTTTGTATGATGTGATTGATGAGGTCTATGTGATATTTGGATTGGTTAATAAGAGCACAGTTGGTTTGGTAGAGGAAACATGAACACCCTTTGTGCTTGTCTTGTGTGGAGGTTCTTTTTTCATAAATGTTTCAAGGGGTATCATTGATATGTTTGCAAAGAGAGAAGATGTGATTGGTGTGGTAGTAGGTATAGATATGGAAGTGGTAGGTGTTGGAAGATTAAGTGTAGAATATTGGGATAAAATAGGTGATGTGGTGGAGGTAAAAGATGTAGGTTTATGTGATGAAGATGTCAAAGTAGACGTAAGTGAATTTGATGACATGGTAGATATAGAGGTAGTTGGGAATGATAGGGAGGTGGGTATAATTGGGATGTTGAGGGATGTAAGTGATATAGTGATAGGTGTGTTGGATATCGAGGTGGATAAGTGGTTAGATATGATAGGTTGGGGTGGGGTGATATAAAGATGTGTTGATGTGGAAGAGGTAGGTTTAGTCAAATTAGATGTGAATGTGGTAAAGGTAGGAATAGATGTAGATGTAGAACAAGTAATAGAATTTAATGTGATAGGTATGGTAGTCATGGATATGGTTGATGTAGATGTGGGGGTAGATATTGGAGTCATAGCACAATGTCTAAGGTAGGGGTAGATGATGAGATGGATGAGATAGGTAAGGATGGAGATGTTTAATGTATATCTTTGATTGTATAAGGGTTTAAATTTGTAATATGTGGAAGGTGAAGATTGATTTGTTGATGGTGGATTTGGAAAGGGGTGTTTGAAGATGTCAAGGGGTTGGCTAAGAAATGAGACTGAATTTTCTATTTGTATGTCCCCCTAATTTATGAGCTGTTGAATGTGATATTTAAGATAATGACACTTTTCGATAATTCACCTATGACTCGATGATATTTATGATAATTACCCTCATGATATGAAGTGGGTTTGGGGTGTGATTTTTCAATAGGTCGGATGGGAGGAAGCATGATGATATGAAATGCAATCAACTTGTTAAATATTGAACTATAAGATTCCCCCAAGGGGGTATAATTAGAAAATGGTTTATAAGTTTTGTGTGAAGGCCTCACGTAAGAGGTAGATGGTTGTGGTTTCACAACATGAGAAGTGGATGGATAAGGATGTAAAGAAGATTGATGATATGTTAAATTTGAAGGGAACGTTTGATAAGAGGGTATATAATTAAGGGGTGGAGATTAGATTGGATGGGAATATTTGAGAAATGTGACTTGATTGTTGAGGCACGTGAGGAGTGTGAATTTTAGTAGATTGGGATGGTTGGATAGGCATTCTAGTGATAATATTGGATGAATTAGGTATAGTTTTGATGTGAGACGATGGGGGTGGAATAGGATCCACAAATTGAGTGGATTGAGAAATTATGGGAGATCTAAAAAGTAGTAAGTCATAGATGGGGCTAGTAGGAGGCCCCGTGGTTTCTAAAGAAGCTTGAGGTGGAGGTGTGACTGGCTTAGGAGAAATATACTGATGGGAGATAGGAGAATCAGTTTCGAAAGGGGGATCTATCTGAATGACATGGTATTTACAAGGTTAAGAGATCTAATGTGTAATCTCAAGATCATTAGATGATGAAATATCATTAGATATATTATAGTGTTGCATTGAAGAGGTGGTAACAAACATGAAATGGGAAAATATTATTATGTTATGAGAAAAATCAAAAACAAATGGATTAACAAGATTAATTAAAAGTATGTGAGAATGAGATGGATATTAAACCTAAGATATGGAAATCTAAGTTTAGTTTGGGTAGTTTTGGTTGGGGAGTCCTCGATATACCTGAAGGTACGTGAGGCCCAAGTCTATGTAGGATTTATAATGTGGCCATAACACTCGCAGCGTGGATTTCCTGTTGGGTGATGAATTCCCAATCATGCCACCTAGTAGGAAGATGTAGAGATGTGTAAATTGATGTGTGAATTTGGTTGTGTGTGATAGAATTTGAGATGTAACTGATTAACCCCTACTTAATCTGGATGAACAAGTAATGATTCAAAAGTTTCGTTTTAATAAAAATCCAAATGTGAAGTTCGATGAAGAAAAATACACAGGAAAGGGAAAGTGCGATGCAAAAGGAAAAAACAAGACAAAAAGAAGAGTACCTAGAGAATGATTTTCCTTTTTATTTGATATTTAAAGTAAGTGAAGAGATATCCAAGAAAATCCATAAGCCCAAAATGAACAAGAAAAAAACAAAAATTTTACCTGCAATGTTAGTCAAAGACAAAACATATAGAAAATAACAAGAGATGCAAAGACTCACCTAAAAGGATGGTCCCACTAGGTGTGGTAGAATGTTGATCCAATTTTTTCTTTCATGTTCAAGTTAATGAGCTAGTACTAAAGAAAATTAAATAACTCTAAAATGCAAGGGTTTAAGGTACCTTGATGTATGATGGATGTAAATGGATGGGTGTAAAGTGAATGACCTCACTGTAAACTCTGATGAACCTACAAAAAAAGGATTTAACTAAAATGAAAATGGATTAGATGGTAGGTGGGGGGATTTCTTGATGAATTTTGTTCCTAGAAGCGTTAACTTCCTTAGCGGATGTCAACCCCCATGTTTTATAAAAGGTAATAAAATAAATGATAATGAAAGACTAAGATAACATGCATAATCTGAGGCACACAGAAACTGAAAAATGTATAAATATAAGGCGCATACAAATCTGATCTAGATTGACATAAAATAAAGTATACCTGGCTGGGTCAATGATGACCTAAAATGCTACAGAGGGACAAATCAACATGATGTTGAAGATGGTGACCTGAGCAGATGAAGCAAGAAAGGTGATCACATAAGCCTGATAACACTAGAAATAAACCACAAAAGGAAACCTGAGACATAAAATCATAGAGGATGGTAGAAAATAGGGATTAGGATAGATTGGATGAAAAATAGGACTCATGTTGACAACGACTAGGCTGGGTTGATGACGATTGGAGTGCAGACATAATAGTTTGGGCTAATAAAGAGTCAGGATGGCATATATAAGAACTGGAAATAGTAACAAAATAGAAGCATATAGTGAGAGGGATATGAAAATAGGAAGTATGACCACACAGGATTGGGTCGACGGTGACCTAAGTGGAGCAACAGTGACCTGGGTAGTGTAAAACAAATCCTAAGGTAGATGAGCTTAATGATAAAATTACAAGTAGAATGACTGGAAGAACCGGATGAGGATGAAATTATGACAGTAGTTGAACCTACAAGACGTTATATTTTAACAGATAATAACAATAATAATATATGATAGCATTAAAATAACACATAATCAAAGTAAACCTCCCAAAAAAATTGTAAGTGATGAAAGACAAGATTCAATGGACTCCAAGAGGTTTCACATAGTTGCAAGGATGCTTAGATTCAAAGATAATTTCACATAATGCAAGAAAGCTCAGGTTGTGTCTCATTTTGGAAGGGGGAGTGAAATCTGTCTTATAGGGTCGACAACGACCTAGATGGGTCACCACTAACTGCGAACAATTGTTCCTTAGAGTGGCCAATGATTGATTTATTCAGTATATGGGGATTTTAGGGATTGATATAAGTGCTTTAAAGCATGTAGGCGGGTAAGGGTTTCCTAGGTAAGTGTCATAAGTAGGTAGGAAATAAATATTGTTTAGATCAAATCTAGAAAAAGTGTAGGGATGTAGATTTATGTGGTTAGGGATAAAAGCATCCTAAAAAGAAATATAATTAAAGGTAATTAGCTAATGGAGATTAATTAAGGTAATTAATGAAGATTAATTATGAATTAAAATTGTTAGGCTAATAGATGGTAATTTAAATAAAAGAAATGAATTAAATTAAAATGGGTCTAGATAGGATTGTTAGAAATGAAAAAGAACTCAGAGGGGGGTTGAATCAGTCCCTAATAAATAAAAAAATCTACTTCAAACAACAAACATACACCCTCATGAACCACATACATTGATGCTTGATCACAATTAGATAAAGTTCATTAATAAATGCATACATAATACAAAAACAAGATATACTCAGAACCTTCAAAACAAAGCACAATGATTTGATATTCTCATCAATAGTTTACAATAGGTAATCAAGAGCTCAACACCACTATATTGACATCAATATACTATGGCAAAAACATTCAGCTACACAGAAACAAGACTTTTCTCCTTCATCACCTTGTAGTTATAGAGACTTCATTAACTTCATTCCACTATAACCAGCTACTAACCAAGAAGATACTTTTAGAGGTTTTGGGCTATGCCCAAGGAGTTTTGCTTTGCAGAAATTTTTTCTTCAATAGAATAAAAAAGGGGTTTTTCATCTATCAAACATACAAAAAAAAATCCCTTTTTTAGATTGTCATCACTCTCTCTCCTGACCTTTTACCTTCTCATGATTGTTTACTTTTCTTTGACTGATCATCTTCTCTTTATGTCTCACTTAACTATTTTCTTCACTAGCATATCTTTGTTCTTTAAGAAAAACTCATCACCTTTTACCTTTTCAACTTCTTTATCATTTCTTCAATCTCTTCACACATCTCTTGACTCTTCAAATCCCATTTTTGAATTGATAATTCATCGAATTAGTATGCTCTACTTGGACAAGCCAACCAAGTGACTTTCCAACTTCTTGCATAGTATGAACTTTCACTTTCTCATCAAAGAAAGAATACTCAAAAGGTTGTGGTTGTTCAAAGACCCTTGAGTTACCATAAGGAGCCAAAATTTTTGAGATAGAGTAGACTTATTCACCTACAGGTTCTTGGAGAAGAAATCAATAATAATGTCCATGGTGACAGTAATACTACACATAAACAATCAATTTCACCATTATTAAGAAACATTGGGAATTCAAGCCAGAGAAATCCTTTATTCAATTTCCTTGACTCATTGTTCAACGTTTGGAGGCTTGACGTGAAGATTTGAACCATTTTCTACAGAAATTTGCATTTGGAGAGATACCCTAATCCTGCACATTACATAAGGCTGAATGAAATGAATCCTGCCATGTAGATCTTGCATTTCCATACCAAAGAAAGAACATTTTGTGTTTGCAGACTCCTATCAATTTATTGCAAATCCTTTGAAAGGAAATTAAAGCATCTACAACAAAAACATGACACTATTGACTTCAATTCTACCACTGCACTGTGAAGAGTGACTGAAGAAGATGACTGTCACATAAATTCTCTCCTGAAATGAGATTGAACACCTTGAAACATTTAGCAACGCGTTTTGGTTTTCTATGCAGATCTTCCCACAAGATTTCTTGATTTTTCATTGGATAAATTGAATGATTCGAGTAAAAATATATTTCCAACCCTAGAGCAAGGATTTCCTTCATTGCAGTAGTCCGAGAGCTATAAAAATATTGTTCCTTTATCCTTTATTGATGGTTTTCAAAACTTTCAATTTCAATGTCACTTACCTATCACCATGTTCCTTCTCATTACTCAATAAAATCCTGATAGGATGAAGATCACCCCTAACATTCAAAAGTGTAGTGCACAGATAGCTCTAGAGTTTGACAGTCCTCCATATGTTGGGCTTCAAAAAAAACTTGGAGGTTTAGAGAGTCATTAGGGTTAGTATGTAGGGTCATATAGGTATTCTAAACTGCTTATATCATATTACTCCCATTAAGAACCAAAAGAACAACTTTTCATGAGACTTTCACACTATATAGTGAAAACCAGTCCATATCATGCTTAACAATACACCTCACTAACTTCCAAGGTACCTTTTTCCTATTCAAAACTTCTATGTACATCCTTATGAGGTGACTTCTTAATTTATGCTCCCATTAGTTAGAGGACATGTTCTATAAAGGATAGGTACAATGCTTCTTCTAACATAGACATAGGTCTTTATGACTTATCCTAGACGATACTCTTAGAACCGTAAGATCCATGACACATTTCTACAGAAATTTGAGCAATATTTGAGTTTGGATTATGCACTATATTCAGATAAAAGGATTTCACTCTCCTTATTGTCACCATTTGATTCATGATCATGTTTCATGATTGACTTGTCTCACAACAAGCCTGTAGACCCAACTTGCACACCCTAAAGAGACTTGAACTACAATTACTATACTTGAAGGGAATCAATGAAATCAAATTATTTAGAAACACCATTAATAATCCTTGAGAGGTTTTAAATCACTCATAATAGTGATTTGGAGCTAGACAAGCAACCTTTTCTAATTTTGAGTCGGGAAAGTGCCTAGAAGTGACAAGAACATATCTAGAAAAACGTTCATAACTCCTCTAATAATTATCATTTTTTCCTGAAATTTTTTTGTCATATCCTAAGATTTGAATCCTCTACAAAAATTCATTCTATGATTTATCTGAAGGAGCCACTATATTTTTTCTTGAGTGTTAATAATCTTGACAGCTTCTTATGCATTTTTCAAAAAGTTTGTTTTAGAAAAACTAGCATAACTTTCACATACCTTCTCAGAACTTGATGAAATTTTTCATGAAGAACCAAAAGAAATCCCTGTTAAATATCCACAACATAATTTTCCATAAATATTCCTATACTCTTATATCCCATCTCATTTTCCTCAGCCTACACTAATAGTTCCCAAAGCCACTTTCTGTGCACTTTTGAATTTTGACTCCAAGAGCTAAATTGAGCCTTGGTTTTGCTCACACATGCTATAGACACTATTCCTAGGCTGCTCCCATGCTCACATGACCTTTTTATGACTTGTACCAAATTCTCACACCTCATTAGGCACCAGAAACAAGCCTAAATGGGGCAATTTCAACTGCACATTTCACCAGAATACCTAATACACCCTGTGAGACATCTTTCTCATGCTTGCAAAATAATTGCTGACCTATAGACCATCTGAAACCAGAAAGCCAGCATTTACTCTTCCTCTAGTGATCAAAACTTGCTTTTCCTACTTTGGTTTGAGTGGATTCTCAGCCTAAAATGACTTGACTTGACCCATACATTTCATGACTGGACCATGTGGACATGTTACAGACTCATTGACACCTCTCACTCACCTCAAAAATGTATTTTCACCTTCATACCACCTTTAGAGACTCTTATGCACCTTTGGAGACTCCTAGACCACCTAGCCATTAGTCCTAGATCACCTATACCACTCTGACATCAATGAACTTGACATTAATGACAACACAAGTGACAGACACTTCAAACAAGGACCATGGTGAAAGAATGTGTATGTGCAATCAAGGGTATTGATACCAAATTTTGGTGTCTACACATACCTATATAAAGAACCAAAAAATTCTTGGAGAAGGCCTTGCTAGTGAAATAAATAGGGTGACTTTCATGGAGGAGTATGGCTCCAAGTCCATTTATACAAGCATTACTTTAAATAATGCAAATCTTGGAGAAATTTAGCATTTCCTAAAAACTTTATTTCTCATATACCATTTCAAAACCTAAAATTCATGCTCGTATACCACATTCCATGTTAATACATCCTTTCTTAATGGACGCCTGACTAGTAGTAGAGAAATATTGCAACTAGAATCAATACATCTCCGTCGGGGCTGTGGATGCCTAGATGACAGCGGAGCAATGTACATCTCTCCTTCCACCCTCCATTCACAAATCACCTATCAAAATAAATCATTCCTACAAATTGGCTAGTTTGTATTCACTTATTGCTTATTAAATCTTCACTTCGAGAAGTAATTCATTTCCACCTACACACATTGGATCTCGATGAGCAAACCGGACTAGTATGTTACCAAGTGTTGGCTGGACCTTGTTCAAACTCTTTTGTTATTATGTATCTTGTCTCACAATTTTTTCCTTTGGCTAATCACTTTTTCATCACGAGTCTTCTAGCTACATTTTCCATATCCATCCATAACATCCACATTGTTCTTATGTTTCGTTCAGAACATCCATGTGTATAATATTTCCTTTTTACCATGTTTGAGGGAAACTTTTCCTCTTCATTCAATAAAATAATCTTCTACTTCTTTTGTATCATGTGTTTCTTGGCTAGCTTGCACTAGGGGCATGCTCGCTCCTTATTATCTCTTCATTGACTTGCGTTCATCATCACATTGAACCTATGCATCTTGGCCTTGATCCGACTTATCTTCTTATTGTATATACATGCAGGATTTTCCCTTGTATATTCTCACCTCTCACTGGGGGCATCTTTGCATCTTTGTTTTCCTATACATAGCTTCAAAAAACCTTCAAAAATCCAAAAAACATTGGTAAAATTTTCAAAAAAACAAAAAAAATCACAAAAACTGTTAAAAATCCAAAACATTGGTAAAACATTCAAAAATCCAAAAAAATGGTAAAACATAAAAAATCCAAATCATTGTTAAAATTTTCAAAAATCCAAAAAAATGGTAAAAAAGCATTCACACAACTGAATCATTTACTAGACACAATGTCCTCAAACATTGAAATTTGTCCTACAAAACATCTTTCTTTGGTCCTCACTTGTTCTCGCGCACGACTTGCAGATCATTTGGATCTACCTCCATTAACAAAGTTGGTTTCCTATTATGTCTTCCCTTCTTTGCACATCCAGTTGCTTGGGGAAATTTCATAGAGCACAAGTGCTTTTTCATAGGACCCCTATGTCCTCTGTTTATTCACTTTACATGTATCCTTGCTTGGGGTTCCATTTTTAACCCTTGTCGCTAACTCGAACATTTGGGAACTACTGTTAGATAACAAAAACATTGGTGCAACTATCTCAAATTGTTTGTTTGGGTACATTTGTTTGTGCTTGTTTCCTTGATGGTCTTCTTGTTTACTTTCTCGTATTGCATTACAGTATGTATGTCGCTTTGAGTTAGACCTTTTGCAGTGCACAAATGTTAGTATTATGATTTTTCATGTCATTTTATATTTTGTTGCATACTTATATACATTAAAGAGCCAATGACATAGATCATAAGCAAAATGATGAGACAAAATTGTTCCTAAGCCAGCTGGTATGTTATAATCTCTATATACAGTTTTCTTCATCTCCACTTTTCTTCATCGCCATTTTCTCCTATCACAATTTTTTCTTTAAACACCACCTAGGGCAATAGGGATTATATTTATCCCCCCTCCCCCACCTTGTTTCTTTTATCCATTGAAACACCAACTTTTCTTTCCTCATCACTCACATTACACACTCGCCTCCTAAGCTTGTGTTGATTCTTCTCATTTCCTTCTCCTTTTCGATCATCAATCAACCTCTTCCATCACCCCATCACACTTGAGGGGGCATCCTTCATTCTACTAATTTTTCTTCCACTCCTTCAAAATTTAATTGTCTATATTTTGTATATTATCTTTGAAGTGGCGTCGTTTGCGTTACACCGCCCCAAAGAGGGGCAAATGTAGACACCTAAAATCTGCTTACGCAATTTTAATACTAAAATTGTACTAATTACCCTATTTCCTGTCATTTTTCGTTATAATTAGTTATTTCTCGCTAATTAACTAACGTTTCCCTCCATTTCGGTCAAATAACGACATTTCGTTAATGAGCTAGTCTTTCCCCATTTCGGATGTTAATTAATGACACTTAGTTATAATCCTCCGTTAATCAATTAATTAACTATTATTAGTTAATTAAGCCTTTACAACCTTGTATTTAATTAATAAACATTCTTATTAATTAAATCCCCCTCTTAAATCATCTCAATCCTACCTATTTTCCTCTAAATCCCCTCTAAATAGCTTTCTAAGCTTATCTTAGTCTACTATTAATTAATCCTAGTTGATTAATTAAATCATCTCCAACTCCCATGAGTTATTAATTCTAATCAATTCCCTATAATCATGTTTATCCCTTCTAATTCTACTTTATCTTTTGTCCCACATTCACTAGGTTTCTAGTTTCTCCCAAATTGGAAAGTTATATAAAGGACCTACCCTCTTCCTTCCAAACTTACACCACACTTTGAATAGTGATTACTATAGGCATATTGATAAAGCATTCTCCATTGTTGGAATAGCTCCCTCATCTTGCGCATCTATTCTCTCATTGTGGAGTAGTAAAGGAAGAGTTAAACATTGGCCTTGTTGCCATTGTTGGTGAGATCCTTTCCTCACTTTGGAGACAAACATACAAACTTGTTTGCTTATGATCTAAATAGGCTCATACTTATTAACAATCATACATTACAACAGTAGGAATGGTTTAGCATTAGATGTTCCATTCATGTTTATGCATTAGAGTAACTATTTCCTTTAAGCTCTTATCTTGATGTTAATGGTAGATTAGCTTTGTTTTGAGACTACTTGGTGTTAGTTTCTTTCAATTAGCTTAGTTAGTTTAGCATGCATACAATAGAGTATATAGGAACTTCATATGTTTGGGTCATTTCTTAAGACATTGACGAACTAAGGGTATTTGGATGTGATGTATTTGATTAACACATAATCAAGCAGTACAATGTGTTGGGAGTGGTGGACTTAACTTGCTTAGATGACATATGAAGATAACATTTGATTAAGTTCCAAAAGGACAAGGGGTTTTGGAACAACCCTAAGAGGATAAATATCATCCCTAAAACCAATAACGAGGGATTAAGATATGAAACCCTAAGGGAAATAATAGGAATCCTAGGTTGCATGTAAAATAAATAAGCAGGTTCACCAAAATGTAATATTAAAAATAGGACTTGATCTAATTAAGATTAATTGTTATGTTTGAAAAAAAAATTAGAATCATAAATTAATAAATAACACTGAATACACAAATTCTAGAAACATGTATTACAATATTACAATCTCATACAAGCTCTTGAAAGCTAAATAAAGGACGTGCAGATTAAGATTAGAAGAGATTGCACTAATTTACTAGTTGAGACAAAGTGACAGTGATCAGGAAGTGTATAAACAGGTTGTGTAAAGTGTCGTTGAGTTGTTTTGAAACGTTGGAGAGCTAAAAATGGAAGGGGGACAAAGTCACATGTGTAGGGAAAAGTCGCATGAATGGATTTGTCCTCTATGGATGATTGTCATGTATAATATTTTGCTAAATTCTACCTCTAACATTGTGATCTTTTGAGCCTTTAGCTTTGCTTCCTGTGTTTGAAATTATGTGATTGCGATAGTGTAGCAGATTATAAATTCTCTTTCTTCAAGCCCTAGCTCTTCATTGAAGACCTACAAAGAGGTTAGTCCAATTTAGGCTGGTTTGCCCTTGCAACACCTATATGACACTATTTTGAAGAGGCATCAAACCCTCATAGTTCCCCAACGTGGTGAATGTTTACAAGATATGCAATAGCAATGTGATTGACCCTAAAAAGCCCCAGTAGGACCTCTGGCACTTGGCAATGATCTTCGATGTAGAATATAACATTGAAAAATAGCCTAGATCAATTGTATAGAATGTATGCAAACTTAGTATTGGTTGATGTGCTTGAGAGAGTGATTTAGTAATTGAATGTTTTGTTGTGATCTTCTAGATAGTCCTAAAGATGTGAGATAAAAGACCCTTTGAATTAATAGGGTAAGTGTGTTTTTATAGATGACTCTTACGAATGGTTTTCCCACTCAATCAACGCTAGGCCAACTAGGCTGACTTGTGAATTTAAAAATGATCATTAAGACAATGGAAGACAAAACCGTTGGCCTTACGAAAAATCCATACATATTGATTTGTCCATCATAGGCAATTTTGTCTTGTTAAGGTTCAAATTAAATTTTGAAGGCGGATAGGCATCTAAAGATGTGATTTATATTAAAAAAGAAAATTTTTGACTGGGAAATGATGAGTAAGAAGTGTGACCAAAGAGTGATAAATTGAGTGAGATGTGTTTAGGAGCTAGTCATTTAAGTGTACAACGATCAATGCATTAAAATATATGCCAAATATAATTGTCAGCTACCATTGGTCCAAATTTAAAGTACAACATTTAGGCACAACAACATTATACTCGTATGATAGTCTTATGACAAGACCATAAAAAATCTCTATGAATTCCAATGTTATGAACTGACCTAAGTTTGCAAACTGTGCAAAGTTTCTATGAAACCTTAACCTAAGCTTGCAAACTGTGCAAAGTTTCTATGAATTCCAATGTTATGACCTAACCTTAGTTTGCAAATTGTGCAAAGTTTCTACAAAACCTTACTTGGTTTAACTCCACAATAGATACCCTAATCAACATATCGCATTCCACTAAATGGATGAACAGATGCCTCATATGCTCACAACCCCCTTATAAAATTTATAATGATACATGTGAGAGAATGTAGATACCTTTGTAAGTCAATGATGCCTTGTAAAGATTCCTCATAATGCCTCATATCTCTATTGATCCTCCAACCAATTTGCAAGTAGCCTCGCATAAGATCTTTGTCAAATCAAGTTTTACCAAGTAATTTGGTTTGCCCTTGGGTATGGTAAACATATTATGGTCTAAGTGTGCCTCCCCCTAATTATATTAATGTTGACAAGAAATTATGTCTAATATAAATTTGATCATGACAACATGATATACTGGTCTCACATAATTACACGTCTTCCCAACATTAACAATTGCTCAACATCATCCAAGATACATCATGACATCAACAAAGGTTTAAGAAACACACGCAAGACTTCATCGCTTTCACACACAAGAACAAGTGTTGCGCAACATAAGACAATATCGCAAGGTTTTACACAACATCGTTAGGCACTTGTAATTTTGGGTGACATAGCTAGTATTGCATGGCTTAGGTAACGTTGCACAATTAAGTATAAGCCTAAGCAACAAGAACAAGCATTCACAATTCAAATAGGTTTTCATGGCTTCCTTAAAAAAATAGTCTAAGCTCAAAGTTCTACAAGACATGCTCAAGAGTGACGCATCACATCACTAAACCTTATTCAACTAACTACAAATATTTTTTGGTATACAATTACAAAATAAACTGGGATGGCATTATTAATCCAACATCTAACATCAAATGACACATCAAGAAACAAAAAATACTAGAATGCAAAAAAATCAAACTTAAAAATGATTTTGCATTCCACGCCCGAGGCAATTTTTAAGAGTTGTACACACTTGTTTTTTATTAATTCATAAGCAATATTTCACCCTCAACTTAGTAGCGAGCCATCTCCTTCAATACAAACAAAAAACTAAAAACAAAAAAGCAACAAGCTAGAGTGTAACAAGGACATATCAACTAACATCTTTCATTATAAAATGCTCTTTTTATTAATTCAAGCAATATTCTACCTACCCACATGATAACGCCCGTGCCCTTTTATCGAAGTAAATTCACATATACAACAATATAAAAAAATTATTATAAAATGCTCTTTTATTGATTCATAAACAATATTTTATCTATCCGCATAACGGGCAGCCATCCCCTTCCACAAAAGAGTTTCTATGCTTGAAAAACATTTTTTACTAATAATAAACCTGTTTTCTCCTGATTCTAAAATAAGCTTCTTTCCTTGCTTTGTAAGAAACCCCATTACTTTTATTCTTCCCTGCGAAAAGAGGAAAATCTAATATTTAGATGAAAGAAAAAGGATTTGGAGGCACATCACAGACTGGTAAACTGTGGAGAACCAGTGGGAATCAGCTGTGCTTATGATGTTTGTGGTTACAATTACTTAAATTGGCTTTCCGAATACAAGCATTTAAAGAGGAAGTTATGTCCATAAAGATTTTAAATGATGCAACAGTCACCCTTTTTACAAACAACACATTTACAAAAACCAGCAATACTTGGAATGAATAAGCATATTACATGATTTCCAGAATCAAATCAGAATTAATAAGACATTTGAATTTCTAATTCTTGAAAGCAAGCTTAGCTCCCTCTCGAGCAGCTAATGTAACCATTACCATCTTCAAGTCCAGCCTTGGCTTTCATGTAAATGTTACACAGAGCCCCGAGCTCAGCCACAATGAACACTTCTGATTCCAATAAGTAGCTTAGCTCATAGAACATTAGTTGAACCACAATGAACACTTCTGTTTTCCAGGACCGAGCCACAAAGAAGTGACAACTTAGGTCATAGAATATGAAGTCTGCAGGCATGGACACTCTTTCAGGCTATATTGCGGCATGACAGCCTGCAGTGTGTAAAAGCACAGCTTTAATCTCTTCAGGTGCAATGTCTCCTTTAGATTGCTGTTCAGTGAAGAAATGATAAAGAGTTAGCCCCTTTGCTACAGTAAAATGCACTGAAATTGACTTTTATTTCCATTATCTTCAATTCAGTTGTCTACTTACCTCTGCTCGAAACACATCTAATGCAAACCCATTGAAGCAGCTAATGACTGCTTGCTGAACATCAAGGCCAAGTCCATCCAATGTCCTCATTGTGGATAACAGTAATCCAGGTCGCCTAGCACAAAACATGTGGATATTTAGAGCATGCCCTTCTCTTGTCCTCACCTCCACCTGCATGAGCAAGAAATTACAAATCAATAATGTGTAACTCTCCTTGCAGACAAACAAACATCATATTTATCCTCTCCAAATGAACTCTGGCAATTATAGACATCGAAAAAGTCAATTTCTTTCCGACATGTTAAGATCTGAGTTCATAGAAACTATATTATCTTTCCTCTCAAAAAAGAAAGCAGTTCAAAAAAAAATTCTCACAAGGAAATTCAAATAAATGACCTTACAGAAAATATGAAACTCACGTTAAAAAAGGCAAGCTGAATAGTTTCTATCTCAGAAAGTAATATTTTTCTCGTCGAGAAACATAAGAAACACACCCTCTTTAAGTTTTTGTGCGGCATTAAACATGGAGACAATATGACAGATCCCTAAAAGTTTACTAAAGCTTCCAAAAGTTTTTTGAATTATTCAGGAAAAGGGCTTCAAATGATCCTGGCCCTTTAGTCCCATTATGCCTGAAATCTTTGAGAACATATTATCTTGTTCAGGAGGAGGCCAAAAGGCAAAGACGTGTATGTTCTTGTCCTAAATAATAGCCACATTTGGTCCCGGGGACATTCCAACAACAATTGCATGTGGAATGTCCATAATATGATTGAAAAATCATAAGCACCATGCAAATGCCAAATACATTATATGCAAACTAACAGAGAGAATTTTGAATAATTACTGGCTTTCCAACTGATGGTTGTTGACTAGGTAGGAATTTAGCCCAAATGCAGTATTCTTATAAAATAACTAGGCACATTCTGAGAAATATTCAAATAATTACTGGCTTTCCGACCAATGGTTGATGACTAGGTAGGTATTTAGCCCAAATGCAATATTCAGATAAAATAACCAGGCACATTCTGATGATATGTTTGTTTATCTTCTGTTGCAGCATATTAAAAGACAAATACAAAGGATGTCTTCTCATACAAAACGATGCAAATCAGGAAAGCTTCGTGGCACAAGTCCAATTTGACATATTAAGAATGCCAGAACAATAATAGTTATTGAAATTTTAAGAAGTTTCTTTGGCCAAAGATTATGATGCTTGTGTACAGACTCAACACTGGACCTGCATATTTTCTGTTTCAATCGAGTAATTGACGACTTACCCTTGCAGGCTGTGCATTAGGACTCGGCAATGAAGTTGGGCATTCTTCTTTCACTCGACAAGGTAAAACAGGTGTTGTCGGTGTCAGAGGATGGAAGCTAGAAGCTCCAGGTAAAACAGGTGCCTGAGATGTAGATTCAAGCTCGTTGTGAAGGTCATTGATCCTCTGTAGAAGTTCCTTCAAATAGTCGATTGCGTCTCCCAGAATAGAGGCTCGGTCCATCTGTGAAATCACATTACATCATTGTGGTTTTTTGGTAAGAGAAATTCTAGATTTCAGGCATGGAAAAACCAATCAAGCCCTCAATAATTTGTCCAGAATTTTTTTTAAAAAGAAGAAAATTAAAAGGAAAATGCAGTACATGTGAAGAAAAAAAAAATTAAACCAAGGAAAAAACCAAGAAAGACAGAAAAAATACCTTTCTCAGTCGTGGAATCATTTGACAAGAAATGTAAGATCATAACTTGAAACTATAGCCGAAAACAAACCAACATGGATATTTTTACCTCTGGAAAAACAATAACAAGAACTAGAAGATGATGACTAGCCACATCATCTCACCAAGCATATACAACAGAAAAATTACCGAGGTATTTGCTGAGAGCATTGCAAATTAATTTTCAAATCTATATAGGACAAACCATGAATATCTGAAAAAGGGAGTATTCAGTAGTTGGAATCTCTCAGGAGAAAGGAGCATGAAACAACATCAAATACCAAAGGACTGGGTATTCGGTAATTGGAAACTCCGGAAGTTAAATGGAAAGGAATATCATGATTAAATCAACCGGGATTTGCAGGAAGCATATTATAAACTCCAACAAGAAGCCTGCAATATCTGACGAGTTACAAAAGCAACATAAAACCAGAAACAAAAACGTTGCTGAGAAGAGGCTAGAAGAAATCAACCAGCCCTTGCTATTGTTGGAGAAAAGGCACAAATACTGTGTTCTGAGACCAAAACAAGGCAGTTTTCACAAAAGATCCCAGATAAGATCAGCACACGTTGCTGAACAAAGAAACCAAAACAAAGTCTGAGGGAAAATTAACAACATGAAATATAGATAAGAGTGCAAAATCATATAGACAAATACGTGTCAATCAAGAGATTCAGAACTTCAAGAAACAAACAGGTGACATCAATTTGTTAAAAGTGTTCCCAATGGCAACCAGCCTACACTCCTCACAAAAAAAAAGTGCCAGAAAAAACAAAGACAATTTAACTAGCAAAACCAGAATAACACAACAGAAGACAAACCAGAAAGCATTTACCATAAGAAACACAAAACAACATGAAATAAAAAAAATAACAGACTTTATCAATTTCTATGAAGACAAACTGGAAGCACCAAAAGAAACCACAGACCACATCAAATCAGAAAACATTCAACAAGGATAAAGAAAAAACCAAATTCAAACTACTACATCAGAACTACAAATAAAAATGCGACAAGACAAACCAGAAATCATTTATCAAAAGGAAACAACAACCAATTCAAAAAGAAAAACAAACTTCATCAATTTGTGAAAGGACAAATCAGAAGCACAAATGCCAATTTATTTTTTCTTTGGGCTGATGAGGCTTGGAGTTGAAATGCCAATACACACTTTTAAAGATGTGCTGATTTCAAAGCTCAGCTACAAAGAAATTTTGGAAAACAAAAGGGTATTCTTTCATCCTGCAGCTTTCTCATATTTCACAATCATGGCACCTCCAGTGGACATGGGGTAGGTTAGTATCATAAACTTCGTAGGAACAACATCCCACACCAAATCAACATCAAACCGCCGTCTAAATATTTAAAACGCAGAAAAAATAATGAACCAGCACCCAAAGTGAATCCACATTAGACATGTTTGAACAAAAACACACATAAAACTTGAAACAGATTGATGGATTAAGTGTAGATGGGTGGAGGAGAAAATCAGAAACTTCAAAGGAATAACATCGCATACCAAATCAACAAGCATCTAAGGATTATAATAGAAAACATGGAAGAAAAGTAATGAACCAGAATCCGAAGTAAATCCACATCAAACAAGTGTTTGAGTTTTACGAACAAAGACAACAACCGGAAACAAATTAATGGATTGCATTCCAAAAAAATAAAACCCTCATCAAACATATCTCACATCCTTCCGAACAAGAAAAACACCGCATACCAAAAGAAGTTAGCCAAGAGAACTTGAGGCAGTCTTTGAGAATGACAACCTTATATGATAGAAACCAAAAACAAAGAACAAATAACAAACCTTGCTGATCTTGGGAACAACAGAGCGAAGCATGTAGAGTCGGTCGTTGAGTTTCTTCCTCCTCCTCCTCTCTGCCATAAGATTCTTAGCAGGCAAGCCCTTCTTCTTTCCTTTGTCCACACCAATACTGTTAGCATTCTTCCGTGCGGAGCCCAATCCACCATCGCCAGCCTCAATCTCAAACTTGGTTCCATCATCTGTATCATACTGAACCCCACAGCCATCAATGCTCTCTTCCATATCATCCTCTTCCTCCCTCATAGCAATCCTATCATTACTATCGGCAGCACTAGACACCATCAGCTTCCTTTTCCCTTTCACATTGGTACTATTGCTATTGTTATTGGTGCTGGGGCTCCCTTCGACACTGGCTGTAGTATGCCTGAGAGCAGCCCGCTTTTGAAAAAGAGTAGGCTGAGCACCCACAGAGGGATAAACCTCGAGGGGCCTCAACGTTTTCGACCTGCTAAAATCCAGCAGTGGCACTCGAGCGGTGATGGGCTGCAGAGCGGGCGCAGAAGCAGCAGGACCAGCAGGACCAGCAGGAGCAGGATCAGGAGCAGGAGATGGAGAATTCAGAACATTTGTTAGGCCCAGAGAGGAGCTGCAGCTGCTGTTGTTGTTTCCTAGAAGGCTGCCGAGAGCATTAGTAAAGATCATGTCCGACCCCGTGGTCGTATTGGGCATCAGCCGGGGGCTGAGATTGGGGGTGCAGAGCTGGCTGTGAGGGCTAAGACTGGGTGTGGAACTGCTGCGGGGACTCGAACCCGGGACCTGGAACCCTCCGGGTCTCATGTTAAACAGGCTTCCCCCGTACAAATAGCTATTGTTTGCAAGCCCCCCATCGCAGCTACTGGTGGCGTCGAAGGAGCTCGAACCCACGACGTCAGAGAGCGAAGGCAATGCATTCTGGTGGCTATGCAACTGATGGCTCTGGTGGGCTGACAGAAAAGACTGTAGTTGCGAAGGATCCAGGCTGAAAATGGAGGTGGCTGATAAAGAAGAACTAGAATTGAGGGCATGGAGCAGAATGTTGGGCTCTGGATTGGGCTGCAACACACCAGAATAACACCCAAAATCCTTCATCTCCATGCTAAAACACCCTGCAACAAAATCCTGGTTAGAATGAGCATTGTTGTTATTGCCAGTGTACCATTCATCGTCTAGCATTGCCTTAAATGTAGGCAAACTCTCATCCTCCCACACGCCTGCACCACCGTTCACTCTCGAGAACATCGTAGCGTGTGGGCAGGTATATATTTACCTATCCTGTGTATATATGTTGAAGGTGCCAAAGGCCATGAAAGCTTGTGCTTAGCTCGTCTGTGCAAAGACGAAACCGTCGTTAGCTGTCTTTTCCTCACCACCCTTGACTTAACTGCGGGCAAGACCCGCCCATAGGTTTCCTAACCGCGGTCAAGGGATGAATGGTTCGAACTAGGGGGGGAGGGTGTGTGATTAGGGTGCCGCTGGTTAAGGGACAGTTGGGTACGCCTTTAACGGCCTGCTGGCGTCATCATCAAATGCGAAGAGAGGAGGAAATGGGGATCGATAGAGACAATTTCTGGGGGTTCCGGTACCTCTCCCCAAAAGACACAAGTTTACTATAAATAAGTTTAAAAGGACCCCTTTTCAGTTATAATGAGAAAATATGGTTTCAACTCCTAGTGGAAGAGCATGGTTTTAACCTATAGATTTCTAAGTATCACATTCTCCTTTTTAACGGAGGTACACTAAGTGATTCCAAATTTCAAACTGCTTTTTTGTGATGAAAAGCAATATAAATATTTATAAATGATTAAGACGCAATAAATAAAGTTTGTACGTCATGAAAATTGAGATTTTTTGTTTTTTTAAAGTGATTATATTTCACAAAATTGTCTCGGTATTAAAATAGTCTAAGAAAACTCATCTTACGCAAGCAAACATATCTTCGACTGTGTTCTAATATTTTACGTACACCTTTACAACACTATATAATTTTTTCAAAGTTTCAAATGATTGTCACAAAGCAAGAGCCAAGCGTAAGTGAATATCTTTCATTTGAACACATACCCTAATTTTGGTTATTATTTTTTAAGTTGTGTTTGATGGATATATCATCCTTTCATAATCTTGGACTCTTGTGTTTACTATGTTTTTGTATTTACTACTATGAATAATCTTATTACACATAATAAAATGTTAATTAGATTAACCTAATTTTGATATTACATTGTGGTGGAACACACTTTATCTATCAATCACGTCAACCTACGTCTTTGTTCCTCACCCCTAAAGTTTCATATTTTTAAATATGATTTTCATCACCATAACTTTTATTTGTGTTTTCTCAAAATGCTATGTACCTTGGGATATGATATTATAATGTATATGGGTTGATGGAGATGCCGACATGTGGCACACATCCCCTTAGTTAGTCACATAGGAATTAGTTATATTGGGTAATGAGTCGGCCTACATTGGGATTAGGTATCACCCATCCTATTTAAAGGATGTGAGTATCATTATGAGGAGGTCATGGGTATGAGTTGAGTCTTCTACTTGGTAGAGGTATATTGGAGGTGTCCCCTCGAAGTGGATTCCCATCTTGGGAGATTGTGGAGTTACTCCTTCCTTAAGGAGCATTGTATGGTGTTGCCCTACCTTATGGGTATTATTCTGCATATATTGCATATTTGGGCATCTTGTCCCCCCATATCTCTTGTGTTGTGTTATATTCTGCAAATTATTCATGTATTATACGCAAGGTTCTTATCACAAAAGCCTGATCTACTCCTATGTATTTAACATTGCCACAATGGTTTATATTAATATGTCCCTTTCAGTAGACCTTCCTAGTTATACCTCTCACGTTAACGAAAAAATGATAAAGGAATTTGATAATGAATAATGGTGAATCCTACTTAAATCCCTAAATTAATGTATGTGGCTAAGAAACAAAAGACACTTCTTTCTTTTTATACAAATATTCTAACAAAATACAAAAGCATTCAAATAATCAAATAAACATTCAAAAATTTTGATGCAGGAGCATTCGGGTTCACATGCAATTTTGCATCACCAAAATTTAATAAATTAAATTTTGGTTATCTCTTATTGCCATTTCGTCAAACAATTGGGATACATATGTTATTGATTGGAGAGTCTCGAGCCACCTCAGAAAAGATGAATTATATGTGTTTGCTTGTTTTCATATGGATATGGTGTAGCCAAAACCATTTGGGAAAAAAAAGGTCTGAACATGGAGTTACACATGTATGAAAGTCAACCCAAAAACACTCATTAGAGGACAAAAAAACATTTTTTGCAATGGTTGTTTGAATTTCTTGAGGTGGGGGCATTTTGGGATGCCCAAGAGATGGAAAAAACACAGCCAAAAGTGGAGAGAGAGCAGCAACAAGAAAAACACAAAACAAGTGAGAGAAAAAGAGGAAAAGGGGGCATTTTTGGGAGTTATCGGTTGGGGAGACTGAGACGATGAGGGTAAGATTCAACCCCACTTTCATGATGGGTTTTTGAGGTAGATGGTACAACAAAAGACTCTAAATAGAAATTCTTATAGTGGAGAGAGTTGAGGCACTGATAATACACCTAAGTGTTTGTAAAAATGTTTGTAAGCTCCAATAAAGTGTTTTATCCCAAAAAGAATGTTGTTGAGTATGTAACCTAACCATTTAAGGCATTTTTATATGAATTTCAAGTAATATGAAATACAAGCTCATGCCATGGAGTTTTGAATTGTTTATGCATGTGTGTATTTCTTTGGAAGAGGCCCAAACATTGTATTTTTGGCCAAAACATTGATCCGATTTTTGTGTAAGGATCAACCAAGACTGTGATTGTGTTTATATAAGATGAGAGATTGATTTTGAGTACTCATACGCAATATATCCTCCCTCATTCCTATAAATAGTAATCTTAGTGCAATTCACTAGCTTACTAGTTTAAAATTCTCATTAAAAAGATGGAAATTCTGGTTTTCAAGTGGGCATTCACTAAAAGGGTTGGATAACATGAAATGGGTGATAAATTAGTAGAAAAATTGTGTTTAGGTTGTTAGGAATTGGTTTCCATTCATTTGGGCCCTGACCTATGCTACATCAATTGGTATTAGAGAAAGTTCTTTTCCTTATTAGGTTATGCGCAGAAAGACTCTAGTTGAGTCAATTGACAAGTTATGAAAAAGAAGTTTGCAAGTGAATGAAGAGATGACACACAGATGTAATGTTGCTGGAAGAGGACCAATAATTAAAGATCTGGAAAAGATAATGAGAGGTATTCAAGCAATATTGGATGTAATGGAGATAGCACAAAAAAGGGGAACTCATGTTGAAGACGTGAGTGATGAAGAAAAAATAAAAGCTCAAGATTATGGGGTGGAAGACATGGAGAATGAAGTTAAGAATAGATTTTATGAATTTTTTGCAAAGATTGGTATTAAGCTAAATTTGGATACACTTTTCTACAATGAAAATTTGAACTCTGAAGATCTTATAAATTAGATAACAGAGATGGACAAATACTTTGACTATGAGTCAACGGGGGTGATTTAACAAATGTGGAATTTGTGAAATCCTAAGTGCAGAGTCGCATATGGTAAAAAATAAATAAAGTACAAAACTGACCTAAGTAATAAGCTACAGAAATATGAAACCATAGGTACAAGAGAGAGAGTAGAAGACTCAACTGATTTCACAATTGGTCCTTGAAGTATGATGGATTGGAAGACTAATGAACAAGAGAAGGAAACTATCATAACCACACATAAAAAATTGTGGAACTGTCATAATAACTCAAACCAGGGTGTTTAGGTTAGGTCAAGGGTTCCTAGGTGGTAGAGACCTCTGGTAAGCGCCTATGACTATGAAAATATTTGGAATATGATTTTTCTTGTGTCGCACCAATGTTGCTAACCTTCGTTGTTGATCACCTGTATGTTGCACTATGTCTGCATAATTCACCTAGAACCTGCAAAACAAATGATCTCCTACAAAACCCCAAAACACATCAAATCCTAAAAATAAAAAGATACAAATGGGGAGTCGAACTGACCCCGACGGTCACCCGATAAAGTGAACTTACAATAAGAAAAACAAAAAACAAGTGAGAGAAAAAGAGGAAAAGGGGGCCTACTGGCGTCATTATCAAATGCGAAGAGAGGAGGAAATGGGGATCAATACAGACAATTTCTGGGGGTTCCGGTACCTCTCCCCAAAAGACACAAGTTTAGTATAAATAAGTTTAAAAGGACCCCTTTTCAATTATAATGAGAAAATATGATTTCAACTCCTAGTGGAAGAGCATGGTTTTAACCTATGGATTTCTAAGTATCACATTCTCCCTTTTAACGGAGGTACACTAAGTGATTCCAAATTTCAAACTACTGTTTTTGTGATGAAAAGCAATACAAATATTTATAAATGATTAAGACACAATAAATAAAGTTTGTACGTCATAAAAATTGAGATTTTTTTTTAAAGTGATTATATTTCACGAAGTTGTCTCGGTATTAAAATAGTCTAAGAAAACTCATCTTACGCAAGCAAACATATCTTCGACTATGTTCTAATATTTTACGTACACCTTTACAACACTATATAATTTTTTCAAAGTTTCAAATGATTGTCACATAGCAAGAGCCCAACGTAAGTGAATATCTTTCATTGGAACACATACCCTAATTTTGGTTATTATTTTTTAAGTTGTGTTTGATGGATATATCATCCTTTCATAATCTTGGACTCTTGTGTTTACTATGTTTTTGTATTTACTACTATGAATAATCTTATTACACATAATAAAATGTTAATTAGATTAACCTAATTTTGATATTGCATTGTGGTGGAACACACTTTATCTATCAATCACGTCAACCTGCGTCTTTGTTCCTCACCCCTAAAGTTTCATATTTTTAAATATGATTTTCATCACCATAACTTTTCTTTGTGTTTTCTCAAAATGCTATGTACCTTGGGATATGATATTATAATGTATATGGGTTGATGGAGATGCCGACATGTGGCACACATCCCCTTAGTTAGTCACATAGGAATTAGTTATATTGGGTAATGAGTCGGCCTACATTGGGATTAGGTATTACCCATCCTATTTAAAGGATGTGAGTATCATTACAAGGAGGTCATGGGTATGAGTTGAGTCTTCTACTTGGTAGAGGTATATTGGAGGTGTCCCCTCGAAGTGGATTCCCATCTTGGGAGATTGTGGAGTTACTCCTTCCTTAAGGAGCATTGTATGGTGTTGCCCTACCTTATGGGTATTATTCTGCATATATTGCATATTTGGGCATCTTGTCCCCCATATCTCTTGTGTTGTTTTATATTCTGCAAATTATTCATGTATTATATGCAAGGTTCTTATCACAAAAGCCTGATCTACTCCTATGTATTTAACATTGCCACAATGGTTTATATTAATATGTCCCTTTCAGTAGACCTTCCTAGTTATACCTCTCACGTTAATGAAAAAATGATAAAGGAATTTGCTAATGAATAATGGTGAATCCTACTTAAATCCCTAAATTAATGTATGTGGCTAAGAAACAATAGACACTTCTTTCTTTTTATACAAATATTCTAACAAAATACAAAAGCATTCAAATAATCAAATAAACATTCAAAAAATTTGATGCAGAAGCATTCGGGTTCACATGCAATTTTGCATCACCAAAATTTAATAAATTAAATTTTGGTTGTCTCTTATTGCCATTTCGTTAAACAATTGGGATGCATGTGTTATTGATTGGAGAGTCTTGAGCCACCTTAGAAAAGAATTATATGGGTTTGCTTGTTTTCATATGGATATGGTGTAGCCAAAACCATTTGGGAAAAAGAAGGTCTGAACATGGAGTTACACATGTATGAAAGTCAACCCAAAAACACTCATTAGAGGACAAAAAAACATTTTTTGCAATGGTTGTTTGAATTTCTTGAGGTGGGGGCATTTTGGGATGCCCAAGAGATGGAAAAAATGTAGCCAAAAGTGGAGAGAGAGCAGCAACAAGAAAAACACAAAACAAGTGAGAGAAAAAGAGGAAAAGGGGGCATTTTTGGGAGTTATCGGTTGGGGAGACTGAGACCATGAGAGTAAAATTCAACACCACTTTCATGATGGGTTTTTGAGGTAGATGGTACAACAAAATACTCTCAATAGAAATTCTTATAGTGGAGAGAGTTGAGGCACTAATAATACACCTAAGTGTTTGTAAGCTCCAATAAAGTGTTTTATCCCAAAAAGAATGTTGTTGAGTATTTAACCTAGCCATTTAAGGCATTTTTATATGAATTTCAAGTAATATGAAATACAAGCTCATGCCATGGAGTTTTGAATTGTTTATGCATGTGTGTATTTCTTTGGAAGAGGCCCAAACATTGTATTTTTGGCCAAAACATTGATCCGATTTTTGTGTAAGGATTGACCAAGACTGTGATTGTGTTTATATAAGATGAGAGATTGATTTTGAGTACTCATACGCAATATATCCTCCCTCATTCCTATAAATACTAATCTTAGTGCAATTCACTAGCTTACTAGTTTAAAATTCTCATTAAAAAGATGGAAATTCCGGTTTTCAAGTGGGCATTCACTAAAAGGGTTGGATAACATGAAATGGGTGATAAATTAGTAGAAAAATTATGTTTAGGTTGTTAGGAATTGGTTTCCATTCATTTGGGCCCTGACCTATGCTACATCAATTGGTATTAGAGAAAGTTCTTTTCCTTATTAGGTTATGCGCAGAAAGACTCTAATTGAGTCAATTGAAAAGTTATGAAAAAGAAGTTTGCAAGTGAATGAAGAGATGACACACAGATGTAATGTTGCTGGAAGAGGACCAATAATTACAGATCTGGAAAAGATAATGAGAGGTATTCAAGCAATATTGGATGTAATGGAGATAACAAAAAAAAGGGGAACTCATGTTGAAGATGTGAGTGATGAAGAAAAAATAAAAGCTCAAGATCCTAGGGTGGAAGACATGGAGAATGAAGTTAAGAATAGATTTTATGAAGTTTTTGCAAAGATTGGTATTAAGCTAAATTTGGATACACTTTTCTACAATGAAAGTTTGAAATCTGAAGATCTTATAAATTAGATAACAGAGATGGACAAATACTTTGACTATGAGTCAATGGGGATGATTTAACAAATGTGGAATTCGTGAAATCCTAATTGCAGAGTCACATATGATAAAAAATAAATAAAGTACAAAACTGACCTAAGTAATAAGCTAAAGAAATATGAAACCATAGGTACAAGAGAGAGAGTAGAAGACTCAGCTGATTTCACAATTGGTCCTTGAAGTATGATGGATTTGAAGACTAATGAACAAGAGGAGGAAACTATCGTAACCACACATAGAAAATTATGGAACTTGTTGTTGCAAATCAGCAGCACCCCTAGATGCAAATCAGGTTTCTAAGTTGATGTTTCAGGCATCCAGTGTGATTGCACAACATTGAAACCTCTCTCAAAGTGTGGGACTTGTAAAATGAGAGAGGAATCTCCAAATTAGAGGCTGGTTCCTAAAACTCCTCTGATCAGATCTATTATTTGCACAACTGCAGAGGTTCAGATCCTAATTTTATCTTAATTTGTAAGGAGACAGGGATAAGAAATGCAAAAATTAAAACTAAACTGATAAGGGTGATACACCAAAGGAGTGGTGAGCACTTCTTGCTCATGCAAATTGACACAAATCAGAAATTACAACATAAAACATCATGCACAGGTTGATAAGCTGTAAACAAGGGTTTGAAATGAAGCAAACAACACATACAAAGGACTGAAAGCATTCACAGAGCCTACATTGTGATTTTCAACATCAAAATCCTTGTATTCCAACACCAAAGAGGCAGAAAAACCTGTTACAATCCCTGGAAGGTCTGATCCTTGCCAAAATCACTTGTTGAAAGTGAAAACAGAAGCTTGTTGTGCAAAAAAAGTGTTCCCCCCTTTGAAAAATGAGCCAAATTTGACTTTTACAGTGCATGAGTCGAGCCCAGGAGAGAGAAAACGTGAAAAAATGTGGGAGCCATTCCCCATTGACCAAAATGCATTAAAAACAACATGGAGGTCCTTACAAACCCATGCCCTGACATTTTTGACCATGCTGGAGAAGAATGCGGCCCATTTTGCATTAAAATTGGTTGTTGAAACGTCAGTTCTGTCCATGGGCGCATACCAGAAGCGTTTTTTTATTTTCTCCCTCCAAACTGAACCAAAATTCAAAATTGACCATGGAATATTATAGAGCATTTCACCAACTTTCCATTGATATAAAGAACGTGAAAATCTGAGCTCTGGATCGAAAGTTATGGCGATTTGAAGTTTTAGGGCAAAAACAGGCCAAAATCAGATCGCTTTGATATTTTTGACCTGGACACGTGGCGAGTTCTGATTGGCTGCGGACCTTGCAAGGGAAAATTTCCCACAAAAACTCTGCTGAGCCATAACTTGAAAAATATGTGGAGTTAGGAGGAAATCTTTACCTTTCTAGAAAGATGAGAAAGAGCTCTATCCAATGGTGTCATTTCCAGAAGGTTTTGAGTGCCTAAAAAGTAAAAATTTATGACTGAGGCACAATAGAAGGAAAGAATGAAAGGGAGTTAGCCACAAAATGAGCAGGGGGCACATTTGGATAACAGAACTGTCAGAATAACTCAAACCACAACGTTTGGGTTAGGTCAAGGGTTCCTAGGTGGCAGAGACCTTTGGTAAGCACCTATGACTATGAAAATATTTGGAATATGATTTTTCTTGTGTCGCACCAATGTTGCTAACCTTCGTTGTTGATCACCTGTATGTTGCACTATGTCCGCAAAATTCACCTAGAACCTGCAAAACAAATGATCTCCTACAAAACTCCAAAACACATCAAATCCTAAAAATAAAAAGATACAAATGGGGAGTCGAACTGACCCCGACGGTCACCCGAAAAAGTGAACTTACAACAAGAAAAACACAAAACAAGTGAGAGAAAAAGAGGAAAAGGGGGAATTTTTGGGAGTTATTGATTGGAGAGTTTGAGACCATGAGGGTAAGATTCAATCCCACTTTCATGCTGGGTTTTTGAGGTAGATGGTACAACAAAAGACTCCCAGTAGAAATTCCTATAGTCGAGACAATATCGAGGCACTGAAAATACACCTAAGTGTTTGTAAAAAAATCTCCAATAGAGGGTTTTAGCCCAAAAAGAATGTTGTTGAGTATGTAACCTGACCATTTAAGTTTTTTTAATATGAATTTTAGGTAATATGAAATCCAATCTCATGCCATGGAGTTTTGATTTGTTTATGCATGTGTGTGTTTCCTTGGAAGAGGCCCAAAAATTGTATCTTTGGCCAAAACATTGATCTAATTTTTGTGTAAGGTTCAATCAAGACTGTGATTGTGTTTATATAGGCTAAGAGATTGGTTTTGAGTACTCATACACAATATATCCTCCCTCATTCCCACAAACACTAAGCTTAGTGTAATTCACTAGCTTACTAGTTTAAAATTCTCATTAAAAAGATGGAAATTCTAGTTTTCAAGTGGGCATTCACTAGAAGGGGTTGGATAACATGAAATGTGTGAGAAATCAGTAGAGAAATTTTGTTTAGGCTGTTAGGACCCAGTTGCCATTCATTCAGGCCCCAACCATGGTTACATCAATTGGTATAAGACTAAGTTCTTTTCCTTATTAGGTTATGTACAGAAAGACTCCAGCTGATTCAATTGACAAGTTATGAAAATGAAGCTTGCAAGTGCATGAAGAGATGGCACACATATGTAATATTGTTAGAAGAGGACCAATAATTACATATCTGACAAAGATGATGAGAGGTATTCAAGTGAGATTGGATGTAATGGAGGTAGCAAAAAAAAGGGAACTCATATTGAAGACATGAGTGATGAAGAAGAAACAAAAACTCAAGAGCCTGGGATGGAAGACATGGAGAATGAAGTGTTGACTAGATTTCTCAGAGTTTTTGTAAAGATTGATAGAAGCCAAGTCTAGATACATCTTGCTACAATGGAAGTTTGAACTCTGAAGAGCTTATAGATTGGATCATATAGATGGAGAAATACTTTGACTATGAGTCAGTGGAGGAGCCTAAAAAGGTAAAGTTTGTTTTTACCAAACTTAAGGGTCATGCATCCTTATGGTGGGATTATGTGCAGACTGAGAGACAAAGGAAAGGTTGAGAGAAAATAATTCTTTGGATATAATGGTGAAAATTTTGAAAGCCAAGTTCTTTCGTTATGATTATTAAATGTGTTTGTTCATAAAATTTTTGAATTTGAAACAAAGGGAGAGAGCATCAAGGAAAATTTCAAGACCCCTTACCAAAATCCAACTCAGATTTTTTTTTGGTGAATTTGTAAAAATGGATTTCGTGTTGATGGCGAATATGAGAAAAATGTATACCATGATGTAGGGGAATAATTTATCTAAGAAAAGGCATGTTAGTGACGGTTACATGGGAGCGACAACAAAAAAGCACAAATGCATTGGCTACACAGAAGCCCAATAAGCATGTGTTTACAAGTGCAGATGAGTCGTCTGTATGGAATCACTACCGAGAGACTACATATACTACTAGGCAACAATGAACACACATAAATCTACAATTGAAACTTCCCAATAATAGATATATGCATACAAAGAATGATTGAGACATTTTAATTATTTCCATTTATACCACTTGCATGGAATACAAACAAAAGACACAAAAATCACAAGAGATAAAGTTGTTTTCATGCGTCAATAATATAATGACACCCAACTGATGTAGAGAAAAAATAATCTTCTTCTTGCATTAAACCAACAAAAGAGTTCCCAACAACAACATCAACTTAGCCCTGCAAAATTGGATCACACACAAACCTAAAATGGCTTAACAACTGCCACCTTTAATCAGATCTTGTACAAACTAGAAAAATATCAATAAAATGGCCTTCTTGGTATCCTAACTAATCTACCTTGAGAAGCAGATGTCAAAAGTGGTCAGAGTTTTTATTTTTTCCAAAAAAAAAAAACCTTTGTAAATGGAAAATTCCCCAAGGCCTGAAATCTGAATTTTGGACTTCGGATTTCAGAGATTTTCTCTTTCAGAGTTTAATGGCGTGAGTCTTTGAAATTGTGTTTCAAATTTCAAGTCTGAAACCTCGAAAGTCTAAATTTTAGACTTTTGGGCTTTTGAGGTTCAGAGTTTTTACTATGTAATTAGAAATTTTTTTACCCAAGAGTTCCGAAGTCTGAAACCCTGAAAAGTTTCCAAAACTTTTGGACTTTTGGGCTTTCTGAAGTCTGAAATTCTGAAAATTCAAACTTTCGGGTTTCGGAATTCTCCCATTTTGGTTAAAAATTTTTCAGAACTTCCGAAGTCTGAAAGTCCAAAGTTTTTCAGAATTTTGGGCAGGTTTCAGAATTTTTCATTTTTTAGGATTTTCACTTTTAGACTTCCAAAGTGAAGTCTGAAAGTCTTTTCAGACTTTCGGGCTTTTGGGTTTCAGAAAATTTCATTGCCACTTCACATTTTTCATCTCCCAATCTCTGAAGTCTGAAAGCTCAAAATTCTAAAATTTCAGAATTTCAGGCTTTCGGGTTTCAGACTTTCGGAGTCCTTCATGCATTTAATTTTTCACCAACCCCGTACGGATTTTTTTTGCCATTAATATCAGGTTTTCTATTTAAACTCAGTTTTTACTTGTCATTTTTACCTGACACATTTGCTCTGACATTCCGTTTTCTTGTACCTTTCAACATCATTTTCAAGGTATTTTATCTTGGTTATTTTCCTTTTGGTTTAAGATCTCTTATTTTCATTTTTTTTGTTTTCTTTGTTTCCTCTTCTTTGTACCTCTTGGAATGAAAAAATCATTGCCCACCATGTTTCCACATTTTGAGTTTCCACAGGCATTCAAAGTTTTCAAGGGAGCTCCTCAAGTTTTCCATTTTTTCCTCTCAGTACTTTTTGGGATTTGGAGATTAGCATTGTTTGGTAATTTCCTTCTCATATTTCAAGGACTTGGTGGTACGATCTTTTTCATTTCACTTCAGATCTTGATTTCAACTTGGCGGAGGTTTTCATTCAGAAAAAAAAATTGGAACTTTTTTTCGAAAAAATTTTTCAGAACTTTCACTTCGGAGAATTTTTTTTGGAACTTTTCTTCGGAGAAATTTTTTCAGAGAATTTCATTTCGAAAAATTTTTTTCAGAATTTTTTTTAGAACTTTCACTTCAGAGAAATTTTTTGGAACTTCTAAGTTTTTCTCTTTGGGACTCTTCAGTTTGGGTTTTCAGAATCTGATATTTTTTAGGAGTTCAGGACCTATCTTTCAGAGTATTGCACTTCAAGTTTCAGACTTCTCTTTTTTTAGGATTTTTCAACTTCGGCTTTCATTCTGGCATATAGAGCTTGATGTCTACTTCTACATCAAAGGGAAAAGAAAAGATGAAGTATTCATTTCTTGGAGTTGCTCCTCACTCCTGCCTGTCTTCCGACTTAGGGAATATAGGGGACACCGACCTAGGGAAAATTGATTTTCTAGATTTCTGGGAAAGAGTAAAGGCTCCGAACAAGAAATCATGGATGCAGGCCATCTATGATAGTGGGCTTTCCCTTGCTGCCAATTTTCCCACATCCATGCATTGCCCAGAGTTTGTTTTAGCCGTGGCAGCCCACTTTGACAAAGAATCCATGTCAGTCAAAGATGATGATGATAAGGTGGTAATCCATTTGGACCCAGAATTCTTTGAAGATCTGCTCAAACTTCTCGATGTTGAAGATTACACCACAATTTTTCCAGAGTCAGTAGTGGAACATTGGGACAAGGAAGAGGAAGTATGCATGAAAATCATGATGAAAACTTATCTGGCCAAGAGCTTCACCAAATTACCCAAAACCATGCATCGGTCAGATTTTATTCAGGAGGTCAGTGACCTTATTGTGCTACTAAGTAGAGTTTCAGGTCTCCCTTCTACAAAGGAATTCCAGGAATGGATGTTCTTGTACATCGCTACCATCAAGAAGAATAATGAGTTTATCTGATGGGGGGAGCATATCAGTAGCTCCATTTGCTATCAATTGAGCAAGGTGCTTTCCACAAAGAATTTCTATATGACATCCTTCTTGGTTTATGTGGCCACTACTATGGGATATTTCTCTAGGTTGAATACTAAAGGTATTCGCAGCACCTCCCAAATCTATGATTTTTATCCCCAACTCACACTGAGTGAAGGGAGAAGGAATTTTCAAGGGTCAATGATGCCTTCTTTGCGTTATCCTCTACCATTTTGACAAGGAGTTATACAACCAAAGGATTTCTGATGAAGCCTTCAAAGAAGTGCATGAGTGGGGAGCCATCTATTTACAGTTCCCTACATTCACTTACATTCAGGTTCTAGGCTTTATAGGTGCCCCCAAAAAATTTCCAAGGTGCCCCACTAATAATTGGGTTCTATTAGAATTGGTCTGACAATTGTTGGATTATCATCGAATTCGAAACAAGCACCACAAATTGGGAATGCATTTCCCTATTTCAATTGGTAGATACACCTACCCAAATATTCATAAGGCCAAAAATGTGGATGCAGAATTGGCCGAAGTGACTTTGCGAACCTTTCATCCATGAACTAATTTTGATTATTGGGGTAAATTTGGTGAAACAGGTTGGTCTAGTGCCCACGTGCCCCAATTGGAGGATATCTGGATTCATTGTCGGGATGAATACATCGTGCGACAAAGGGATTATGAGAGGTTGACCTTGGATGAGGTTCGGTAGTTTGGCTTGGCTGATGTCCCAAAGGAGGCGCAAGATAATGATGAGGTTTTAGATGTGGCATACAAAAATGATAATATTGTCAATCAACCATTGTCATGGATTGATTGGTATGTAGAGGAATGTTGCAATACAAAGGAGAGGGTGGGGCCCATTATGCAGAGAACTTATAGTTGGTTGGTTACCTTGGGAATTTCACCCAAGGGAGAAGAACAACCTACAAATACAAAGGCCCCACCAACCATGAGCCAATCAACACTCACAAAGGGGAAAAGGTTGACCCAAAAAACCCATATGACTCCAAAAAAGATTTCATTTGTTGTTGGTGGCTCATCTCTCTCCAAGGCTTCCATTTCTAAGGCCATGTCTCCTGTAGCACCTGTGACAGAAGTGGTTGAATTCAGTGACTCCCCTAGTATCTCCCAAGATCCATCACATCTTCTTCCTCCTCCATTGTCACTTCCAATATCAGTTCCTTCCACTTCCACAATCATTTCTTCCTTCCCATCTCCTTCCATGGCCCAGGTTTTCTCATCCCTTCTAGTTCTCTCAGCTGGAGAAACTATTGGGTCACCCATTTCTTCTTCACTTCCCTTAACACTTCCATTTCCCTCCACCTCATTCCCAAGCATCATTTTATCAACTCCTATGGCTGTCCTTACATCCACCCCGTCCATCATGGCCACTTCTACCCAAATGTCAACTAATTTTTCTAGTACTCTTGTCATATCTAATGTTTCAGGTATCGAATCTACTGTCCCATCTTCATCAACATTAGTTATTCCTGAATGGTTGTTTAGGTAGACCCCAAAGCAGAAGAAGAAAGTGCCTTCGAGAGATGTCATAGATCTCAATATATTGGAACAGATGCCCAAAAGACATGCCAAGAGGCCAAGAATTGTTTCAAGTTTGATAGTGAATCCATATGGAGAGTGAATTGTATAGGTTGTTACCCATGTTGAGGGAAAAACTAAAGAGACAATTATTGTGGCAGATTATCAAATCTCTCGATTTTCATTGGGAAAAGCTACTCATGAAGGATCCAAACAAGATGTGCACACTGCTCTCAGGGCTCTGCTAGAAAAATATGACAAAGATAAGGCTACAAAAGATGAGCTCAAACTCAAGGTCGAACAACTCACTTCATTGTTACGCAAAGTAACCCAACCAACTCCATCTACCGAAGTCTCAACTACTATGGCCATGACAGTTTCTTCTACCATCGATGACATTTCTTATCATGAGCTTGAGAAGCTAGGCCAGAAAGGGAGATCAGTAAATGGATGGATTGAACACATATTGCAGGAAGCTAATCCCTTAATCAAGGAGGCTGTCAAAATATATAATGATCTGCAGGTTGGGAAGGCTGCTATTTGTAAAATGGATGAGGCTTTTTCCAAAGATAATAATAATCTAAATTTAAATTTGGCAACATGGAGTGAGATCAGAGAAGAAGACCCCAACTTGCTCCTTCAGGAAGAGGTGATCGATGATGCCTCAAAGTTATTTGAATACCAAAAGGCCATGGAATTCCAGTGCCAAGTATTGCAGGATTTAATTAAGAAATTGGAAGATAAATGAGTAGAAATCACAGATGCCCTGAATGACATCTCAGAAGAGTTTGATATTGCTAATTGCAAATTCTTCAATGAAAACATCGATGCTCTTCCTGAAGATCAAATTAAGGAAAATTTCAAGGATTTGGTGAAGCATGACGATGAAGTCACCAAAACTTTCAATAGTGACTCCATTGACCGATTGGTCTTGTGCCAAAATTTCATAGGGAGGCTGAAGAAAGTTACGAATAAACTTTGAAGAGTGCCAGCCAAGATCACAAAGGAGATCGAGATGGCAGATGTAGTGAATCACTATGCATGTGGGCCTGGAGATGAAGAAATTCAGGGAATCATCAAGTGCTTCATTGAGTATAAGCATCGAATGGCTGTGTGGGAAGGAGAACAACAAAAAATTGTAGGAGAGGAAGGTGTAGCTGAACAAAGCCAAAGCTGAGAAGCCATGGAGGGTCATATCCAAGATCTAGATCAGTTACAGGGTTGACTGAGTCAAACCCTTTGCAACAAATTTCTATTTTCATGGGAGCATGTTCCCTTAATTTAATGACATTTCTATTTTTAGAAAATGTTAGTTAAGGGCCCAGCTGTAATGGCTCAGCCTAAGAACTTATAAATAGTTGAATGCTTCAAGCTAGTAGATATAGATTATTTTTTGAGTGAGGTTTCTCTTCAAGCTTGGAAGAGTGCTTCAGAGAATTCTAAAAAACCTTTTAATTATATTCAGAGTTACACCTTGCAATTGGGAATCTGATTTATTGTGTTGAATGGTTGATCAATGCTTACTTTGTGAATGTATGATTCCTTAGTGTGAGTGGTTAGCTTACCTTTATTTCAGGTTATCTATTTCATGTTGTGAATGAGTAATGTGATTATCTTTTATATCAGTTGTGAAAATATTATTTTCCTTCTGTTGTTAAAGTTGCATTATCATTATTCGTAGTTGCTGAAATAGATGTTTGACCAGTGCATGTGTTCCTTTCTCATGATAAATTAACTGTGTGTTGAATCAAATTTCATCTATCCTTTACATATGATCAATTTTAACAAAGGGAACACATGTTTATTAGTCTGTAGTATTATATACCCTCTCTAAGTTGTAGTAGGTGAAGTTGATATGTGGTGCACACACCCTCTTCAAATTAACCCTTCCCAAGTCTGGCAACACCCTTTATTTGGTACATCACCATCCCTAGCATAACTTCATTTCTGTAAATATCTTTCCCTAAAACCCCATGAAGATGTTAACATAGGATTAAATAGCCTTTTATTCAAAGGTGCAACTTTTGGATTTTTACTTGTTTAATACTTCCTATGTCTCCTCCCTTATTCACACATTTCAAAACATTTTTAGATCCACTAGATAAATGAACTCAAAGTAATCAAGACTCTACTCTTCATCTCCTTTGTCAAACTACTCTCTCATGCCCTTAAGACCATGTATTCTTGCAACAATCATGCCCAGATACTTCCAAGGCTTCCCAAAAAAATATGTAAGCTTCAATGGGCCTCTTTTCACATCCTTAAGGTGCTTGAAATTTTTTAGAATTGCACTCTTTGTATTGCTCCCTCCAGCTCAACTTTTCTCTCTAGGCTTACAAACCATCCATTAGGTCTGGTTTAGGCTTACAACTAGCATAAAATTTGATGCAAATGACTTCAAGAATCAATATCAATCTTTTTGATCACTCGTTTCTATGTTATAGGTGTGTGAGAAATTTCAAGTTCCAAATCTTAACACAAACCCTAGTTCCTTTGTAGACCTACCCTTGCAAATAGGTCTTCAAATTGTGTTCAACTGTCACCCTCTAATTGTCATAAATAACTTAATTTATACCCAATGAAACATAAAATTTCCACTTGAATCATCTTAATCACTTCCCCATTATCATTCCTTCTAAATTTCATGCAAAAATACCTCGGTTTTATGTTTCAACTTTTTATGCCTTAGCAATACCCCTGAACTAGGCTTCTTAAAACCCAGTAAGCCTTATTTAGATATAGCTTCCACAAAAATTTGATTCAAACCACAAAATTTTAGCTCAAGGATTGTTTTTATGTTCTTAACAAGAATTTCTTACCAGTATGGCTGATCTATAGCTCTAAACCTTTGAACTCTTACTTGTACCTTCTCATCTGGGTTGTGTAATCTATAGGTGAGGGTTTACAAGCTTCCAACATGTGCATTTGAGAAAAAATAGATCCTCCTTACTTCCTATTTATCTTAGAAAATGTGTCACTCAACTCCTCTTGAGAGAAACAATCATAAAACTTATACAACACCTTTCTACGAGCTTTTCACAATCATACATATTACACTCAATTTTTTGCTTCATCATGATTAACTATAGTTAGGGTGACTCTAGCATTAACTACTAAAACCTTTTAAGAGGGTTTCCATAAGTCACTCATGCAATCACAGTGTAGACACCAAAATTGGGTCACAGTCCCCTTGGTCCCCTTTCGAATAGCTAACTTAAACACTTCTACCTAACCATGACCCTTACATCACACATTAATATTAATTTAATCACTTTGATTAAATTAATACTCATCCTCACTTTATTCATTATTTAATTATCTTAATTAAGCCAATTTCCACCTCACCTAGACACCTCACCTAGACACCTCATTATAAACCTATTTTTAGTATCTATCTACTCACCATAACTAACTAAGACTTAGTTCAACCCTAAAAATCAATGCCTATTATTCCTCTAACTACATTCCCTCTCCAAAAACGATAACGCCCGTTTTGATCCGCAAGAAATGGACAAACTTGGCCCAAATGATTGCAAGATTTGTCATTTTTAGTAAACCTAGGGAATCCCACCTTAACTGATGTTGGTCATCCTAAAACTGATGCCAGTCAACCAAGAACCATCGTCGGTTACCATATAACCTTTTTTGTAACCTTGTTGGAGAGGTTAGACACTTTCTCGAATGTTGGGAGAAAAGGAGATCTACATGCAAGCAAGAACTAGAGCTCTTTACACATCCAGGTAGCCATAGGCAACATCAAGATAGATCCAGAGGTATCACTCTCACGGTAGCATTTTGAGAAGCACCGTTGTGGCACCAAACTCCATCCCACCAATCAATCATCACCACCACCCAACCATTGGACCTGCACCATCAGTAAGTACGTTTATCGCATGTGTCATTCCATCCTTATTCTATTTTAAAGGTTTTTTTCATCTCTGTTATCGTTTTCTATTAGCATCTCCATTCCCCCACCATTCACTTTCCTGAAAAATCAACCCTTCACCACCATACCATTTGATCATCTATACATGACCTTTATACATCTCTGAGTGTTCCTAAGATCCCTACAGACCTCACCATTCCCCTTTTCATCTTTGTCTAGCCTTAGACTAATTTCCACAATCAAATCTTGTTGAGTTCCTATCATCCTGACCGTACCGATGCCGGTTACCAATGACCATCGTCAGTTCCCCCTGAATAGTCATCGGTTATACCTGACTGATACTGGTCTCTATGTTTTGGCCATCCTATCAATAACAGAACCTAATGATATTCACCCAAATAACCTAAGTGACCCAGAATATGACCCCAACCAGTACTAGAACCCTAACTAACTACCCCACCTCCAAATCTAATTATAACCTAGCCTGTTATATTCAATTGTCTTATTATATTTGAATGAAATACCTTAATCATATCAACTACAGTAGGACTTTGTTTACTTACATTATTTCTTGCATTAAGTTGTAATAAACAATGGATCAACAACCATCTAAGAAGTATCGTACTTCCCGAATCTAGCACATGCTAGGTAGTCCACTGCTATATATTGTTTAACTCTCTTTTTATGGTCTTGTTTTCTATTCCGGGTAGTTCCTCCTAGCCAAAAGGAAGATCTCACAGTTAGCATTGGATTGAAAATACAGAACGTGCGCATAACCTTCAAACCAACCATCGCAATAGGTATTTCTCCTCATCCCATAACATTATCTATTTCATCACATTCAAAACGTAAAGAAAACGATGAAACACACAGAGAAGAATCAATAATTATTCCATGTAATCAAACAAGATGCAATTATAGAAAGTAATACATTCTCAAAACAAAGTCTCATGTACACACCATTGTGGAGTTCTTACAAAATGTCACAGTCTTCCATTCTTTATCACCTTCCACAAAAGGTTTCCTACACTCCCTACATCCTCCACTAGGATGAAACAATACCTATTCACTGCCCACCAACCTTCCTATACTTGAATTTCATCTTGCATGTAACTCCTCCTTGAAATGTAGCTACTCTTCTAGGACTATGATGACTCATTATGTGACTCTTGAACTTCCCTATGCCATTTTCTACATTATTTTAAGTATTGTAATGACCCTTACCCACTTTAGGACTCTCTATGACACCCTTAGACATCAATACCTCCCTCACATTCATGATAAGTCATTTTACATCCTTTTTTACAATTTTTAATAAATTTTGGAGGGAACTATCAATATTCAAATTTGAACTAATTGACCACTTGTCTCTTTCTCTCCCATGTTTTCCTCACACTTTCATGCACTTGCTTTGAGCTCACATATAAAACTAGAATGATGATTTTCCAATTTAGAGGTTTTTGAAGATTTCCTTGCATCACCAACTTGGTCAATTAAACCCAAAGTCGTAAAATGAAATTATTTGGGGACATATGGAGTTGGAGGCAATTGATGAAATCCTCAATATATTTTTCCTCATGTCTGACATCGCCAAATATGCTTGTTCTCAATTGGTTGATTGTCGATTTCACATTTCTTCACTCTTTACACTCTTCAGTGATGGCGGTGAGCACACCGCTGTGAATGTGTTATTCCTTGAAGCTTCTGTCATCTTCCCTTTCCAATTCTACATCGACCTTGAGTTTGTTTACCATGAGGCATGTGTTAAGACCCTAATCCAAATTCATGGGCAAAATCACTAGATTTACTCCAAATTTCACCATATCAAATGATATAAGAATTTGGAGAGTAAATAAAAATGAATCTGAACTATGGATGAAATATCTAGAATTACATTAATTTTAGACTATAATGAAGACAACACAACCGAGATAAAGTGTTTTCACGGATGAAGAAAGAATGTTAACCATTTTTCTTCAGACCCTACACTTCTTCACTTGAATGTATTGTGTTGTAATAGAGAAACTTCCCTTTCCTTCCCACTTAACAAATGAATAAGAATTTCCAATCTTCCAGCTCAGGCATGGTCAAACACTTGTCCACATGAAACTGGACAGCTACATGTACAGACGCCCAACAGTCGGGTGTCTATGCATGTAGCCGATCAATCACATACAGACTGCTCTGACATTACATTAATTTCATACTATAATGATGACAACACAACTTAGATAGTATATATATATATATATATATATAGATATAGATATTGGTGAATGTACCTGATTGGTGTTTCGAGGTAGCGATAATATACATGCATAAGTATGAAAATTATTTTAAACAATAGGAGAGCCGACATGTAAAAGTAACTTGCATCCTAAAATTTTAGGTGAAATGTTGCTCCGTACGACTCCTCAAAATCACCAAATGAAAATTTCAAAAATGTAAATATTAATGAATTAGTGAAGATTCACCACTAAAATTTACCCTCGAGAGCATCAAAGGCTACACTAAGGAGTTTTATATGCTCACTATACAGGTCTATCATGTTGAGGATGATCTAGAGAAGGTAGAAAGATATGTGAATGGGTTACATCCTACAATTCAATATAAAATCATTTTGTTGAACCTAAGAACCATGGAAGAAGCCTATCAATGTGTATTGAAGGCATAAGAGAAGTTATCAAGGATGCACCAAATGAAATCTAAAGGAAAAGGGAGGTCTTCTAGAGATAGAGGACAAGGTAGTGGTGGAAGAGGACCAAAAAAAATGATAAAGAAGCTAGCAGTTCTCAAAATCATGATCATAGTGCAAGAGGATGTTATTATTCTAGAGGGAGATGATCATAGTGTCCATGAAGTAGAGGTAGAGGATGAATGAGGCAATAGTTTTTGGTGCAATAAGTATATTGATTGACAGGAAATCCCTTTACAATCTGGAAGACTATCTAAACAAATCCAATAGCCTCATTATCTATCTGAGGAATCATATGGCTCATGTTGATTTTGAGAGTGCTTGACCCTTCATCTAACATACATCAAATCACTACTAATAAGAAGATGCACTATTTATGAAACAGAGTCCATCCCTCTTCCCAAACTAAAATAAGAATCCAAGGAGGTCCCATAGATCCTTACAAAAGTAAGGCACCACTTTATTCCCTCATCCTCATCTGCTTAAATTCCAATGTAAGTGTTGTGATCTGGTGATTGAGACCCCCTCATCAAAAACCCTCAGTTTGGTCATACATCGAGAGATATTTCAACGTATCTTGGGTCCAAACATATCCCATTACACTTCCTACTCCATAAAATCCTTTGATGGTAACTTAGAAAAAAACCCACAGTGGTTTGACCCTGAATTTTGTATGTGTTTATCATCACAGCTTCCTAAAAAATGGTTCATACAGAACATGATGTTTTACGTGACCTCCAAACCCATGGATGTGTGATAATCTCATAAAAGAGGAATGACATGGATCATTTAATAGAAGAGTCACCCATCTTCCAAGAGAGAACTACCTAGCTCATTTATCATCATGGGAAGCTATGATCCCCCATTGAGCCAAATCCACACCTATTAAGGAGATGAGGTGGAAATATCCATTTTCATCCAAATAATTTGTTGTAATCCCTCCTCCAAACACCACCTCTTCCAAAGTAGAAGTCGCCATCTCTTCATCGATGTATGCATTGTATCGCCACTCAGCTCTTGACATTATGAGTCCTGTAATCATCCACCCAATCTAAACCCAAGGTTTTTATCACTACTCCACCTATTGAGCCTATTCCATAATTCATTGGATCAGACAATGTCCAACATGATGTCATCTTAGCCGCTCTGCCCACGCCATAAGGACTACTACCGTATGAACAAAGTATTGTAAAGTAGATCCATCATATGGATTTGGTATTAGAATATGTCCCTTTCCAAACAAGATAACTTCCAAGTCTAACTCCTAATCATTGAATAAAGATATCATCAGACACCTTGTAGCATGATTGACCAATCACGTGTAATGAATCTAACCCATACCTTTTACAGCCCAATTGTTGAAGTCCTCTCCATGCTTAGCACCACTATTTATTTTGACGATTCCAAAGATGTACCAACATGGATTACCTGAGGACCATGACCTTCCTATTTTCATCACCATCCACATCAAATGACACCTTCATCCAATTATTAAAAATGGACGAATCAATGAAATTCTTGAGCTAGCATCCAAGTATCATCCCATCTAGATACCTTTCATCAACTGGGTACTTCACCAAATTTGAATTATCATAAGAATCATTCACGGTTGAAGACTTTTTTAGAGACTAATGATGTTATTGTCCCCCGCTTTAGGAATAGTTATCCTCCCCATACGATGTTGGTGAAATTTACCAAACTCCTCCATGCGACTCTTGTACATTTTGTAGGGGGAGTTCCATTTACAATTAAGTTACTTGGACGTGTTTATGGACCCGATGCCATGTGTTACATCCCTTCTTACTCATCCATAAAGATGATCATTTGAGGTATGAGTTATAGAGAAGTTGAAGGATCCATAAACTCCCCACATATATACCTCCACTTCAAATAAATGTCCAGCATGACCTATCGACTAAATGACGATGCTCATCCCTAAACTAGAATCATCTGGTCTCAAACCATCCACTAGCTCATCTGTAATGCACTCTGAAAAGTTGAGAGAAATTGTATGAATCCCCTGAAACCAAAGATGTAACATCTTTGGGTTGAGGATCTTCTCACAGGTTGACAAGTTCTATATCCCCAATTCCCAATTAGAAAATTTGGTAGGCCTATGTGCATCTCTGATGTATGGAGACCAAATGCCAAGGATATAATTTTTCCTTTTTGATCTACAATCATCTCAAAAGACAATCTCATTTATGGTGGCTTCGATCACACCTCTTCCCATGGATCAATTGATCAAAGCTTTTTCGCACTAATCCATGGATACCAAGTGGTTCAAACTTCCTTATAATGCAAGTGGGATTTTCCAGATACTGGTACCTCCATCATTACACATGGTAAGCCCATTTCTTATCTTAGTGAGCAATTGAATGAAGGTAAGGCATGCACGTATTCGGTATCATCGACCAATCCCGCAAGTTCTCATGAGAAATTTAGACTTGGTCTTCAGAAGAGGCAAACTATCAATACCCTTGCAAAATATTCCTTTTCTACATCAGAAAATGCTCATCGATTTGCAATTCAATCAATATCTTCACCAGATAAAATCAATCAAAGACCCCATGGATACAGGGTGGACACTTATATCTATATTTCTTCTAACTTTGTTTTTAATCTCCACCATAGACTTGGGACCAGTCACTCATTAGATCTGAAGGTGAATCTGAGGTAGACTTCCTCTTCAGTTTCCTGAATGAGATCAAGGTAGAGGAATCCCTTGATCATTGACATTATCCAATATAGGATTTGCAATGAGGAGGATTTGGATTCTAGAGATACATGGATAGCGTGTATGAAGATTCTAATCTTTAATAGGAAAAAAATCCATGGTTGGACCACCTGTACATTCATCCATGGGTTCTTGTTCAAAGGAAGGATCTTGTGCATCGACATCAAGGTTCCATGAGAGAGAGCCTTTTACAAGAGTCCCTCATCCTCAAAGTATTGCTGATCAATCTCTTAATCTAAAAGAGTTAAGATTCTTTAGCATACACCTTCCTTGACTAAGTATTATCCAGGTCTTTTTATGAGTCATAGATGTGACTAAGTTCATGTCAGGATGTCGAGTTTGACAACATTTTTGTTCAAGGGAACATCGTCACTATAAGGGATTGTATTACGCTAATTCCTGGTTGCAAGTAGAAGCTACATATGCATGCATTTAGCATGGTTTTTTTTTCTAAATTTGCCAAGAACACAATGAGGAATTGTAACACCTATATTTATGTTAACTTCATCCTACCTATCGAATATGGCTCATAGTGTAGTTTCTAAAATAATGCCCATTGATGCCACATATCCTCTAGAAATCTTTGCATTTCATACCAAATTTTGAGGATTTAAATCTTGATTGCCCTAAATATGAATTTTCTCTTCCTAACATTGAATATCTAAGTTTACCTAGGCACTTTTGCAGGCCACTGATGCATGACCATTTGGAAATGATATGGAAACGACTTCAGTCTCGAATATAAATCTTAGACTCCCTGGGCAACTCGAAGATAGCTGAACCGACCTAGTCTTATTATACTTACTAAGATGTTTACGCCTAGGGGAGTAAATGACTACTCCCATACGAAACGATATTGGCACATACCAATCCCCCATTTCTCTCTACAATAAAGCTATATCTAGTCAGGTGAAGTATGATCTCCGCATCAGAGGGAATATGCCTTTAGGAACAAGCCTAGAGGTGTATGTGCAGTTGAGGAGTACAAAGGACATAAGTAATCAGAAGTATCAATGATGAGGAGTATGCTTAATGCTATGTAGGATGTGCATATGGAAGAGAATAAGAGTCTTGTTCTAGATTGAGTAACCTTGACTCAAAAGTATCATATTGTAACATGTTTCTAATATGAGGAGGAATAAGACCATGACATTTTGAGGTATGGGGACTGATGTCTTGGCACATTCACTCAGGTTAAATATAAGTTTTTGAGATGTATACATGCATTAAAGCATCAAGATGGAATCCTGAATAGGTTCGAAAGAGCCTCTGATGAAGAGTTTGAGGAATGTGATTATGTGACTGCTAATGACCATTATTGAGTAACCGGAATGAAGAAGGAATCTCATCCTATCTTCAATGTCATTTGAAAGTTACCCATATGTGATAGGAACCAATAAGGGAAGCATGGAGTATACATGGATTGTAGCATGTCATTAGTAAGACTATAATGGAAGGCCTTAACACAACAAGTGATCATTAGGAAGTAGTTGGCCATAAGTCATGCAGTAATGTATAGACAATGGGCACTGAGGATTGTCAATACCATCAAAGTAATGTGAAAGATAGGCTTGAAATCCCATTTCCGTAATTGGTAGGAAAGCGGATAATTATGAATCAGTTTTTAGGGATGGGGTTTCCATGTATAGAGTTGTTGTCAATGGAGGCATACATAGGCTCTACTTTACTAATCTAAGAGTATGATTGTGATTTGATTTGGTTCCTACAACATTCCACTGAGAGATAGCCCAGATCTTGTGAGGGGATGGGAGGAGATGGTAAAATTTTATTCCCATTGGTTGATGCTTTCTGTTATGAGTGATCATGGTAATTTCAAGAGGTTGTTACTGTTGGAATCATATACTCAAATGTGTGGTGGTAGATGTCAGATATCAGGAAGTGCCGTAGTATGACTGAGTACCAACATGTGTTGGCTTTCAGATTTGCACTTGGAATGAAACCACAGTCAGGGGACAAGCAAGTCCCTCCTCTTTAATGGGAGAGGTTCCCTTATTAAAAGCAGGGGAAAAACCTATGTAAAAATGCAGAGTCTTTCATTCAATGGTGGTTTCCTGATATCCTGAAATGTGTTTTAAGCCTGGAAAGTTATCAATACATGAGGATAGAAGACTTTAAAGAGAGGAGGGAGGTAGAAGAAGACAATACTTTTAGGGAAAAGAGATGGCAGAGAAAACCCTTATATGTATTGTGCAAATGAGATACAAAATAGAACCATCCATGTTTATAACAGACACAATTCACAGACTCAAAGTTCTAGAAATTATACAAACTAGAACACAAAGTTTCCAAGCACACAAGGATTAGATGATTCATAGATCAGAACCAGAAAGAAAGAGAAAGCAGAAGAAAAAGGGAAAAACCTTTGTATTGATTTCTTCCAATTCGAAATTACAGTTCCAGAATAATCAAAATTCCAACCCATACAATGGCTTTGAAAGCCCATAATATAGCTTGCAAGAGATGGTTACAACTTCCTCGAGAAAGCAAGAATATTTACAACTTATTCCAATCACTCGCATCCTTGCAAATTCTTGATTTGCAAAGAAACATTAATGGTAGAAAAACCATATTTTTAAATATACGACCATTTCATTATTTTTCCAATTAAAACATGGGCCATTTGATTTGATTTTACAACTTTAAATCTTGGTCACCCACGTGGAAGGAATTGATTGGAACGGGCCTGTAGACACCTTGACTTTCTACCTTCTGTTTAGCGGGGCTGTATATCTAACCTTGGACACATGGCGGGCTAGTGCTCATTTAAAACGCGCCTCTAGATTTTGTCTTTGAAGTTACGCCAGACTGACACATGGAGGCTTCCGCTGATTCTTTAAACTTAGCTGATCTAGGGTTTGTTCCTGTTTGACTCATGTTGACCCCTAGACACGTGGAGAGCTGGCATTGATTTGAGTTTCTGCTTTGGAAGCACCTTCTGAAATTGTGCCAAGCTGACGCGTGGCTCCTTCCGCCAGGCTTAGAATTTTCAATGGCCAACTCTGTCTCTCTATTGAACCCTGGACCACGTGGGTGATCTGGCACTCATTTGGAAATTGGTCCTTTGGTTTTCACTTTCAGAAATTGCACCATTGAGGCATCATGTGGAGGCCTCCGCCAACCCGCCCATACTTAGTTAATTTTAATGATCGGATATGTCCCTTTTGGACCTAGGACACATGGAGGACTAGCACAAGTTTGAGAACTGCCCCTGGCTTTGACCCTTGAAGCTACACCGATGAGGCATGTGGCACTATCAACTAAAACTTCAATACTTAGCATATTTTATCTTGTTTTACCTTCATTTTGAACTTGGGACATGCGCGAGCTAGTGCTTATTTGAGGACTGTCCCTTGGACCCTGCCCCTAGAGTTGTGCACTATTTGGACACATGGAGGCCTTTTGTTGAACACTTGAAAAATGGACCAAACTACATCCAATCAAAGATATCCACGTATTACCTATGGATGCTTGAGGAAAAAATTGATGAGGAAAATACGCCTGTCATTCCCGACTGCGGGAAGAAATAAAAAGAAGAAGAAGAAACTCCAACTGTACGCCTCAAATTTTAAATTGTTCTCCATGAATGGAAAATTACAAACAATACCAGGCTCGACATGATTCAATACTCCAAGGAACAGACTCAAAATTTTTGAAAAATTGACTCCAAAAGAGGGGAATTTTGGAGCCAACAACAACTGACTCTTTCTGGGGATGACTTGGCTTGGAACGAAGACACAAGGAAAAATCAAGAACTTTAGATAACTCTAGGGAAAGAAGACCAGTGCTTTATCCATTGGGAAAAGGATTCAAAAGAAAAACCAATATAAGGCAACACACACAAGAAGGAATAGGAAAGAAAACAAGCCAAAACTGGGAAAGACCCAAAAAAACACAAAGAATGACCCAAAGCCAAAACACTGTACAAAATATACAAAAGGACTTCGTAGTCACCTAGGACTTGAACAAATTAAGATACTTACCCACTATAAGGAAGTGGGAGAGGAGAACCATCCATGTAATCTAGATAAAAAGAGTTTTCTCCAGCAAAATGTCTAATTCTAAAAGGACCAAGCCAAAGAGAATCAAACTTACCATGGCTTCCTCGTGGCTCATGTCTTTTGTCCCAAAGCAGCACAATGTCTCCCACTTGGAAAACTCTGGGTTTGGCTTTCTTGTCAAACAAAGCCTTCACTTTCAACTGATGAGCTGCTATCCTATCCACCACTTGCAATCTTTCTTCATCGAGCTTCTGAAGGTACAAAATTCTCTTATCCAAAGAGCTACTGAAACTTGAATCTTCAATGGTTTTCATCAGATGCAAGGTTGGAAATTCCACTATGACTAGCAGTTGAGCTTCTACACCATACACCACTTGGAAAGGGGACATTCCAATTTCTCTCTTGGGTGTAATTCTATCAGCCCAAAGTGCATCATATAGCCTCTTATGCTCAATTCCTCTAAGAATCATTTACAAGATTTCTAACTATAGTTACCAGATTCTTGTTTGTCGATTCTTCCTGTCCATTCCCTTGGGGGTAGTAATCTGAAGAGTGAGCAAGGGAGATCCCATATCCATAGCAGAAGTCCATCATCTCAGCAGAAGAAAATTTAGAAGCATTATCCGTCACAATCTTGTTTGGGATCCCAAACCTGATCAATATGTTTTCCTTAATGAAGTTACAAACTACCTCGGAGGTAGTGCTCTTGACTGGGATGGCTTCCACCCACTTGGTGAAGTAATTTGTGGCAGTCAACACATGAGTATGTCCAACACTGGAAGATGGATTGAGTGCTCTAATGAAGTCTAAACCCCATTGTTGAAATGGATCTTCAATCACTACAGGCTTGAGAGGCAAAGCAACCAACTTAGGTCTTCCAACAAATGTTTGGCATGCTTCACATTTACCAACCCATTTTGATGCATCTCTGAATAGAGTGGGCCAATAATAACCAACACGAAGTATTTTATGAGTTGTTACAGCAGAGGAGAAATGACCTCCACAAGCCTAGTCATGAAAAGTAGAGAACAACTTCTTTTGTTGTTCCTTGTCTACACACTTCAAAAACCTTCCATCTATGCCTCATTTGAACAAAGCATTTTCCCATAGCACATATTGTGCAGACCTCAGTTTGATGGCTCTCTTCTCTTTGGCACTCAAGTGAGATGGACATTCTCCATAGGTCAGAAAGTGAGAAATGTCAGCATACCATACATCTGTCGAGTTGAGGAACAAAACAACAGGGGCATCAACTTCATCTTTAGATAACTCCTTGGCAGCTCCCTCAGCAATGAGTTCACACAGGCCCTTACCCTGAACTAGCTTTGTTGGCCTGATATCAAGATCATACTCTTGCACCTTTGTTACCCAATTACCTCTCATGGTTCCAAATTCTTGAAGAATGGATTTGATTGTTGTATCAGGCACCAACACCACAAAATGAGAATTAAGAATGTAAAACCTAAACTTCTTGACAACTTTGACAACTAAAAAAGCATGTTTCTCCATCATGGTGTACTTCAGCTCATGAGTTTTCAAGACATAACTCATAAATACAATTGGGAGCTCATGATCTTCAACATTCTTCTGGGCTAACATAACAACTAGGTATTTTTAGTGGCATAACAATAGATAATGAAATCTCTGTTAAAGTCTGGGCACGCCAAGGTTGGATTCTTTGCAATATCATGTTTAATGCCTTCAAATGATTTCTTTCCTTCAATGACCAACCAAAAATTTTCTTCCCTTGCATCATGTGAGAAATGCTCATAGTAAGTTCTACAAAATTGGGGATGAATCTCCTTAGGAAATTGATCTTACCAAAGAAATAATGGACACCTTTCTTACTTGATGGAAGAGGAATTTGTTGGATGGCCTGAACTCTTTCCAGATCAATCTTAATCCCTTCCTTTGAAACAACGTGTCCCAACAACTTTCCTTCTATGACACAAAACACAGACTTCTTAGGATTTAAAGAAATCCCATGCTCTCTACACTTCTGCAATATTATTTCAAGGTGTTGGATGTGATCTTTTCTTGCTTTAGAAAACACTGTCAAGTCATCCAAATACACAACAATGCATTTCCCTTTCAAACTACCAAAAGCCAAGTCCATGGCCCTCTAGAAAGTAGCACCAACATTGATGAGACCAAATGGCATCCTTTTGTATGCAAAGGTGCCCCAAGGAGTAGTAAAGGTAGTCTTGTGTTGATCAGTAGTATTCACCTCTACTTGATTGTACCCTGAGAATCCATCCAACATAGATAGCATCTCCGAGCCTGTAACAACTTGTAAAACTTGGTCCATCATGGGGAGAGGGTAGTTGTCCTTCAAAGAACCCTGATTTAGATTTCTAAAGTCCACACAGATCCAGATCTCACCATTCTTCTTCCTGATAGGCACTATATTAGCAATCCATGTTGAATGGTGGATGGGGAAGATGATCCTAGCCTTCAAAAGCTTTTGTATTTCTTGGAAAATTGTATCAGCTATCTTTGGATTATATTTCCTTTTCTTCTGTTTGAAGGGTTTGATCCCAGGATTAAGAGGAATGAAATGTTGCATTTCTTTAGGCTGAAAATCCTTAAGATCATCATAAGAGTAAGCCAGAACATCAACATACCTCTTCAACAAATTCACCACCTTCTTTTTCTCTTCCTGAGTGTAGCATTTTCCAATATTGACCATTTTAGGATCATCAAGACTCCCAATATTCACTTTCTCAGTCTCAGCAGATTGTCGGGCTCCTTGGGAAACTTTAGACTTCATATATCTATCATGTTTATCAAAAAGATCCTCCAAACTCACCAACCCTTTAGGGATTTTGTTTCCTTTTAGTTTGATGCATCCATCTTGATCCATCTCTTCTTTGACACCCTCTTCATTTGATGACACACACTCTCTAGGAAGATTGTCACTTCCTTCAAAGTACAACTGATCAAAGTTGTCTCTGAGCTCCAAGAAAGAAATCAAATGCTGGTCATCATTAAAAACTTGCCAATTATTTGCATTTTCAGGCACACTGGGTCTATGGATCATCTCAATGGTGAATTTTTCTTGAGGAAAATCAGGATGAGGAATTAACAAGGACCCAAAATAGCTAGAGAGTCATCCCTAGTGTTCCTTTCCCTTGGCACAACTTCAATGGAAAAATCATCAAGGAATTTAATGGAATCCTAGACCAGATTCCTATAGTTCTTCAACCTTCTGTTCTTTACCTGATAAAGGTCTCTAACTTGTTTTACAATTAGCTCTGCATCTCCACGAGCAAGAAGGTTCTTCACTCCCATTTCCTTCACCATGCTCAACCCAAGAATGAGGGCCTCATACTCAGCAGTATTATTGGTATTTTCAAACTGAAACTTGAAGGAGAAAGGATGAACCTTACCCTCAGGAGAAATGAGCACTACACCAGCTCCAGAACCAACTGAAGAACAACTCCCATCAAACTCCAAAGTCCACACACCATTAGGGTCAAGCAACACTCCCTTTGAATAGACTTATCTCCTCTTGTGACATGATCATGTAGTTCCCATGCCCAATGTCTTCATATAGTATTTGTGATTTAGGATCATTTGTCTTTTGCACAATATACTCTTCTTGTTTCTCAGGAAACAACTTCTTCATCTTCCCATTAATAGGGATTAAGGTATGTGACCAATCCATTTGTATTTCCCCCTACCTCCTTGTAGAAATTTCTACTCAACAACAACCCATATGAAGGAGGAATATCAACTACCAAAATGGTGGCTAGGATTCTTTTCTCTGGAAAAATAGCAAAAGCTACTTGTGCATCTTTAATTCTGCCAACCAAAGGTACTTTCTTACTCTCCATGGAATAGAAAGAGCCATAAGTGTGGGTTAGGGTTAGACCCAAAGCATGGGCCACTTTTGCAGGCATTACATTATCTGATGCTCCTGAATCTATGACACAATTACTGAGTTTATGGCCAGCTATGAGAAGGGTCACATAGAATGGTTCAATTTTCTCATTAGGGGACGTGACTATAGCCACAAGGCTTGATTGAGGTGAGGAAGAGGGAGTGGGTAAAAGGCCTTTGGAAGAATGGGCTGGGGTTCTAGATTTGGAATTTACAAAGTTAACCATTTTGGCAAAGGCTTTAGGATGGGTTTGATAGAATTCTACCTCAGAAATCTGAATCTTGGTCTTCTTAAGATGGTCTATAATATCAAAAGATCCAGATGTGGATGGGGAATCACTACTAGGAGTAGGAGGAGCTTTTGATCTATCAACTTTATCATTTATTAGACAAGAATTCTTAGAAGCAGAAGTAGAGGAAGAAGGACTAGTAGAGCTTACCTTTTGAGTGGAAGTAGTAGGAATAGGAGCTCCTCTTTTTGCAACCACCGAGATGGTAATGGGGTACTCCTTGGATATTTTATTAGGTTGTACCAATTTTTTCCTTTTTTTTGGTATGCTCCCGAGGTCATAACAACATATGACTCATTGTTCATGTCAGCCACTACATCATCATAGTCATCTTCATCATCTACACCTTCAGTGGTGAGGAAATGAACCTGAGAATCACTAGGCTCTTCCAGATCTTCATCAACTTCCTCTTCTTATTCATCATAGAGTCCATTTTCTTCCTCATCATCAGGCTCAAGAACCTCACAAGTAGCATTGATAGGCACCTTGAGGGGTGGACCTTCAATGGCCAATTTAGTCTGAGGAGAAGGTAGGTGGTTCCTAGGTTGAAAATTCTTCCTTGGAACATCTTGATATGGAGCATGCTGAGCCAATTTTTTCTTGATGGCAATAAGGTCATTAGCAAGCCTTTGCACCAAATGATCTACATTACCTCAAGGATAAGGGGAAGAATAATATGCTTTGGATTTGAAAGACTCCTTTTTTAGCTTTCCAGACATGATCAAGTCATCTTCCACACTGATAACCAATCTCTGATCATCATCTAAAGTTACAAGATTTTCTCTCCTCAAAGCATAGCTCACTTCCAGAAATTGAGCATTCAAGAAGAAACACTTCTGAATCTGATCAATAGGCCTAGTATCTTGTGGAATATTGTTAATCAACTTGTTGAACTTGACCACAAATTCTCTCATAGGCTCATGTGACTCCTTCTTGATTTGAGAAATGTCAGCTAACAAAGCATGCAAATCTTCAGCAGGTTTGAAACACTACTCAAACCGAGTTGTCATAGCATCCTAATCAGTCATGGTCCTGATAGGAAGATGGTAAAACCAATCTGCAGCATTGTCTTGCAAGGTCTCCACAAACAACCTAACAGAGACATCTTCATGTTCAACTCCCAGGACCCCACATGCAACAGTGAAGGCTACAATGTGTTCATCAGGGTGTACTTTTCCATCACCTCTAAATTTGGGAAAATTCTTCCTGTTACCCCTAGGTAACTCATGCAATGGTTGAGGAAGAGCCAGAGGCCCAACTCTTTGTCCCCAAGGCTGAGGTGCTTCCATCCTTGGAAATATTTCTTGAAGTGGAACTGAGACACCAACAAGAATTAGGGCATGAATATTAGGGCTAAGTTGCGCTTGAGGAATGCTACTACCAGAAGCTCTGTCTTCAATAGGAGGTGTGCTTGTGGAATTAGCTCTTCTATTTCTTCTTGTTGGAGGAAGTTGAAAACCTTGTTGATCCAAGAGTTGAAATTGGGGATCTTCAATTCCAAGAGCCCTTCTACCATGAGTATATCTTAGAGTCACCAGATCAAAGAAATGATCAAATTAGTTGTTCTTTTAGAAAGGAAATTTGTTGAAAAAATTCCCCAGTGGAGTCACCAAAAACTGTTGGGTTTTAGATTAGCACTTAGGATGAAACCACAGTCAGGGGACAATTAAGTCCCTCCTCTTTAATGGGAGAGGTTCCCTTATTGAAAGCAGGGAAAAACCTATGTACAAATGCATAGTCTTTCATTCAATGGTGGTTTCCCGATATCCTGAAATGTGTTTTAAGCCTGGAAAGTTATCAATACATGAGGATAGAAGACTTTGAAGAGAGGAGGGAGGTAGAAGAAGACAATACTTTCAAGGGAAAAGAGATGGCAGAGAAAACCCTTATATGTATTGTGTGAATGAGATAAAAAATAGAACCATCCACATTTATAACAGAAACAATTTGCAGACTCAAAGTTCTAGAATATGTACAAAATAGAACAAAAAATTTCCAAGCATGCAAGGATTAGATGATTCATAAATCAGAACCAGAAAGAAAGAGAAAGTAGAAGAAAAAGGGAAAACCATTTGTATTGATTTCTTCCATTTCGAAATTACAGTTCCAGAATAATCAAAATTCCAACCCATACAATGACTTTGAAAGCCCATAATATAGCTTTCCAGAGATGGTTACAACTTCCTCGAGAAAGCAAGAAATAGTTACAACTTATTCCAATCACTCGCGTCCTTGTGAATTCTTGATTTGCAAAGAAACATTAATGGTGAAAAAATCAGATTTTTAAATATACAACCATTTCATTATTTTACCAGTTAAAACACGGGTCATTCGATTTGATTTTACAACTTTAAATCTTGGTCACCCATGTGGAAGGAATTGATTAGAACGGTATTGCAGATGCCTTTAATTGTCTACCTTTTATTTGGCAGGGCCGTATATCTGACCCTGGACACGTGGCGGGCCAACACTCATTTAGAACCTTGCCTCTAGATTTTGTCTTTGAAGTTGCACCAGGCTAACACATGGAGGCTTCCGCTGATTCTTCAAACTTAGCCGATCGGGGGTCTGTTCCTGCTTGACCTATGTTGACCCCTAGACATGTGGAGGGTTGGCGCTCATTTGAGTTTCCACTTTAGAAGCGCTTCTAAAATTGCGCCAAGCTGACGCGTGGCTCCTTCTGCTGGGCTTAGAATTTTCAATAGCCAACTTTGTCTCTCTATTGACCCTGGACACGTGGCGATCTATGGCACTCATTTGGAAATTGGCCCTTTTGTGTCACTTTCAGAATCACACCATTGAGGCACGTGGAGACCTCCACCGACCCACCCATACTTAGTCAATTTTAACTATTGACTCTGTCCCTTTTGGACCTAGGACACATGGAGGACTAGTGCAAGCTTGAGAACCACCCCTGACTTTGACCCTTGAAGCTTTCGATGAGGCACGTGGCACTGTCCACTGAAACTTCAATACTTAGCCAATTTTAGCTTGTTTTACCTTCATTTTGAACCCAAGACACGTGGTGAGCTAGCGCTTATTTGAGGACTGTCCCTTGGACCCTGCCCCTGGAGTTGTGCACATTTGGACATGTGGAGGCCTCCATACTATCGCTTGAAAAATGACACAAACCACATCCAATCAAAGATATACATGTATTACCCATGGATGTAGGGAAAAAATTAATGAGGAGAATACGCCTGTCATTCCCGACTGTGGGAAGAAATAAAAAAAGAAGAAGAAACTCTGGTACTGTACGCTCGAATTTCAAATTGTTCTCCATGAACTAGAAAATTACAAAAAATACTAGGCTCGATGTGATTCAATACTCTAAGGAACATAATCAATTTTTTTGAAAACTTGACTCCAAAAGAGGGGAATTTTGGGGCCGACAACAGCTGGCTCTTTCTGGGGATGACTTGGCTTGGAAAAAGACACAAGGCAAGATCAAGAACTGTAGATAACTCTAGGGAAAGAGGACCAATTCTTCAACCATTGGGCAAAGGAGATGAAAGCAAAACCAATACACGGCAACACACACAACAAGGAATAGGAAAGAAAACAAGCCAAAACTAGGAAAGACCCAAAATAAAAACACGAAAGAACAACTGAAGCCAAAACAATGTACAAAATATACAAAAGGACTTCCTAATCACCTAGGAATTGAACAACTTCAGATACTACCCACTATAAGGAAGTGGGAGAGGAGAACCATCCATGTAATTCAGATAAAAAGATTTTTCTCCAGCAAAATGTCTGATTCTAAAAGGACTAAGCCAAAGAGAATCAAACTTACCATGGCTTCCTTGTGGCTCATGTCTTTTGTCCCAAAGCAGCACAATCTCTCCCCCTTGGAAGACTCTGGGTTTGGATTTCTTTTCAAACAAAGCCTTCAATTTCAACTGATGAGCTACTATCCTATCCACCACTTGTAATTTTTCTTCATTGAGCTTCTGAAGGTACAAAATTCTCTTATCCAAAGAGCTACTAAAACTTGAATCTTCAATGGTTTTCATCAGATGCAAGGTTGGCAATTCCACCGTGACTGGTAGTTGAAATTCTACACCATACACCACTTGGAAAGGGGGCATTCCAATTGCTCTCTTGAGTGTAATTATATCAGCCCAAAGTGCATTATATAGCCTCTTATGCCAATTCCTCCGAGAATCATTTACAAGATTTATAACTATAGTTACCATATTCTTGTTTGTCAAGTCTGTCTGTCCATTCCCTTGAGGGTAATAATATGAAGAGTGAGAAAGGGAGATCCATATCCATAGAAAAAGTCCATCATCTCGGTAAAATAAAATTTAGAAGCATTGTCCGTCACAATCTTGTTTGGAATCAAAAAACTGATCAATATGTTTTCCTTAATGAAGTAGCAAACTACCGTAGAGGTAGTGCTCTTGAATAGGATGGCTTCCACCCACTTGGTGAAGTAATATGTGGCAGTCAACACATGAGTATGTCTAGCACTGGAAGATGGATTGATTTCTCTAGTGAAGTCTAAACCCCATTGTTGAAATGGCTCTTCAATCACTACAGGCTTGAGAGGTAAAACAACCAACTTAGGTCTTCCAACAAATGTTTGACATGCTTCACATTTACCAACCCATTTTGATGCATCTCTGAACAGAGTGGGCCAATAATAAATAACACGAAGTATTTTATGAGCTGTTACAGTAGAGGAGAAATGACCTCCATAATCCTGGTTATGAAAAGCAGAGAACAACTTCTTTTTTTGTTCCTTGTTTACACACTTCAAAAACCTTCCATCTATGCCTCGTTTGAACAAAGAATTTCCCATAGAACATATTATGCAGACCTTAGTTTGATGGATCTCTTCTCTTTGGCACTCAAGTGAGATGGACATTCTCCATAGGTCAGAAAGTGAGCAATGTTAGCATACCATACATCTTTTGAGTTGGGTAACAAAACAATAGGGGCATCAACCTCATCTTTAGATAACTCCTTGGCAGCTCCCTCAGCAATGAGTTCACACATGCCCTTACCTCGAACTAGCTTTGTTGGCTTGATATCAAGATCATACTCTTGCACCTTTGTAACCCAATTACCTATCTTGGTTCCAAATTCTTGCTGAGTAAGAATGGATTTGATTGTTGTATCAGGCACCAGCACCACAAAATGAGAATTAAGAATATAAAACCTAAACTACTTGACAAATTTGATAACTACAAAAGCATGTTTCTCCATCATGGTGTACTTCAGCTCATGAGTTTTTAAGACATAACTCATAAATGTAATTAGGAGCTCATGATATTCATCATTCTTCTGGGCTAACACAACAGCTAAGGTATTTTCAGTGGCATAACAATAGGCAAGTATGAAAACAAGACACGTGAATTCAACTAAAGGAAGGTGCACATAGTGAGAAAGAAGAGAGGATGCGTACAAGAACTGAGTCTGGGTAAGCACGCAAGAGGAATACCAGGGACTTTGCTTATTGGAAGGTAATTCTGCAGAGGTGTGCGCAAGGAGTGTACGATGGGATATGAGAGAAATCGGGTGCACAGGAGTAAGGTGCATAAGGGAAAATGAAAGGAGATAGAAGAATGTGAAGGGGAGGAGGAAGGTGTGTAAGGGCACATAAAGGGACTGTAACTATGCCAGGTGTTTAAAAGAACAATCTTGAGTGTGCGTAATCTGAAATGTGAAACACCAGGTTGGGATGAAAATATAAGTTATCCAGATAACTAGGAGACTTATCTAGATAACAGTTCTGGTGACTTTCGGGGACCATCTGTCTGCTAGATGAAGAGGCCAGTAGCCTTAGAAGTCCATTGGGCATGGAGTTGGGTGCTTAATTTTGAAGATCTGGTCTACAACTTGAAGAACACCCTGGAGTCACTTGAAGTTGTTTGAACTCTGAACTGAACCTTACAACTCCTGAGAGAAGCTTTACATTCTGGAAGTAACAAAAGAGTGTGCACAAAAAGCACATGAGGGGAAAGAACTATGTACAAACAAACAATGTGTGTTTAGCACACTTGGGGGAATTGAAACTACTTAATATATACAACATGATGCAATAGAACTAATGGAAGGGTTTGAGATAGATTCCGTTTACTGGGATTTGCAGCGCGCTTCCAACTGGATGAGTTAACTCGAAAGAGTTAGCTTCTTTACAGAACTTGATGATGTATGGTCCACTCCAAAGTGCATTAAACTTTGAATGTCACCCCGGTTTAGCTCTGTCAACATCCCATTTTAGAAGTAAGTCCCAAAATTTGAAAGCTTAAGGCCTAGCCTTTTTGTCAAACCATTTCTTTGTTGCTTGTTGATGTTGTTCTAGCTTGACCATGGCAGAGTTTCTGAGCTCTTCAAGATGAACCAACTCTTCCATCCTAATTTCTCTCTGATCTGTGCCCTTAAATTCTAGCTGCTGGGCAAGCACAAATGAATTTAGTTCTAGTGTCAAAGGAAGGGAAGCCTCCTTGCCATAGACAAGCTTGTAAGGCAAATTTACTATTGCCTTTTTTACTATGATTCTATCTGCCCAGAGCACGCGTAAGACCTGAAAAATAAGGTCCAGATTTACACAGGAAACTAACACAATAATATTATATCTTCTTTTTTGTCACTCAAACATTTGCATCATACAAATATATAGGAAAGGTATTCCTATAATTATGGAGATTGTTTAACCAACAAATCTCTTAACAAAGTGTATTGTTAATCACGTAATCAATACACTATCTAATCACCATGAGTTGTTTTAACAACTCATTTACAATTACATTACATTATATTTACTTCATATAATTACTCATGTAATTACTCACACTATAATGTAAGCACTAAGATAATGATTCCTAACATTCCCCCCCTTAGTGCAAACATGGGGAGAAAAATAATTGCACTTCCTTCTGCAGCGTGCCGCCTGTGCGTGCTCATGATCTGGATGGTTTTTCAGGATATCCAACAACCTCAACATGGATGGTTTTATAGGACAGCCAACAACCTCAACATGGATGGTTTTATAGGACAACCAACAACCTCAACAGGGATGGTTTTACAGGACAACCAACAACCTCAATATCATGATGCTGCTCTTCCTTGTGCTTTCATCTGTCCACAATGTTTTTCCTTCAGGGAATTATGTAGGAAATATCACTCACTGATAACAAATATGAAAAAGAGAAAATGGAACATTGAGACCATGTTCCCCCCCTCAATGTGAACATTTCACTTATTCAAGCCATAATAGGAACACTGAAAAAGAATCATGCTGCACACAATTGAAATCAACTGCAACTCTGAAAAGAAAGCAAACTCACACACACACTATCACCATAGCTTCGTGTGGCCCCGTCATTGGTGACTGACAAGAGGTCACTGAATGACCTCCAACCTCCTATGCCTCCATCCTCCAGTTGATGCATTCTTTTTAGAAGAGAAAGTCTTCTTCACTATCTTGAGCAGCAACTTCTCTATCATGTGAATGGTTGGATCCTGCTTCCCAATCACTTTCTTCTTCTCTATTTTTCAGAAATAAAAGCTTTATTATTTAATTTACCATCCAGCAGATCCCTAGCTCGTTGTTTACAAAACATTATTCCATGTCCAAAAACATTACAATAGTGACAAATAAGCCTTTTCTTTGAATCCTGGGAGGTTGAACCTTGCTTGAAAGAATGACTGTATCTCTTTTTACCATGTGTTCCATATAATGCTTTTTCTTTTGTTTCAATTTTATTTTTTCTATTTTCGTCCTCTATCAAAGAAGAAATCAAGTCTTCCAGACTTGGATTGATTTTTCTCAAAGTGAAGACCATATTAGAATAGCTAGGAGGCATGCTATTAAGTAAAACTACTTTTTCATCATCATCAGGAACATCTACTTTGATTCCAGCTAATTGAGTCAATACAGAATGAAACTTACTTATGTGTTCCACCATGTTGTCACCTTCCTCCATTTTGAGTCCAAACAAATTTTTGTTTTAGTGATACTGCTGCGCTTCCTGCTTGCAATCCAAATAGTTTGTTTAGTGTAGTCCAAATTGTATTTGAGGATTTTGACAAATCTATATGATGCAAATATGCATCAGATAATCCCAATCCAATGATTGCTATGGCTTTTCGATCTTTGATGTCCCAATATTGCCACTTCCTCTGCATCTCTTGGTTTCTTTGCTTTGCCATCCACAATCTCCCACAAATCTTTGTTGATTAACAACAAATGAGTTTTCACCTGCCATGTGTAAAAATCTTTGCCTTCGAATTTTTCCATTCGATTCAACTTAGCCATGTTAAAAAAAAATGGACGTTGGTTTCAACTGAAAATGCGTCCGAAGACAATATGATAACTAGACTAAAAAATTTAAAAAGTAATAAACTGAGATTACTTTTTAAATGAAAAAATGACTATATAATAAATAAAGACAAACAATACACCTTTGTTTGGACTTCACTGCATGCCTTTTTAGTTTCTACCAAATTGATGTGATGAGACAATGTTGCTAGGTGTCGGTTCAGTACATGCAAAATTAATGGCTCAATTCCATCCACATACGTAGAGCAGAAATGAGATCAAATGTTTACTCATCCAATCCCATTCGAATACATGATTCCTTCACTGCAAGCTTGGACGTTTTGATCACAGTTGGGTATTGCATTCACAACCTGCTACTATCAGATGAATTCACGGCTGAAGGACGTCTCAAATGGATTTCTCGAATTTTAATTTGCTTACATGGCTGAGACATCTTGATCTCCACACTTTTTCAATTTTTGGAAATGCAGTTTTCAAAATGCTCCATGTAGTGAGTGATAAACATGGAAAACGGTGTAATTATTATTGTAATCCAAATGTTGAACAATCTAATCTCTTACAAATAAGGACAGTTGGGTAGCGGGTGATGTGACATATTAGAAGCCTAAATTACATGTGATGAACACTACCAACTGGAGATCAGGTGCATATAGATCGCTTGATGTTGGAAATTGAGAATGAACCGCATAGAAAGCTACAAAGATGACACTCCCGCTGGGTAATTATACATCCAGATACAATGCAAATTACCGATCCAAAAGATGCTAAGAAGCTTTAGATATAAGATCAAATTTGTTCCACACAATTTCAAGCAAAACTATTATGGCGATCAAATATTAAATGCATAGCACAGCTAATTAGGACGTAATCTTGGTGGAATCCAACAGTGCCAATGCAACAATTCACATATTTTAATGTAAGAGAGTGCCAAATGGCAGATACGTGAATGATTCACTATAGCTGGAACAGAGACATCAAAATGGCTGCCCCTTATTATTCTAATCCTCCATCCCAGGGATAGGAAATGGCGTCGCTCAGATACCAAATGAAAAAGCAGGTCCAGATTTACACAGGAAACTAACACAATAATATTATATCTTCTTTTTTGTCACTCAAACATCCGCATCATACAAATATATAGGAAAGGTATTCCTATAATTATGGAGATTGTTTAACCAACAAATCTCTTAACAAAGTGTATTGTTACTCACGTAACAATACACTATCTAATCACTATGAGTTGTTTTAACAACTCATTTACAATTACATTACATTATATTTACTTCATATAATTACTCACACTATAATGTAAGCACTAACATAATGATTCCTAACAAGACCTTCGTATACCACTGTCTTTGGCCGATGTTCATTGTGCACTTCATGATTCTGATCAGGTTCTTCTTTGTTGATTCTACTAGACCGTTGCCCTAAGGGTAATATTTGGAAGATGTTTTTAGGTAAATGCCCAAACTTAGAGCCCAATCAATGATTTTAACACCAAGGAAGGTCTTTGCATTATCATAGATAATGGTTTGAGGAACGCCAAACCTTGTGACTAAACCTTCGAGAAAGTCAAGGATGACTGCCTCAGTTGATTCCTTAAGTGTGATAACTTCTGTCCATCTGGTGAAGTAATCTGTAGTTGTCAGCACCCATTTATGTCCAATGCTTAAAGGTGGGTTGATCATGCCTATGAAGTCAAGACCCCATTGCGCAAAAGGATGATCCATTTGGATTGGTAGGAGGGGAAGTGCTACCAATCTTTTCTTTCTTGTAAAGAAAGCACACTCCTTGCATTTTGTGACCCACTTGTGTGCATCTGAAAACAGGGTAGGCCAAAAAATACCTGCCATTATGATCTTCATTGCTGTAGTCTTGGTAGAGAAGTGTCCACTAGAGAATCCATCATGAAATTTTACTAGAAATTTTTTAATCTGAGTGCCGTTGATACATCTTAACAACATGCCATCTAGATTTATTTTGAAGAGAAGTCCATCAATCAAAACATAAGGGATAGATTACAACCTCAGATGCCTTCTCTTTGCTTTGTTCAAACTAGGAGGGTACACACCCTTGGAAAGGAATGTGATCATGTCCTTCATCCAGTCACGCACGCCGGGGTCTATATTATGTTCATGTTCTACATGCGAGAGGACTTCATCTAGAAATAATGAAGCCTTAGAAGAGAGCGATCCTCAACAATCTGCTTGTAGAGTGCACTACCTCTTACCAGCTTTGTGGCCTTAATAATCACATCATATTTGATGATTTTTTTCACCCATCGTGCTCTCTTCTCACTGATTTTTGCTCCCATGATGAAGTCATTGACAAATGAATGGGAGACTAACACCTTGATGTGATTTTTGGTGAGCATGCTCTTGAAATTCTTGAGTGTGTGCATGATGGAAAAGACCTGATTCTCCATGTGACTGTATTTCAATTCATAATCCTTCAGCATCTGGCTGAAGAAGGCCACTAGCTGTTCCAGCCCTTGTTCGTTTTCCTATGTTAGGACAACAACAATGCTTACATCAGCACCATAAGCATAAAGGGAAAAATCCTTTGAGTAATCTAGATTGATGAGTGTTGGTGCACAAGTAATCTCTTTCTTGATCTTATTGAAGCTTTCTCTTCCTTCTATTGTCCATCTGAAGGCTATGTCCTTTTTGAGCATGAGGGTGATGGGCCAAACCAGCCCCACAAAGTTAGGGATAAAATTCCTAACAAAGTTAATCTTGCCAAGGAAGGACTGTAAGGCATTTTTGTGCACCGATAAGGAAAGGGCTAGGATGGTTGAAATGTGCTTAGGATCAATCGCAATACCATATTTTGAAACCACATGGCCCAAGAGCTTGCCCTGAGCCATCACAAAATTACACTTCTTGGGGTTAAGAGATACCCCAAATTCCCTGCATCTCTCAAAGACCTTTTCTAGGTGCACCATGTGATCTGCGCCTTGCTTTGAGAAGACAGTTATATCATCCAGGTAAACCAAGATGAACTCATTGATGTAACCTTTGAAGGCAATATCCATGGCGTGCTGAAATGTTGTGCCCGCATTTGATAGACCAAAGGGAATTTTATGGTATGCATATGTTCCCCACTTGGTTGTAAATGTTGTTTTGAATTGATCCTCTTCCTTGACCAGGATTTGGTTGAAACCCGAATACCCATCTAGCATGGAGAACCTTTGTGTGCCAGCCACAGTCTGCAGAATTTGCTCCATTGAAGGCAAAGGATAATGATCCTTTAGAGATGCCTTATTCAAATCTCTAAAATCAACACAAAGTCTGATTTCACCATTCTTCTTGCGTACTGGAACTATATTTCCAACCCAGGTAGAGTATTTGATAGGAAAGATAATTTTTGCCTCAATGAGTTTTGATAGTTCCTTTCTCATGAGGGGCTCTATCTTTGGATTGACTGGCCGCTACTTTTGTCTGATGGGCTTGATACCAGGATCAAGGTCAATAGAGTGTTGAGAAACACTTGGATCAAAACCTTTGAGGTCTTCATACTCCCATGAGAAAATGTCACTGTATTTTTGATAGAGAGAGATGAAGGCCTACCTTTCTTCATGCGCACAAGTCCTGCTGAGCAACAACTCCTTTCCACACGCAATAGTAATGGAGGAGAAATCTTCTTATGTGGCATGCATGTATATTTATTCACCTTTGAACTCATCATCAGGGCTGAACATTTTCTCTAAGGTGACCAGCCCTTTAGGAAACTTATTTGTCTTCAGTTGTATTACTTGGTCACCATAGCTGGCATGGAGGTGAGCTTGCATACTTGATGAAAATTTAGCTTCATTATGGATAAATTGGACAATGTGCGCATCAATGTTGAACACTTTCTAGTTGGTGTTATTTTCTGGAATGGATGGTCTGATCACCATCTTAATGTGCTGAGTGTTTCCCTTCAAAAAGTCCTCAGCAGGAGAAAAATGTGAACCAAGTGAAGCCATTTGGCCAGCCTCTTTATTCATTCTGTGTGGGACTACTTGTAGATTAAGGGCATCAAAACTCTCAAGTAGGTCCCAAACTCTATGTTTATAAGATTTAAGAAACTTATTCTTTGTCTGGAATTTGTTGGTGACCTGGTAGATGACCAATTCTGTGTCCCCAAATATCTGCAGTGCCTTAATTTTTTTCTTCTCAGCAATGAGCAAGCCATGCACTAGTGCTTCATATTCTACCACATTGTTAGAGAATATAAACAACAACCTATGTGTGAAGAATAATTTCACATATTTAGGGGAAATGAGAACCACTCCTGATCCCACGCCGTTTTTTCTTCTAGATCCATCAAAATATAACTTCCATAGTCCAGTTTGAACTTTTTCTTTCATGAGCGCATGTGGAATCATAGAATTTTCTTCTAGAATGCAATAAGTACTAAGCCCAATTTCATAGACTTCTAGTTCTTCAGCATAGGGATCAAATTTGTGATGCCTTTCTACCCATTCATCAAGCATTAGGTTTGGAACAGAGGGTGGAAGAGACTGCTCTTCATGAACTGAAACTTGTTCTTCCTGGATAAGACAATTTTCTTGGAGAGGGGATGGGACATATGGCTCTACATGATAAGAAAATATAGGCTCAACTTGTATGGTGAACCAGGTACCATAACTTGTCTTGAGTAACATATGAGACCAATTAGAAGACAAGTAACCACCCACTTTAGCAGTAAATTCTCTTGATAGACATAGGGCAAACAAAGGAGGAAGGTCAATAATTGACACATATTGAGTAATTGTCATGCTTGGACATGCATGGAGGGTTAACTCAAGATCCTTGATGACTCCTAAGGTGGTTACAATTGATCCATCAAGTTGTAGGACTCCTTTAGACAAAGGGCTATATTTCAGACCTAAGACATCAACTATCTTCTTAGGCATAACAGAAGTACTAGTGCCTGAGTCAATCAAGCAGTTATGCACTAGGTGTTTGCCTATAATCAAGGACATATATAAGGGTGGGATTTTAGAAAATTTACTTACTTGTTTCACCTCCTCTTGGTAGATTTTGACATAAGTGTGTGGCTTCTACATAACTAGGTCAACATGCAGAAGTTGTGCCAGAGCTTCATGCAACAGATCCCACTGAGATGGAATGGTCAAGGCATCCCACATTGTGACATTTATGTTTGTTTTCTTCATCTGGTCAATAATGCTGAATGGAAGCCCCCCCACCTTATGCATTTGGGGAACAACATCCCTTCTTGATTGTTCAAGAGTGGAAGCCTAAATTTTAGCTGGAGTAGAGGCTTGGCCTACCAAAGGATGGGCATGTGCTGCTTCAGAAGGAGCTTTACGCGGGACCTCCTGTAGAGGGATTTGAATGCTTTTTCTATAAGAGGTATTGTCTGATTATTTTTTTGCTAAAGATCTACTTGTATTTCTGGGACTATGACCTAAGTTCCTGACTCTAATATTCTTTTCTTATATCTTGTGTTGTCTGCAACTTGGGCAGACGGTCTGTTTGTATCTTTTGTAGCTTGGTTGATTGCATAGAAGTCCTCCACACCAAAGAACATCAAATTAGTTTTCAGAGGATCTTCTGGTCTTTCTAGATTATTTGCTTCATGGGTGCTTGTTGAGGGCTCACATGATGAAGCATTCTGAATCATGAAGGCTTGGGTGCGCGCAACATTAGCACAATGATATTGACTATGAGGCATTTTGCAAGGGAAGCACCATTTTGACTCTTGTGCCAAATTGTTCTGAACTGGAACAAGCACCTGGCTCGCACTAGGTGCTGGGAGAGAAGGCGTGTGAGGGAAAAATTGCAAGGGAACATGTTTATTAGGATGCCACCTATCATTCTACTAGTTGGGCACGTATCTTTAATTTCCATATTGATTCTGCCAAGGCTAATTCCCTTGGCCATGCGCCTGATTAGAATTAAATCTAAAAGCTTGCACCTATTGCTTTTCTAATGATATGATTTTGTTTGACAAATTTCTGATCATGACCTTCATTTCTTCATTTTCCTTTTGTTGTGATGGAGAATAGGATGTTGAGGCAACCAGTTGTGCACTCTACTCAGGAGTAGGAATAGAGGCTATAGAAGGCTGGGGTGCTTGTGACATTTCTGGGAACAAGGGCATAGGTGGTCTAGGAGCCAACTTTCCTGCCTAAATGAAACTATTTTCTGCCCTTACTACAATGATATAAACAACTAGTAAAGTCCTACCTCCCATAGATTGGATCATAACTAAAATATCACTGTTGAGCACCTTCAGATAATAAAGGAAAGCATGTTGGGCTGTACGTCTTACCACAAGAGGAATTATGTCCCAAGTCTTCTGAAATCTGATGTTGAAATTAGTCATCTGCTCATTGGGTGCCCTCCTTGTTGTTGTCAGTTTCTCCACCAAAGATAGGTGATCTGACTTGTCTTCAAAATAACTACATAGAGCTATTCCCAGCTCATCCCAGGTGCTAATAGATCCAAGTCTTAAGCCTCAGTACCATTGAAGTGCTTTACCTTTGAAAGAGGCTACAAGTATTCTAACTGCTATTTCATTATGCATGATCAGATAGAGTGAACACACATTGGCTACATCCTGAATATGCTCCTGAGGGGTGACTTGATTCTCACTAGTAAAGTAAGGAATACTTTTGAGTATGCCATTTGGCATATCATGCTACATGACCAAGAGTAAGGGACTCCCTCCATTAAAGTTTGTAAATATTCTTAATGGAGGAGGTTACTGATTTGCCATTGTAGGGCGCGTAGGTTATGTGTTTTGAGGAGGAGTTGAATGGGTGCGGCACGCTGGAGATAGAGATGCAAGCGTGGGATTTCTGGGATGAACTCTTCTTAGGGATAGCTGGAGGTATTCAAAATAATCTTCAGCTACTGCACTTCTTCTTGTGTGCACCCTTCTCATGAAAGGCACTTAGGACTACCAAAACAAAGAGATCTTAAATATTGGGAGTCACCAGATGTGTTTGAAATGAGCCTCTTCAAAGGTTGAAACACTAATTTCACACACTAGAACTTAGAGATATGAAATTTGAGCTTTCAATGCTGCTCCCACCGGGCATGCCAGAAACTGTTGGTTGCTCAAACGTGCACCGCATCTCGGATCTCGGAAAGGGCTTGAGGTGTCTAAGACCACAATGGAACCATCCCCAAGTTATGGGACCTTGCAAGCTTGGGACGGATCTCCAGAGAAGGCCGGTTCCTCTATCTATTTCTGCTATCCTAGTGTTGAAAGGGAAAACTAAGCTAAGAATGCCAAGGGACCAGGGAAAGAAGGATAACATGAAGTAAACTACACTAAAAGGTGATAGCACCAGAAAAGAGGGGTGAACACTATTTTTTCTGAGTGAGAATGATAGGGAATGCATGAAAGGAGGCTAGGCATGAGTAGAATAATGAAATACGCATTCACCCGACCATTCTCATGGAACACAACCAAGTATGGAACAATATGGGACTTGAAATATCACAACAATACATAATGCAAGAGAAGAGGTAAGAAGAAGGAATGCAAACATGTTAGGATAGAGAATAGTCACAAAACGATGCTTCTATTACTTCTAGAAATGCACAGAACTATTACAATGATAAGGAGGCTGATATCCACATGTAAGAGCCAAACATGGAGGTCTGCAACTCAAAATACAGAAAATATGGAGTCCTTAGCAACATGTGTAAGGATCCAGAGTGTCCAACCCTTTACAATGAGCCTTGACCCCTCCTTTATAGATTCAACCCAAAGGGAAGAAGGAGAGAGAGAAGTGGGAAAAATAATTCGAAGCTCAACCACCATGCTGTTAATGCCTTCTTGATAAATCTTCCCCAAATCTGTTGTGTCTACATCAATTACTTGTTTCAGGGCCTTGAAGGAGGAGGAATGAGTGGATCAGATCAAATCTGATCTAGTTGTTGAGGAAAATAGATCTTGCATTAATGGCATGAAGATGTTTCTTCATTTTTCACCCACCTAACCTCTCCAAAATTAAAGTTTTAGATCTCCATAGCATAGATGAGGCCGAGATATTTCCAATGGTGCTCAGATTTGTTGATATTTCGAGCACTGAGTCAAAAGATATGCTCATTTGAAATTTGGATCACCACGTTGCGTACAAAAAGGTGGGAACCAAAGTACCAAAACGGGCCCCCTTTTGAAACTGGATCCGTGGAGGGCTGGCACATGTCTAAGGGTAGCCTTTTACTTTTAGATTTTGAAGTTGCGACAAGATGACACGTGGCGCTTCTTTGGCTCGCTCAGTTTCTTTATGTTTTGGATAAGTATTTTGATCGGCAGGGTCATATATCTAATCAAGGACATGCGGTAACCTGACACTTGTTTGGAAATCCTCCACCTATTTTTCTCTTGAATTAGTGCCATGCTGACACTTGGCATCCTCCGCTAGCCTATCTCAATGCTTTGATTATTTAACCTCGACCCTGTCCTTTTATGAAACTGGACGCATGGAGGCTCTGTGCTCATTTAGAAACCTTCTCAGGATTTTTCCTTTGAAGGAGCATTGGGTTACCACGTGGAAAGAAGGTGAATGCACTGAATGTGGGAACAAGGGAGAAGTGGAAGAAATAGGCAAAGAGGGGCACACGTGATAGGAAGGCATACTCATAGAAGAAAAGTATGAAAACAAGATGCAGGAATTCAACTAAAGGAAGGTGCTCAGAGCGAGAAAGAAAAGAGGACACGTGAAAGAACATTGAGTGCTAGTGTAAGAATGCACAAGGGAATGTCAAGGGACTTATTAATTGGAAGGTAAGTCTACAAAGGTGCGTGCAAGGAGTGCATGAAGGGATAGGAGAGAAAGCAGGCACATAGAAGTAAGGCGGTAAGGGAAAATTTGAAGGAGATAGAAGAATGCATAAGGGGAGTAAGAAGGTAGTGCCAAGGGCATGTCAGTAGGGACTACAACTGTGCCAAGGTGTTTAAAAGAACAATCTTGATTGGTATTATTATTACGTAAAAAGGTGCATGCAACCGTGTGACACATGGAAAAAATTCCCTCAAAATCTAAAATCTAAAGCACATTTAATCACATTTACATCACCCCTTATCACTCTACAAGCCTCCATTGTCATTCCCAACTACGCGTCAATGCAACATTCAATGTTGTCATTGAATGTTGCCCTTTGCATTTTGTAATGCACACTAGATAACGAGAAGATTAATATTCTCATCCCTTTTCATCCTTCAACGACACCAAAGAGCTCCCAAAACCAGCTGAATCAAATGAAATCATGGCAGATTCTTTCTCTATCTCACACCTTGTTTCGAATTGCTAAGTGAGTCATGAGGTGAGTCCATTTCCATAGGTGTTTGGATATTTTAACTGTGGGTTTCATGAAATGACTCTATTGGCAAAAAATACCAAGATTACAAATGTATATTCATTATATATTGAGTTGTTTTAGTGCATCTTCTTGTTTAATCTTCCGTTTGGCACAAACTTTGTTGATATAGTGTTGCAAATGTCCAAAAAAATGTTTTTCGATGTATTTTTGCTTATTTAAGCTTATTTAAGTGTTTTTTAATCCAGCCTTACCACAATCTCTACTATTACGGTGTACCTAGTAAATGTCCAAAAAACACATTTTTTCACGCATGCGGTTTACAATCTCAAAATACAATTTTGTGATTGAATATGCAATGCTATTATGGAATATACAGTGCTATTCTTAAATATACAGATACATTTTCGGATATAATTTTCAATTCAGTTACGGTATCAACTAACAAATGGGTTTTGTTTTGAACTAATATTTTTTCAAGCATGCATGCTGAACTAATGATTTTCAATGTATATTCACTTATTTCAATGCATTTTTTAATCCTCCATTCACCACAAATTTTGCTAATACAATGTAGTAGATGTCTAAAAAATAGGATGTTTTTCATGATGAAGACTTAATGCATTCAGATCCATACTAATATATCATGTCTATTGAATACACAATGTCTATTATCTAGAGATACAACAACGTAAATGTTAACCATGATGAAATCAAGCATGCAATAACCAATTATATTCAAGGATTAATACTCTGCGTTCAGCCAATACAAATCCATTATATGTAAATGCACAATGGAATACACAGAAGCTCCTTACAATGAATAGCATAATAGGCTTATGCGCACATAGATAACTGGACAACATAATTATTAGATAAAGATCAGTTGCTCAGCATACCATACCTATACTACGTAGTTCACTACATATTTATAAGGGTGGGGACTTTCCCTTCACCACTTATCTAATCCCAAAATAGGTCGCATGCTAAAAATAGCCATGTGCCTTTACAATTATAGCCACACATGCAAGAATGCGCTAATAATAGATCTCTCCTAGTTAACTATTAGTCAGTAATTCTATCTTTAGCCTGCATCCATGCAAAGCACTCCATAGCCACTCTTCCAAAAATAGCACGATGTGTGTCACAAGTCTTTTCTCGTTTTTGTGCTTCGCATGCCATCTTCCAAAAATAGATCATCAGTCATGAAAATGGCTAAGTCCCGAATCTGTCTTTGTCCTCCATGCGTGATTCCTTCCCAATCCTCCCGCACCTTTGAATGCACTCTACTCTTCCACATGAATCTTCTGTATGCCTTCTGCTAAGTGTTATACATTATCTTCTCAACATTACCCCACACTAACTACATTGCCTCCCTAGCAATGGTTACCTCTTGAATGCTCAAAGAATGAGAAAGAATATAAATGGAAGATAGTAAAGAATTTTCTATACAAAAGAATGATTTACTCAGCAGTATCCTCTGCTTCAACTAGAAGAATGAGTTCAGGATATTCTTCCTTTATTTTGGCCTCTAATGTTTTCCATTCACTCAATGCAGCCTCTACTTTTTCTAGAATATCTACCATAATAGACTCCAGCTCATCTTGGGTGATGTCCCCCTTTTCATTATGCAAAACTAGAACAATGTTGGACATTGCAGACATTCTTCCCTCTAAAAGATCCATCTTCTATGCTATAACCTTCCCCAGCTCATCTAACATTTCCGTATAGGTTTCTTATGTTACTCTAAGGGCCTCATGCTTTTGTTTTACCAATGCCTCCAACCTCTCTGCATGACCTAGTGTCTCATCCTTCATCACTTTTAGGAATTCATTGTCCTCCACCATGGTTCTTATCCTAATGACCACCTCTAGAGCTGTGTAAATATTCAATGCTTGGTCTACTTTCCTCAGCTCCTACTACAAGTCTTTGGAGCAATGCCTCATAAGATGAAATCTTCCTCATCACCGAAGTCTTTTCTCACTCTGCTTCCTGCTCAGGATCTCTTGGGGATGGCATGCATGTAGGGAGATCCTCAAGCACCAAATCTACCAAGGTACATACATAATGCATTTCCGAAGGAAATTTTTCTGGTACCTTGGGCTCCAAATGTGGTCTTTCTTTCAGGACATGGTATCCAATTTCCTCTTCCATGCTGATGAAAGCATTGTTATTCCTCTGATCTAAGTCCTCTTGTCGTAGGCACGCTATCTCTGCATCTTTGGCCTTGATCTCTTCTTTTAATGCCCTAATAGTTGCAGCTTTATCCACATTCCTCCTTGCCACCTCTATTGATACCTTCACCAAGGCATTACTTACTTGTTCATCTGACATAATAGTAGGCTTTACTATTATGTGTCTGGCCTGAGGTGTCTTCTTCAATCTTCTAGATACACAAGACTCTTCACAGACGTCAAAGTCTGGTTTGTCTATATGTTTCTACATTGACCAAGATAGTTATTTCCTTGTGCGCACGGTGGCCATGTCCTCATCCATCAACTCCCATCCATACAAATCTTTAAGCCCCATCGTGCTTTGGAAATGGGTGTAGATAATTTTACCTATGTCCTCAAATTATCCCATGACCAGTGCAATATACTCCCCACTTGTCCTCTTTGATCTTGGCGCCTTAGGAACTTGAGTGCTAAGATTTGGAACTTGTTCTACTATGCCCTGAGAAGTATCTAGCACTGTACCATCTACCTCCTTTACTCCTTCTCCATCCTTAATTTCTTCATCCTTTGGCTCTTCCATGTCCTCTTGCTATGTCAGAGATTTGGGCATGCTCTCCTCAGACTCTTCTGCCTCCTCGGCCAGCTTCAAATTTCTTCTTCTTTTCTCAACTGTCTCCTTTTATGGAGAGAGTCGCGATGATTTGTGCACTAACTGTGATATAACACCTTGGGTTCTTGTCCTCCTGAATACCCTTTTGAAATGATGCTCTCCTTATACTACATCTAAGTCCTCATCATATCCTTCTTGCACCTGAGATGGTGTAGTCGTGTGCTCAATTCCTACCTTGTCTGTAGGCTGTCTTCTTCATCTATGTTCCAGGCCACCACTATCTTCTCATTCCTCTTCCTCTTCATCCACCACTATGGTCTATACAGGATGTGGAGTTGGCACATTATTTACCGTATTCTTACCCTTTGGCGGCCCTAGAAGCATGAACTCACTTTCTACATATTTATTATTCTCCAGCTTGGGCTTGAGTTGAAGATACACAAGCGCTGCTCCAATGTCCCCTACTGCTAAGCTTATCGACTTCATGCTTATTACATATGAGATAAGCCTCTCAATGTAGGCAACCTGTCCTAGATATACATATGTTTTTCTCAGAGTGTGATAATCACAATCTACCTTATCTACAATGAATCTTAGGAGGTGCGCATCTGTGAACTTGTGAAATGATGCCTGGAAGTAACGTGTTGTGAAGGCATATGGCAGTTTGCACCAAGGGCTCCAAACTCCGTCCTTTATCACAAATCGCACGATGTAAAAATGATGGTAGACTGCAAATTGTACTACCTTACCCACCACTAAAGGTAACTCCTTTGGTATGCACCACTCCTCTTCAAATTCCGCGCGGAGCTTTTCATTCCACATCTCTACCCTCTACTTAAATGGCCCAATCATGGTCCTTTCACATAATTATTTATCAAATCTTTCTACCAAAGATTTATTTTCCGTGGGGTACTCCCAAATCTTTTCCTTTGGCCCATCAGGCACTCCAATCTCCATAGACACCAAAGATAATAAAATAGTGTCAAAAATAGTTTTATCACCTGTACGCGTTTCTTCAATGATTGTCTTTGCTATGTGATCTACGATATTGTAGACCACTCCTTGAGACATCTTTCTTGCAACGTGCAACCACATTGTATTCACCTGTGACCACCTTTCTTGGTCATTCAACTTTGTTACAAGATGGGCAGCTACCTGTACCACTGGTTAGTTCTTTAATTTATCAATATCCATGCGCATGGACCCTTGGTATACCCTAGCTCCTTTCTTGTCTCCAAGATCGGTTCTTTATCTGTTAAGTCACTCTCCAAATATGCTCCTGAGGCCCTTAGTCCTGTTAATGTTGAAAGTAAAGCGTCTGTAATTCTAACCCTCTGTCCGACGAAGTAGAAGAAGTCCTCATGGAATTTTCTCATCAACCATCAATACAATGGTTCATACTTTCCAAAGTATGGCAGCTCGTACAACTGGTAGACTCCAATCTACTTTAATAACTTCTCTCCAGCATCATCACACATTAACATGTATTCTATTGTGCATTTGTTTATTTTTGTGCTCAACAACACATTTAGTTCCTTCTTATTATCTAATGTACGATGGTGATAATCATTGATATTACATTTACATATGTGGGAATCCCATTCATGTCCCACAATCATGGCCTCTGAACACTACATTTCTGAGAAATTACTCTTGGGAGAAATTTCTTCTTCCACTTCAACCTTCTTCTTCCCTTTCACTCATGTTACAGGTGCTTTCTTCGGTGCCATTTGTAAATCTCTCTTTTCTACCCTCTGTAATGAACAAGTTAAAACCCTACTTTGAATCTTTGTGCCCTAGTGGAAATCATGTGCCCTAGCTCTTCCGTAACATGTTTGCTTCACTCAAACCCTTCAAATATGGGGACACAAGATTTTCCTACGTGCAAATCTTCTCTCCATGTCTGGTTTCACACTCTTCGCACCTCCACACAATTCACTCGGCTTGTTTGCACTTAGCTCTTTTCAAATTCTCACAATTGCAATGGTAAAAATGAACTCGCATCCCGTCCTTATATAGATTTTCAAAAATTTAGTGCATTTATTGCTCCTTCACCTACCAACAATCCTCTCATTAATCAACCATTTTTTTTCTTTCCGCGTGGTACATCTTCGCACCCAAGCTATAACCTTCTAGCACACCTTCCTACCTTCTAGCCACAGACTTCTCTTTAGTGTGCCTCTATGTCCTTGAGTACCTCCCCCCTACGCCCTCCCTTGGTAGTTCTCATGGCCCATGCTTATCTCACATTATACTTGTTTCTTCATTCATCTCCACATATGGTCCTTGTTTCTAGAGGCAATCTCTTTTTTAACAATTCTCCAACTTGAATAACACCTATAGCAGTTTGTTCCTTTCATGTGCACTTATTTTCAACAGTCATATACCTGGATATCAATATCCACCCCACACTAATGGTATGTGCAGTCCTCTGTGCATAAAAATTTCTTCAAATAATAATTAGCTTCTAGCACACAAGTGCGCTTATTACACAAAAACACCAACTAAATTGACAAAGCATAGCGATGAAGAAGGAAATACATTAAGGAAATACATAATTGAAAATATAATCTAAATGGAAACACTACCTTATTACAAACACCAAGAAGACTTATTTATAGTAGGGCTTCAGCCTACTCCTGTTGAAGTACCTTGGTAGTAGTGTTTCATCAAGCACCTCTAATTGGCAAGCACCTGTTTCAAGTATGTGAGTGATAACATATGGCCCCAACCAATGTACCTTGAGTTTTCCTGGATGGTGTAAAAACTTAGAATCATAAAGGAGCACCATCTGTCCAATTACAAACTTTTTATCCTTGATGTGCTTGTCATGCCATGATTTCTACCCGACCTTTTCTTGTTTTTGACTCCATCGTGCTATTGCTAATCACTCATCCAACTTGATTAACTTTTCAATCCATTCTTCTAATGATTTTTCCTCAGCTAGACCTCAAGTGCATGTAATATGCAAAGAAGGGAGAATGAATTCTATAGGAAGGACTACTTCTATGCCAAACACTAACTGAAATGGTGTGGCTTTGTTCAATCTTTTGTAGGTTGTTTGATATGCCCAAAGTACTGTAGAAACTTTATCATCCCAATCCTTTCTTCCAACATCATAGATTTTTGTCAATGTCTGGCTCAAAATTTTGTTGAAAGCCTCAACAGTCCCATTTTCCTGAGGATGATAAGGTGTAGTCTTATGGTGTGCAATCATGAATTCATCCAATAAAATTCTGATTGTCTCATTCAGAAAATGTGTGCCCCTATCACTGGTCAAACTCAAAGGACATCCATACCTTGTAATAATATTTTCCCATAGAAACCTGGATGATGTAGCCACTGTATAATCCTTTATAAGTGTTGATTCTTCCCACCTTGTCAAATAGTCTATGCAAGTAATGATATAGTATGATCCAGTCTTGCGCGTGGCTAGTGAAATAGGACCAAAAAAATCTATATCACATTTTTCAAATGGTTCTGCACTAGTAATAGGTCTTAGAGGCATCTCATCTCATTGACCTAGTTTCCCAAGGTACTGACAGTGATCACAAGCCTTGTAATATGCCTTACAATATTTATACAGGGTTTCCCACCATAATCCAGCGAGTAAAATCTTACACGTAGTGGCGTCACCTGCATAGTGGCCACCTACAATACCACCATGAGCTTCCTCCATGATTTCCATGTGTTCATGTTCTAGTACATAGTAGTGTAATACTTCATCCCGATCTAGCTTGTACAGGTCACCACTAATCAACATATAGGGTGTTGTGCATATAGGAAGTTGTTTATTCTCTAAGGATTTCATTCCTTCTGGTGCCATACTTGTTTGGAGAAAGACATCAATGTCTTCTAATTATGATGGTGTGCATTGTAACCTGTATAACTATGCATCGGGCATGGTATCTTCAATGGCCTATGCCTCTTCTCCTGACTGTATTCTGGATAAATGGTTTGGTCCAGAATTACTTTTTCCTGGTTTTACCACAACTGTAAAATCAAATTCTAGAAATAAGAGTACCCATATGCATATGTGCCCCTGTAAAATGGGATTGTTTACCAAATACTTCAATGCCATGTGATCTGTATAAAATACAAATGGTGTAGCTAGTAGGTACTATCTAAATTTATGTAACACATAGATCATTGACAAAGCTTTGCGTTCTGTAGTTGTGTAATTCTACTATGCGGGAGTCAAATTTATAATAGCAAAATAGATAGGATGATCTATAATACCTTCTCTAGGTTGAGCCAACACCACACCAATGGCCATGCTAGAGGTGTCCACATGTACATAAAATGGTTGGTCCCATGAAGGAAAGCGCAAAATAGGCACGGTAATAAGTTTCTCCTTTAATGTCTCAAATGCATGTTGCTACGGTTCTCCCTAGTAGAATGTACCTTTTCCTTTTAGTAACTCCTCCAAAGGTGTGGCAACCTTGGCATATCCCTTTATGAATTTTCTATAATACCATGTGTGACCCAAGAATCCATGCACCTCACTTTGACTAGTAGAATCTTTTAGTCCGATAATGACTGCAACCTTTGCTAGATCAACTAAAAAACCTTCCTTGAAAATTATGTGTCCTAACAGTATCCCAAATGGTGTAGCAAATATGCACTTCTTGATGTTCAAAGAGATACTCAACTATCTACATCTTTCAAACATTAAGCGCAGATTGTCACAATGATCTTTAACAAGTCCATACAACATCCAATCATCTAAATAAACCCGCAAGAAGTTGTGAATAAAATATTTGAACGCTTGAACAACTATTCGTGAAAATACAATAGGCACATTTTTCAGACCAAAATGCATCACAGTATAGACAAAGCTGCCCCATTCAATAGTAAAAGTAGTTTTTTCCTAATCCTTCTGGGCAATCCTAACCTGGTGATACCCAAAGAACCCATCTGTAAATGAATAGATTTTGCACCCTGTAACGCCTTCTAGTATTTCCTTAGTGAATGACGTAGGGAAGGGATTAATCACACATGTAGCATTCAACTCCTTGTAGTCCACACAGATCCTAATTTGAACATATTTCTTGATACTGATCACCATTAGAATAACCCATTCTGACTCGTCCAGGGGCTTGATGATTCCAGACTTCAACATTTTTTCAATCTCTTCTTTGACCTTTTCGCGCAAGCTGGGGTTCATTCTGTAGGGTCTCTTTCTAACTGGTCACACACCTTCCTTAAGTTTTATCTTCATTCCTCCTAATGATTTATGTATGCCTTTAAGTTTATGGTATTCTCGAGGGAATAAGTCCTGATAATCCCATAGTAACTCAATGATTTTTTCCACTTCAGAGGATGACCAATAGTCTCCAATTATGGCCTCCTTCAGCTCAACATCTAATACAATATTTACTTTCTTTGTTTTCATAGGTTCATAATAGGCGTGTGTGGTGTTATCTGCACTGTCCAACACCTCACGCCTACTTGTTGAATGGTCTACATCTAGATTTTTTATTTTTTCATCATCCACTAAGTAAACCATTTTTCCTTTTTCTTTCTCAAGGGAAGCAGACCGAAGTAGTGTCTCATCGACCTCTGTTTCTTCAACAAAACACACTCTTGAGTATCCTTCATCCAATAAATATTAGAGGAGTTTCTCCACCTTGGCACTATCCCCCATAGTTAAGCACTTTATAACCTTTAATGCTTCTTCCACCAGAGGTGTAGCAGAGAAGAAGTCAAACATCTATGCCATTCCCGTGATTAAATCCTACTAATTTCCAGTCTCTCTATGGAGTTCTACATATACATACCAAACACGCGTAAAACCTTGTAAAGTGGAATAAAACTTGTGCACCCAGAGTGAAGGTGGTAAAGCTTCCCGCCCCTCTGTCTAGAGTCTCTCACACTACTGAACGTGGTGCTGAATAGGTTGATTACCATGGTAGGTATAGATTTGAATAGGTGTATTTCCCCTAAAGAACCTAGTAGCAAGATCAATCCTAATTTCATTCCATCCTACAAGATTTTTTTTTGAACCACCCACGAACGTGCTACTGTCTTGCATAGGGTATATGATAGCATATTCCTTCTCTCTAACTGGTCTATCCACTATTCTTCCATGGCGTGCAGGAACACCATAGGGTCTCCTTCTCCGGTGTAACAAGGTATGGAGTTGTTACCTATCATCCTGATATAACGCGGTTCATTATCCCTATGAAATATGCTCTTTACCTAACTTCCTACCAACTCATAAGTGCTATGAGCCCAATTATCATAAACAACACTTGTAGTATCGCTAATAGATTGTGCATCCTCCCACTGAAGGATTCCTTCTTTGGATGGCTCATGCGCCTCTGGGTCTCGGATGACATGTACATAAATCCTATTTAGGTATTCCTCACTCAAGGGCTTAACGTAGGGTGGATATTTGCCATCTGTTAATGGGATAATGACCCTTTCCTCCTTGTTTTCAAAGCTTATATAACCCTTGTTGAACCAAATATCAACATTATTTGCATAGAACCAAGGATGCCCCAGTAGAGCTGGGAAGTTATCTGCCTCTACCAACGCTAAGACCTTAAAATATTCAATGAACTTGGATCCTTGTATAGTAATGTATGGATCTTTTAAAACTCCAATGTGAGTGGCCTTAGTCCGATTAGCCATGAAAAAAACATTAGAGGATGGCTGTAGTGGGGGTCTCTCCATTTGTACCCATGCATCTAAAGTAAGAACATTGACTTCCATGCATGTATCTATCAATATATTACTCAAAAGCCACCCATCCACAACAGTGTTAAGAGTGACCTCCTTGTCACAATCTAGGCTATGAGGGGGAAGATTTGCTTGTAAGATCTGTTTTCTAGTCTCAATACTTGCGCATGGAGTGTTTCCCTTTAACGAATTCCCTAATAGTGGAATGATATTCTCCTGGCACAACGTTTTGCACAATTCTTTCAAGTCATCGATATCAGATTGGATAGTCTTTGATGCTTTATTTTTCTCCATCTTTCACGATTGATCCTTTAAATATTGTATTTCACCCTAAGATTTCTAAGTACCTCCATGGTTTCTTGATAAACCTCCTTTTGATGGGAAGGATTTGGGTACTGTGAATGTAGAACCTCCTCCTTAGTGATGGCAGAATTCTACTGTAATGCTTCTTTAGCACGTGCCACTTTAGTGTGGGTAGTGATCCTTACTTGTAACGCCTCAAACTCTGGTTTCAACTTGGGCATCCAGTGGTTTTCCACAATGTGCTGTATCCTAACCATCCTCGTGCCTTTATTTTCTTGTTTATGCTGCTTACTAAGATACTCATACAAGTCTGGGCATTCCTCATAACTATGATTCTTCCCACAGAAAGAACATGTAATATTATGAGGGCATTCACGCTTGTAGTGGTAAGGAGATCCGCATGTATAACATGTTCCACAAGGGAAATCACCTCATCCACTATCACTGCCTCATCCTTCGAATCCATCATGGTATCCTTGACCTCTGCCACGACCACCTTCAAAAAGCCCTCCGATCCAATCATAGTATGTCTGATTGTGATTCTGATCGTGATGCTCATTCTTCCCTTTAGAGTTATCTAAAAATCCTATTTTTCATACACCAATATCTATAACATCATGAATCTGACCAATCAACTGATAGTCTATCATGTCATGAGTTGTGGACCTACAAATTTTACAGTAACAAGACACGTTCTTCCTAATTACACGTTATAATAATGGGCAATGTCTAGAATCATGGTTTAAATGACATATTTCATAGTCCAACATCAATGAGTGTACTGATCTGCAAGAAAAACTATCCTTTGTGTGACCTTCTACTTCACAATTTTTCCACCAAATCCCAGTGCACGTCTTATATGATGAATTTTCCGATAGATTTTCCAAGTGCTTCACCATAGCTGTGATCTATGCTTATAAAAATGGGCTCACCCTAGTGTCTATACTTCCAACTACCTTAGTGCGTAAGGATACTTCAAGTGCTTTGTGTGGATCAGTGTATGTCTTATGTGATAGTGCCCTCCTAAAATGGGTAATCAAACCTCCAACAAACCACTGTGCATGCTGGCTCGCATGAATATCATAAGACATCTTAGATAAAAGTGTTTTTAAATGAGCATCACACTCTCTGACACTCTCAATAGTGCCTTTCTTAATATCCTTGAGCATGCTTATACTCTTTTAATAAAACTCAAGGATGTGAAACTCTTTAAGGAAAACATCTTTTAAAGATGCATAGTCTATGCAAGTCTGATCATGGTCAAAATTTCTGTACCAACTATGTGCGTACCCTTACATCATAGTAGCGAATTGAATTTCCCTATGCTCAAAAGCCACGATTCCTTTAGCACGCCATAATATTTCACACATGTGCATGTGTTCAGTAGCATCTTCTATTCGCCTATAATCTAGAAGACGAAGAAACATATCCATGTAAATATTCTAGGGTTTGTACGGACCTTTCCCACCTGATCCACAACCTCCAGTGTTTCCTCTGCCTCTAGAACCACTAGATCCACCAGAACTAGAACCACCTATACTCACTAATCTTGAACCTATAGCTGGATTCAGACCAGAAGATGTACTCCCCTATGTCACAATAGTACTACTAAACTATATCGCTACAGTTTGTGAAGTGTTTCTACTCGTTGAAGAGAGTCCAAAATTATGCGTTCTTGAATTCTGTGTAGAAGATACACCTGAAAAGGTACCTCCAAACAATAATGAAGACATTTGTGCTACCATCGATGTGCTTCTTATATGACTTACTCCTACTCTCCCACTGCCTAAATTAACTTGCTGATTATTTGTCGTACTAGAAAATGGAAGACTAAGCACAAGGGAAAGGTTTCCAGGTAGATTTAGATGCACACCTGCAGCCCAGGTCATCTCTACTAGCGTGCTTCTATGTGAGGCCAAGGGGGTTTCCCTATCATGCTTTAAAAAATGGGGGATTTCCTTATGCTTGGGTCCCACATCATCTGCATTAACTTCAAATCCTTCTCAAGCCATCTCTCTCCTCAATGCCATCCACTCCACAATGTCACACTGCTTCTCTATCTCCCTCTCCCATGCCTCATTGTACTTAAGCTACCTTTCTTCTCTCTGCCTCACTACCGTTAGGTCTACCATCTTTCACCAAACCTGCTCCTGCCCCCATACGTGGTGGGGTTTAGTTAGCCATCGATTTTCTCTCCAAGTTTAGGGTTACCATCAAAATTTTGATCGCTAGTGGAATGCCTTGCAGGTAAGTTCCCCTAGGATATCGTAAAATTTTTAATTTAGCCACCTCTAGGCACAAATAAGTAGAAATTGAGTACTCTAAGATATATCTATTCAAAATACCATGGAACCACGTATCTACAATGTGAGTCCAAATCATGTCAACATCATAAAGGGTATGAAATTCTTCCTGCATCTAAAAAAGGGTGCGATACCTTCAATTCTATTTAGATGCATAAGAAACTAACCACTCATACAATTCTACCAGAAATATAGTGAATAAGCTCTCATACAAACAATCATATAGATTATGCTCCACCCACATGTGTGTGTCAAACTCAGATCCAGTGCTGAACCTCCGTGCGTATTCTTCTTTTAGGTCATCTATCCACTCCTCAACACTTGCTAAGGTCAACCGGTATGTGTTCATCACGAACCATCCTGAAAACAACTGAAAAATAGGTCCCAGTAATGGAACCAATGATGTAGCCTAGAATTCACCAGTAAAATCCTAGGTGCACTAACACATCACTCATCCTAGACTGAGCACTCACCCAAAGCATGCAAAGGTACCAGACCCCTCTTTAGGGTTGTTGTTGCAGGATGTTGACATGATGAAAACTTAATGCATTCAGATCCATAACTAATACATCATTCTACAGTGTATGTACAAGTCTAATTCTAGAGAAAAATAGACTAAATGATGACCATGATGAAATCAAGCATGCAAGAACCAATTATATTCAAGATTAATACTCTGATTTTAGCCAATACACTCCATTATATTAAAGCACAAGAATACACAGAAGCTTCTTACAATAATAACATCATAGGCTCATGTGTGTAACAGTTCTGACAACATAATCTCACAGTAATCCAGTCCTTAGATACCATACCTATACTACGTAGTTCATTACATACTTATAAGGGTGGGTAATTTCCCTTCACTACTTATCTAATCCCAAAATAGGTCGCATGCTGGAAATAGCCATGCACCTTCACAATAATAGGCTTACATGTAAGAATGCTAACAATGGACCTCTCCTAGTTAACTGGCAATAGTAATCCTATTCTTAGTCTGTACCCATACAAAGTGGTCCATAGCCGCTCTTCCAAAAATAGTCGATGCATGTCACACAAGTATTTTCCTGTTTTATGTGCTCCACACGCAATCATCCAAAAATAGATCACAATCATGAAAATGGCTAAGTCCTGAACCCGTCTCTATCCTCTATGCACGATTCCTTCCTGATCTTTCCACACCTTTGAATGTGCTCTATTTTTTCACGTGAATCTTCTGTATGCCTTCTGCTAAGTGTTATTCATTATCTTCTCAACACACACACAATATATATAAACAAATTTCAATTATTGGCTATTTGTCTCTTATCGACATTCCATCAAACATCTGACATACATATGTTATTAATTGGAGAGTCTCAGAGCACCTCAACAAAAATTAATTACATGTGTTTTGTTGTTTTCATATGGACATGGTGTAGTCGAAACTATTTGAGAAAAGAAGGCCTGAACATGGACTTATACACGGATGAAAGTTGGCCCGAAAATAGTCATGAGAGGATTAATTTTTTTTTCCATGTATGTTTGAATCTCTTGATATGGAGGCATTTTTTGATTCCAAAGAGATGGAAAAAATGCAACCAAGAAGTGGATAGAGGGAAACAATAAGAAAAAAACAAAACAAGTGAAAGAAAGAGAGGAAAAAGGGGTATTTTTTGGAGTTATTGGTTAGGGCGATTGATACCATGAGGGTAATATCTAAACCCACATTCATGATGGGTTTTTTAGGCATATGGTACCAAAATAACTCAGAATAGAAATTCCTACAATTAAGAGAGTATTGAAGCACTGAAAATACACTTAAGTGTTTGTAAAAATGTTTATAAGCTCTAATACAATGTTCCAGCCCATAAATAATGTTGTTGAGTATGTAACATGGCCATTTAAGGTACTTGTGATCTGAATTTATATTTATAAGAAATCCAAGCTCATCCCATGGAGTTTTGTGTTGTTTATGGATTGTGTGTGTTTCCTTTGAAGAGGTCCAAAAACTGTACTTTGGCCAAAACATTGACCTACTTTTTGTGTAAGGTTCAACCAAGGATTTGACTGTGTTATATAGGATGAGAGATTGGTTTTAAGTACTCATACACCATACATCCTCCCTCATTCCCATAAATTATAAGCTTAGTACATTTCACTAGCTTCCTAGTTTAAAATTGTCATTAAAAAGATGAAAATTCCAATTTTCAAGTGGACATTCACCAGAAGGGGTTGCATAGCGTGAAATGGGTGAGAAATCAATAGAGAAATTGTGTTTAGGCTATTAGGAACCATTTCCATTCATTTTTCCCCCAACCAAGGGTGCATCATATTTTCAAAAATATAAAAATTAAAACCTTCATATGACTTGATTTGTTAGCTTTCACTTTACCTATGTTGTTTGGCATACCGATTGATGGATAACCTATTTTATCTATACTATTTACATGCATGCATTCATGAGGTCTATTGATTCTGATGTAGGACATGCACATGATTAACATTATGACAAATGTTGACCTAAATTTGTCCCAGTGGCCTTGTTAATATGGGGGCATCTCCTATACTATTTAGGTGTTTTGTTTCAATACAATTACTTTCACTTCCTCATTATGTTGAAAATTTTATACTATTCAATACGATATTTTTCAAACTAATATAGCTAACACATGTGTTTTGTGTAATGTTATATTATCTTGTTTTATGTGTTTTCAGGCTATTATATTCACTTGCTTGTGTGATTGTATGCTTTCTTCCATGTATGTGGCTTATGGCCTTTACTGTGATTGATTTGGTGAAACTTTGTTTTTCCCTTGTTTACAGCTTCTATAGTCTATTTGTCTATGCTTGTTGTGTGCGTGACACATTTTTGTCCCTCTCTTACGATTGTTTGTACCTTTATTATAGCTAGCCTATGTAACATTACTTGTATACTTGTATGTTTGGTTTCCTTTACATTTGTTTAGTTTCTATAACGTGTTTTCTATACAATTTTTTTCTGGATTCTTGTGTTTACACCCTAATTAAATTCTATGTTATAATATTACATAACATAAAAGAGGATGCAAAGAGTTATAAAGGAGACTATTTTGATTAATTAATTTCCAACATTAACCATTCACAATTGGAATAGTGCATTAACACTTGTAACGATTGATAAAAAAAAGTAGTTTCTTAAATACACAAGAGGATAGATAAAGTTGTATAGGTTAGAAAAAAGAGGATTTGAATGTGTAGACTAGTGAATACAGTAGGTGAGAGACTAAAAATGCTTTGGTGAAAGTTTTAGAATTATAAAATGAGAAAGCACATGACCATATTGTTTGTTCCTAAAATCATTCACTTCATTTTGGGGCCTTGAAGTTAAATTTGGATCTTGAACGATGATACAAATATCATTTTTGGCATCCTTATATTTATAAACTCTCCAAAAATAGGTGCACTGTCTTGCTCTACATGTGTGTAGGTTTCTTGGAAAGACTTAAAATATTTTGAGTAGTTTTTGACCTCCATACATCCAGATGATGATTCGACTATTCATTTTCTTTATTAAACAAGTCATCAAGTTTAACCCAACTGGAAAAGTACACTTGACGGTCATTGGTCACTTCGTTCATGATTTTTTTTTCACTTGAGATTAATCCCATATGCATAAGGAGATGGATTAGGATTGGTTTTATAAATAGGGTGGTTACAATGTTTAAGTGGAGCTAATATTCCACAACCTAACTCCTTTTTAAGGAGCTTGAGCGGAGTTGGGTGAGTTGAAGATCCAAGGGCATTCCTTATTGTAAATGTTTTCATTTATGTCAAAGGAATGATGGTAAGTATCTTATATATTAGAAATATTATCATTTATGTTTACAGACGTGTGCCTCTTATGAAAAAGATGATTAAATTTGAATTTTTCATGTTGCACACCAAAGAAAACTATTTTATAGTGTTCCGCAAGTTTTTGTAGTGTTCTGCAGGTTTTGTAAAGTTCCACGGGTGTGTATGGTGTTTTGTGGGTTTTAGTAGAGTTCTGAAGGTATCTATGTGTATGATGATTTATTGTAGTGCCTTGTGCATTGATGGTTTAGACTGAAGTGTTTTGTGGATTTGAAATAATACCGCTCAACAAAGAATATATGCCACACAACAAAGAGAAATATGTAGAAGTTAGGAAGTGTTGCAATACAAAGGAGGATATCCACACAATGAAGAGAAAACTCTAGAATGTCTATAATTATCTGCATTGTCATGAAATGCCATAAATACCAATAGAAAACAAAGGAAGTCCATGGGAGTTGTGAAAAACTTCAAATATTCAAAATTCATTTTGCAAATGCCGACCCGAGATAAATATTCAAAAGGATGCCGACTCATGGAATAGTCACATTTGTTCATGAAATGAACATGGTGTATAAATATGTTCCACTATAAAATTAGAAGTGTGCTCATGATATAATGATGCCATTTTGAAAAGAAAAGAAAGAGAGCAAGAAGAGAGGAGTGATTAATGAAGATATATCAAGAAGATTTATGAAGAAAGAGGAAAAACAAACTCAAGCAGATTAGAATGTCAAGTTCTTGAAGAAGAACATAGAGCGAGCAATGCATAATCAAATTGTAAAGCACGTGTGTATAAAAATAACATAAATAAGTGAAGAATAATCTAAATTCCATCATCATGTTGAATAAACAACTATAGTGGGTGGATATTTTCATTGCTGAGTTGGTGCTTGGCCTTAGGGATTGGTGTTTGCAGTAAGTTGGTGCTCACAAATCAAGATGTGTTGGTGCTCAGCCTTAGGGATAGGTGTCTACAATGAGTTGGTGCTCATGAATCAAACTGAGTTGGTGGTTGGCATTGGGGATTGGTATCTCTAGTAGGTTTATGCCTACAAAAATTTGTAAAACAATTAATATTATTGTTGGATTTGGATAGTATCTCCAAGCAGTCTTTTCTCTATGGTTTTTTCTCACAAAAGGGTTTCCACATAAATAATGTGTTGTGCACTTGTTATACCTTATGTAATTGCTAATGTTATGAATGTTTAAGTTTAAATTTTAAAAATAAGATAATAATGATTCACCCCCTGTCAATATAAGTGTGTTTTCTATAATTGGTATTAGAGTGGGTTCCTTGTGAAAAGTCTAACCACTGGAAGGTAGATCTCAAAAACACACATGACGAGTAAGGAAGGTTTTTTCTCAAACATATATCCATTATTTGATGGAACTAATTATGCCTTTTTAAGTATAAGGATGTGTACCTATTTAATGTCTCTTGGTTTTGATATATGGAAATCCATTGTTAATGGTTATATAGTTCCAACAACTCCTCCAACAGATCAAGCTAGAAAGAAAGTTAGTGAGAGCAATGTAAAGGCTATGAATGCAATCTTGAGTGGATTGTGTGAGGAAAAAATTGTCAAAGTAATGCATTGTAGTTCAACAAAGGAAATTTGGGATAAGCTCAAGAACATGTTTGAAGGAGATGAAAAAGTGAAGAAAGCAAAACTCCAAACACATAGAGGTCAATTTGAGAATTTGAAGATGACTGAGGATGAAAACATTGTAGCCTACCTTCTTTGCATGGATGTTATTGTCAATATTATTATAGGACTTGGTGAAGAAATTAAGGATGAAACTATTGTGTAAATTTTTTTAAGATCTCTTCCTTTGAGATTTGATACCGAAGTATCTACTATTGAATATTTGAAAGACTTAACCTTCCTAACAATGAATGAACTGCATAGGATTCTCACAACATATGAGATGATAAATCATCAAAATGAGAGGTTGCATTTAAATTATAAAAGAATGTGAAAAGAAATAAAACTGAACCACATGATTGCTCTAATAATGAGTCTAGTGAAGAAGAAGCTCACTTTGTCAGAGGTTGAAGAAAGGGTCTAGAAAATATAAAGGTAAGTTACCATTCAAATGTTTTGACTATGGGGAAACAATACATTATGCCAACAAATGCCCATATAAAAATAATGAAGATAAATAAAAACATAACTTGAAGGAGAATAACATGTATTATTAATCCAAGAAGAATCATAAGCAAAGAAGATCTGAAATTAAGAATAGTCTCTATAAGCACAAAAAATGCCTCTATACCAAGGAGAAAAGTAATACATCTAAAGAAAGTGATGAAATAATCTATGCCAGTGATAAATATGAATCACTACTCACAACCTTAGATATTATAGAAAGAAAAGAAGAGATGGATTCAGAATATGAAGAAGATACTGAATTTGAAGCTGAAGTAGATCTTGAAGGAGAACTAATTTCTTCCCTAGAAGAACTCAAGTGTCTAAGAATGAAAAATTAGAAATGTAAACAACAATTTTAGAAAATAGAATATGAGTATGATGCCTTAAAATCAAACCTAACACATGATCTTCAAGAGTATAATAAAATCATCATTGATATAAAGATTCAACTATAAAAGATGAAGAAGATGGATAATGATGTGAGAACACACTTGAAACAAAAAGAAGAAGATTGTGAGAAACTTGAATGTGAAGTTTTTTCCTTAAGAAAGGAATTTGAGAAATCAACTTCCACGTTTTTCTGACAAAGGGTGAAAAGGGAGTTTTGAAAGGACCCACATCTTTTTACAAAAAATCCATTAAGGAAGAATATAGCACTGAAGCACAACAAAGAGAAATCCCGAAGGAAGAAAAAAACAAAAATCTAGGAAGGCATGAAGGAATGATTCGAGAAAATAATATTACATATTGTGGATTTTTTAAAGTGTGTCTGTAGCTTCCATAGTCACAACAGTAGAGATTCTACTAAATAACACTTCAACCATATTAATAACATCCGAGTAATTTTTATCGATGGCCTTCCAGAAAAAGTTTGTGTGGGTTTTCCAATCTTTGATCACAGTGAATTCTTTGTTCAATTTACCAAGAATACTAAGAATGATGTCCTCATCTGTAGACCCCATCTAGGTGGGGGTGCTAGTATTCATATTCCCCACTGTATCTTTATGATTAGTAGCAATAAATTTAGGGAAGGCCATACCCAAAGTAGGGATGCTGGGAGATCCTTAATTCACTAACAAGGGGATTCTAGATACAATGTGGGGAGACCGAGTCAAACACTAGGGATATCAATATCCACACAAACAACCATGTGAATGAAAGGAGTAGTTGAAGGAGCATCCATATCCAAAGGTACATGATCCATGTTAGTCATAGAAATGTCTGAGGAGGGGGGAAACAACAAGTATAAGGGGATGAAAGAAGGGGGTAGTGAACGAGTAGAAGCTAGAACAGAGAGCAGAGTAGAGGTAAAAGGAGAATGATCCAAAGGATCAACAAAGTTCAAGTTGTCTTTGTGGAACAGGGGAAGCTTGGGAAAAAATAAGGGGAGGCCACCTGGGAAGGATGTGGACTAAATACCCTAGCATCAAAGTCAGATTCACAAGAAAGATGGAGATGATGAAGGTTCCTACAGGGGGTGACAACAGAAGTGGAGGGAGTGGACGGTGTAGGTTGAGAAGAAGTAGGGGTGGAGTGACGTAATTTCCAAGCTTAGCTGAAAAACCTAGAAATATCCTTATGAGAGGCCACAATTTTGAACAAAAAATACAAGATACCTTGATGTAGAAAAGGACCTTCTTCCTCTTGATTCAACCTAAGTGATTTATTAAGAGAATAAAATAAAAAAGTAGATAGTGCCTAAGGTGAGCTAGTATGAAAAAATGAGGTCCAAAGATCAGCTTGCATCGACCTTCCATAGTAAATTAATGCATCATTTGTTTTGACACTCTATCCCAAGGTGGTGGGAGCGACTCTGTCTAAAAATCATATTGATATTTACATAATTTATCACCATGGCACTAAAATTCATCAAGTTTATCCCAAAGCGAATGTTTGAAGTAGATATCTCCATCTTCCGAGAGACCAGTTGCTGCAATAATGGAGTCTAGCGAGATGACAAATTTTTTCCTTCCCACCTTTACCTTGCCTTTCTTCAGGAAGCAAGCACATTGCTAGTCACTTGGGTGGAGTGTTTAGCCATTCTCTCCATGAATTGACCAACTCCACCCTCAATCAAGATTTGCGAAAATTCCAAAATCAACTTCCAAGTTGAATAGACATCTCAAATTTTATTTTTTTTTTGAAATTTTAGAAGACATTATGAATAATTAGAGATCACTATTTATCAAAAAAGGTCTTGGGTACAATGAGAAGTATGTAAAAAAAATCCCAAAGAGTCTCTAAAGATGAAAACACTAGAAAAATCAAGAAGCTATGTAAATGCTCTTAAATTTTCTATAAGAGATGAGAACAAGAAGGAAAAAGTGCATGAACCTCAATACAAAACACTTGAAATGAAACTGTTGAAGAGTTGTCATTGATGTCAATGTAAGGATGTAATGTTGTTCTCATTGATGTCGAAGTTGAGTGTTTTTTTTTGTTTCCAAAGAATGATGTGGAGATATGTTGTGAGTTGTTATTGATATTAAATGATGTCAAGGTCTACATGGCTGATGTCAGTTGTTTGTAAGGTCATTTCGAGTACACAGAGAGAGAATCTGAAGACAATGTGAAGACAAAGATATCTTGTGAGAAGGTATGGGCATGGCAGCTTGGTGAAATGAGTGGATATAGGTATGTAGAGGTTTTTTGACCATGAGTACATGGTTAAAGTTCATGAAAACAGGTATGAAGGTCAGTTTCTAGCATGAAGACCAAACAATGTGAAAAAAGCACGACCTAATGAGGTTAGTTGATCATTTTTCAGAGTAATAATGTAAATGTGAGTATGGAAAGAGTGTTGGCTTGTTGTTTCAGATGTGTTGAAAAAGTTTTGGGTCGTTGTTTGAATAATTAAGTAAGATATTACAATTTTAGTTCTACCAAGTTCTCAAGAATGGAGAATCCTAGATCGAGGTGAAATTGTTGATGCTCATTGGCATGTGAACCTCTACATGGGAAGCTAATATATTTGGAATAGATAGAGAAGTGGACCAACTAATATTTCCTAGAATTATTTTGGGGTTTAAGGTCTAAAGCTTTATGAATAATTATTGTTGGTATAAAGAAATGGCTAAGTACTATCCATGCACAAGAATTGGGAGTTACGCACAAGGGCATGCGCACAAGAAGGGGAAGTAGGAATAAGATAGTGTGTGGAGGTGAATGTTTTATGGAGGAACAAGAAAATGCAAATGGATGTATACATATAGAAAACATTGAGGACTTATTTGGTTTTCCAAATAGGGATAAAAATAGAAAAGCAAAAGATAAAGTGTCACTCAAGGAAGATCTAGGAGTAGAATAAAGCAGGATGACTTGGAATACAAGTAAGGATTATTAATAGACAAAGAACATGTGGATAAGAAAAAGGAACGTGCATGGAAGTGAACTATAAATGAGATTAAAGCAGATACAAGCATGGAGCTATTTATAGCTCAATCTATTGTTAACACTAGTCGTAAAAAGCATGCGGGATAAGAATGACTCACCTATGTTTAGGAAAGAAAGCATGTAAACGTTGAAGGGAAATTCCCTACCATGTACACACACACACACACAGGCGATGGATCCTTGTTTTGACTACTTCCAGATATAGAGAGTTCGTGTGGAATCTAAGTACTTAGTATGGAGTCCGTATGAGAGAGTGTATAGTAAAACACCTGGATGTAATGGATACAATTATAATTAACTTATCTATTATGTAATGAATTGTGGTTGTAATGGATAATTTCTTATGGATTGCTAAGACTACTATATCTAAGTATGGTTTAACAGGATTTCAAACACTATTGGTAATTCTCTATGAAGATTAATTTCCTTACTATATGTGTTGTTGAATTATCATGCTATGATGTATCTTCTTGAATAAATGGTTGTTATGATTATGATAATGAGTGCTAACATATTGACAAGAAAATAAAGGAGGGACCTAGAGGCTATGTGCACTTTAGGTGAGCTTATAGACTTGTCTGTATGAAGTACTAACATGACTAAGTACTGGGAAATAAAAGACTACATTTTAGTTCTGTTGTTAGGACCTCTTTTTGATTTGTCTACCAAGATATTACATACACATGGCATTTAGATTATCTTTGAAGAATATGGAGAACTGGATATATGACGGTCATGACATGTTTTCTTAGAGGTATACCATTGGAATTGATTTGAATGCATGAAAGTGGGTGGAAGATAATATTTATGATTACTTGTATGAGATATTCTTCCTCTTCTTCCCAGTAGAGTTATACAAGTGGTTAGTAGCATACACTCAGAACAAAGGTGTCCAAATTGGTAGACTTAGGCATGGAGACAAGAAGACTACCAAGAACTATCTGATTTAGATGCATTGTAGACTAGACTTGTAGATCATTGGTGGGAAGGTGTACGGCACAGTTATACCTTGGAGACATGATTTCAAAATACCCATGCCTAGAGGAAGAAAATTTCTAGTTTTTACATAAACCAAGAGGATCCTATATGCACGTAAAACCTTTATCTATCGAGATCTTGATGGTTGAATTTGGAATGGAGAACTTACCTATGACAAGCTAAAGCCCCACCACACACAGGGGTAGGAGACATGTTCAAGAAAGATGCCGATGGCCCTAGAAGAAGAAAGAGAAAGGGAGGAAAGAAAACTCAGGTTTAATGATGCACGATAGATGGAATTAGAGGAGGTACTGAGATCGATAAAAATGATGACTGACAGAAGTAATAAGAACCCGACATAAGGCCAAGGACTGCAGGATCATATCCTCTTAATGTTGGGAAAGCATTGTAGAGAGAAACCTTTGGCATCTAAGGAGAGTGAGTATGAGGAAAGGAGAAGAACCATGGGTGCACATCTAACAAAAATTAGCCACCTAGCTCTTGTGTAAGGTATTTAGAATCCAGAGGTTATTGTAGAAGAGAACCATACTGAAGGTGAGCAGGAAGGAAATTGAGGTTCACCATGTTGGGAAGGTGACACAGGTAGGAACATATTGGTATCAGCTCAGTAAGCATAACAGATTAAGGACACGCACAAGGAAGCACAACATACATTTGTGTTTGGGTAAAGTATTTTTGAAGGAAAGTTTGGGGGCACATCTTTAAAACAAAGCATTGGCATGCAACCCACTGGAAATAATCCCATAGGTAAAAAAATAGCACAGATGGCTGGTTTTCAGTTTAGCACAACTATTGGGATTCAAGGGAGATCATCTAGAGGACCATAGATCATGACAAGAGGATCAAGAGTTTCAGATCAGCCACCACGTAGAGGAAATTCTGGTGGAGGTTCAAGATTAGGATTTGTCCCCATTCTAGGAAAAGGGCCACATTGGCCACAACAAAAACCTCAACAACCACCTCAACATACGCCCGAATTATTATTTGAGATGTCACTTCATTTTTCAAAGTATAGGGGTGTGGAAGATGCACCTGAACATGTGCATAAGTATGAGTTATTATGGAGGGCTAAAGGAATAATAACTTCTGATAGAAAGGAAAGTCAATTCTCCACTTCACTTCAAGGGAACACACACAACTGTTATAGGAAATGTGATCCACACCAGACTATGATGGATTATGACATGCTATGCACTTCCTTTTTGATTGAGTTTTATATCCCAGAGTTTGAGCGATAAAGTATTAACACACTTGAGGATATCAAGCAAGGCCTATCTGAGAGCATCAGGGAGTATGATGCACAATTTAAAACCTTGTTGTCTAAACTATATTATGATATCCATTAAAGTTAGCATGTGTAGTGGCTCGTAGGTAACTTGTTAAAACTGTTTAGGAGGGCACTTTTACTCAAAAAATTTACTAATCCACGTGAGGCCTTAGAAGCAGTGGGGAGTGTTGACATAGGTGTAATTCCTTTCCTCAAACTATAAATAGTAGCAATGAATACACAGATGGAGAAGTTGTTTTCTAATTTGACGCATAAGACACGAAAAAAATTATGGTGTACTAATTGTGAGGTTGAAGGACATATAAAAGATACCTTCCCGTGAAGGAGTGTGTGCGCATTGTTGAAATCTTGTAAGATTTTCCACAAGAATCATGATGTCTAGAATTTTCCACTTGTGTAACACATGAAAAAATAAAGTATCCATATATTACAAGATTTGTGATGCACATACCCATGACACTATTGAATGCCATTTTATTAATGACATTAATGAAGCATGTGAGATCGGGTTTTGTTAGATCACTATGGCAAGTGGCTCTCAGGAGCAAGAAGGATAGACCAGTGAAACATGCAACAATGAGAATGTTAGATTTTGAGATGGATATCGAAGCAAAGGCCATGTTGGTAAAATAAGGTTCACATGTGGAACATGTTATACTTGTGGATCACCAAATCATTATCAACATGAGTGTCCTAAGAATTAGGTTTGCACATACTGTGGGAATCCATATAAGGTTAAAAATTATCCATATCTATATGTTCATATGTGTAAGAAAAATAATTAAACTAGAACACATGAATCCTAAATAGTGGGCACTTAAGAAGATAGTTTATCCTGAGCTTCAACATGTGTTATTTACTATTCACGTAGAAGTAGCGTGTGCTTGAGTATATGAATGAAAAATCCCTGATTAGGAGAGAAGAGGTCATATATGTTAAATATTTGTATGATGATCATCGAAAGGAGGTGTACCATGAAACTATGGGTGTTATCAGGGAATTACAAGGGGATATCCACCACATGAAGGAGAAATCACACAAGAGGCAACACATGAGGGGAAATGAGCTTCCCCAGAAAGATTTTGATGATTTGAAGGAAGTATGTAGAATGTTAAGGTAGGAAAAAATCATTCCCTTGTTAGGAGGATGGTTATGTGAGAGAGTACCGCACCTAGGAATTGAAAGAGAGTGCCAAATCCTTCATGAAAATTTACCACCACAGAACCATGAATATGATAAAGATATAACACTAGATGCAATGATAGATGGTTAGTTGGTGAGTAACATTCCTCTTGATTTAGGTGCAGAGGTCAATGTTCTAATATTGGATACTTGGAACCAAATGGGAAGGCCACCATTAGAACCATCTTTGAATGTGATGTACATGGAAAATAAAACAAGGGCCATGCCTATTGGAGTACTCAAGGATGCATCTATAACTATTTAGGGTGCTAAATTTACAGGTGATTTTGAGGTGCTTGAGCTTGTAGAGGGTGATGCATTCCCCACACTACTTGGATTTCCTTGGTGCTATGTGAACAATGTTGATTTGCACTTCAACAAAAGATATTTATCAGTTTTGAGAACAAGGAGTAGTGCATTGTCATACCCTTAGATGATGTGAATGTTGAACCCTATACAAATCCTATAAATTAAGAAGAGCTTAACAGAATATATACACATAAAATGCATGAAACTAAAAAATTAGAACCATCAAAAGAAGGCATAGTCCATTGGGAAGATGTGCAGTATATCAATGATACTACCCATGTTTCTTGTGACAATTGGGCCCATGACACTTATGAGATGGTAGGCTGTGAGGTCAAGAGAAGAGTTGTTAGGATTATTAGGACGTGTATGATTAGGCACATAAATAAGGCTAGTTTTCCTAAATATACTAGAGAAGAGAAATTTGAATCTTTCTTTCCTGCAATGGAAGACCAGTGGCGGAATGAAGGAGATAGGTGAAATACGATGGTCTATACCTTGCGCGAGACAACATTGCGTTGGTGGGAAACATATAGAGATGATTTATTGGGCAGACACGAGATCAAGATAGCCTTTTTGAAAAGGTTTCTAAGAACTAATCTTCGCTCTTTGGTACATGACTATGATGGTAAGACCCTTGATTTGTTCATATTCATAATTATGAGAGACATTGAGCATAAGGACAAGATGCATTGCCACCATGTCTTTGGGTACACAATTTTTTTCCTACTCTGTGAGGATGCATGCATGCTTGGCATGTGCATGCTGAGTTAAAACAAGAAATGTAAGTTGACATGACATAATGGAAGGTATTTTTCATACATTTGATTTTTTTTTCTACTAAGCCTCCTGTTCATGAAGCCTTGCAGATTATGAAGTGCATCACACTAGGAGATAGCACAAAGGCAGAGTAACTTATGGCTCAACTGTTAGGAGAACTTGAAACTAAGGCACACGATGATGTTATAGACAAAAAAGCATGCACTTCAGGTGTTATTTAGCTCAGTCTTATATTAATATTTAGAAGGTTCTCAAGTGAATAAAGTACTAATTAATCCCACCTTTTGGCCATATTTTTATTATATTTTATTTTTTCATTCCTGCATATTTTTCTATACTTATCCACCCGTTTCACAACTTCCATGTCATTCTAGCCCAAAATTAGGGTTCCCAGGCCTATACTGAGGCATCATGGGGTACCCTGGTCCCACCTTGGGTGCCATGGTCTATGTTTCTCTTTTCCTGCTTCTTTTTGGGGACTTTCTAGCCATTTTTCATCCTTATCCTTTTCTTAGTCGGCCATATCGGGGTTAATCACAAAATTAATCTTGATAACCTTATAAATATAAAGTTATAAGACCATAATGAGGGTCCTAACATCACATACTACTATCACTCCATCTAGAGTTTTATCCATTGCATCACTTGCATCCACATAGTGACATGCATCAAGGCTAGGAGATCCGTATCAACACACACAACATAGGGGGAAGGGATTTTATTCTATTCCATGCACACATGTTATTACATTTTTTATAGTTATTATTGTTCACTACTTCACAAAGTGTGACTGACACGAGAGCACCTAGGGCACGACATGCACACACACACACACACCAGAACTACATCCGAGTTTGAAATGTAGTACAACACTTAGTGATAAGACCACTAGTTTGGTGGTAAGTTCATTCTGACCCATTCATTATGCATCTTTATTTTTCCTAGGGTTTGATACTTCCTTTTGTATTGTAGGTCGTCATTTGGTTATTCACCACATTCGGCACAGTCTAGCGAATCCAGTGTGATAGATAGAAAAAGTATCAGATCATCTTGCGACCATACAAACTTCATATTTTGAGCATTTACAGAGACCAGGGTGCCTAAAATGTAGACTGAGGTGCCCTGGGGCACCTCAATACCATTCTAGGTGCCCTAGTCAGTTCAGATTCTTCCAGATCTGACCTTTATAGGACTTTTGAGTGGTCATCTGCACTTCAAGATTTTATTTTCAGACCTTTGACAACCTGCAACAATCTCTTCTAATCAACTAAGCCATTTATCTTCCTTTATTTACATATTTAGGGTTTTATTTCACTTATAATAATTAATTACAATTGTTTCATACTATTTTAGTTTCATTTATACAACGTTTTAGTCCTCCTATTTAGATTAACTAGTAACTATACTTTCGTTAGTTTATTTTAATTTTAGCTAATCCTTTTAGTGAACCCGACGTTTCTTCATAGCACCTTCTAGGGTTTTTGCATTTACCTATCATGGGTAAGCTTCATAGAAAATCCTCTTCTTCTATGTCTTCAACTACTTTATGATTTGATAGTCGTGGCCATGCTTTTGTTGACACTCCTGCTACTTTTGGCTATAGACCTTTCCCTTCATTTATTCAGCTTCCATCTTCGAGAATGGATCCTCATGTTATTGAAGATACTATTTCCTCCTAGTTATTAATCATGATATTTTAATCAACTTGTAGCAAAAGTCACTCTCCCTCTTTATCCCATAGTTCCACCTACCACCATTATGGAACCGCGAAACCACTTACCTTCACTTGCTCATTCTCCTATATTAGGAATAAATGATTCTATCACCACACTACATCTCCCTACATCTCCTTCTCCTCATCCTATAATTGATTATCAACCTCGCGAGGCCCCACATGACTTGGTTCCTATCATCTACATGATTGATATGGTCCCTTCTACTTTGCCACTTACTCCTATTGTTACCAATGCTCTGATACCATCTACCACACATACTCCACAATACTCAGTTGCTTTTCATATTCCTCCCATGTCCCCTTTTCTCTACAAGATGCCATTTGTGGCCACTATTCACATGCTTAGCACAATATTTTCCCCACCATCTGTTACTACTACTACTATTGTGCCATACCATGGACCTTTACCATCTAGGGATCTCATCCCATCCTCTCTGCCATCATCCTCCTCCTTAGTATGCCCACACTTAACTTTCACTCTCTTCATCAATAATTCTTATTGGTAACACAGACCACTAGACACATCATGTACGGCCACCGTATGTTCCCATGATGGTCTCCTTCGACTTAGTTTTGACTTCGATGACCTTCATGCTCCTTTATGTGATCCACATTTGTATCATCGATCTGTCATCCTCACTATTGTATATGGCCCACATGTTTTCTATATTGTTGTTCATCTTGTACGTTCTCATATCACTTCTCCACTCACTCTAGGCCAATATTAGTTAGATTATATTAGAGGGATGCTTGATGATGATCGCGTTGGTATTTCCTTTCCCATACCCTTTGATGACATACACATTTGTAGTAGTTCCTTTCTTTGCTATTCACCCAACTTCACTATTTGGTATGCTCAGGGATGTCAATTACCTCCCTTTACAGATGAACAATATGCCATAGACATATACATCTTACGCATTCATGGTTACTTGGATGCCTAACCACATACCCTCCTTTATCAAGTTTCACGTGTTGTTTAATATAATTTTGATACTTATCTTGATGATACTTTAGAAGATTTTAATCCTCCATTACCTTCCCACGTTCATACTGATCCGCCACCAACTCCAATATGCTCTATAGCCACCAACACATTTGATGATTCTCACCCTTGCAATCCTCCATCTGCTGCACACCTAGTGGATGCTATACAAGTGCTAAAAATTCAGTGTCAGTCCATGGAAGCCACAATTGTGTTTCTCCTTGTTGAGATAGAACAACTTAAGGATGTTGCTACCTCACATACTCATACTATTCCTATAGCTCATGCACTATCTACGTCCCTTACCAATCACCTCACTGACCCTCTAGTTGTACCATTATATCTACCCTTTATGTTTCGTTCCAATGCTATGCCACAGGAAATTCTTGGCCCGCTTCTTCACCATAAAATCATTGCTATACCATCTAATCATCACTATCCTCCTTCTAAAATAGTATAATATCGTGATCAACCCTTTTTCTGTCACCATCAAATTCGAGGGCATCATATCGAATATCATCATGTTTTGAGCCATATTATTTGTGATCTCCAAAAATTAGGCCTCCTTTCCTTTATTACACAATATTCTCCTATTCATAACCAACATGTACATGCTACCCGCATATCCCCTCAACTGGATTTATCACCATAACATGTCCCTCTATCTCAATCTCCCCCATTCATTGATCCCTCATGCGCATATCAATTTCACTCGTCGACACTACCCTAATCTAATATATCCCCACTTGTAGACCGTGACCCTTCATTTTCCTCATCCAAGGCACCGGTCGATGGAACTTTGTCCTTCAACCTTATTGGTTGATTTATCCTTCACAACCGCTTAGGGGGTATAGCCATTATACAATTCCCCCTTCCTCATATTAACTTAGCTTCATCTCTCATTTTTTCATTCTCATTCATTCATTTCTTTGCATATAAGTATAGTTATCGAATGTCATAACACCCTCACTACCCGATGATGTAATCTTATGATTTGGTTCACACTGGACTATTGAGGGATTACCATTACACTGAACCCCACACACTACACAATAGGATCAACACACTTACATTCTATCATATACACCATGCATCCTACATCATCATTTCTACACATAGTCTACATCCTACATTATCCTATACATCCCTCATATAATAGTCATTTATACACCATCTAGCTTATACATACTACACTAGTTTTCATATCATTTGTGTCTAGTTTTGCATCTCTCTCGTCCATCTTGCATTTATGCTAGGTTACATTATATATGGGTTTAGCTTTACATATCATCGCTACATATTCTATTTACACCTATCACCACACCTTACATGGTCTACACACCCTACATTTCCTACATTGTATGATTCACATAGCACATCTATCCACCATACACATTCTACATACTACACTAGATTCCATTATATATGGGTCTAGTTCCATCTATCATCTTTACATATTCCATTTCTATATACACTTATTATTGCATTACACCCTTTACATATCCTATACATGCTACACATCCTACATTGCATTTCCCACACTACGCATTTGCATACCCTATTCATCACTTGGTCATTTATACTACGTTTTATTCTACGCATTGCACTCACCACCCTATGATGCACTTTAGTTCCTCGGTCCATACTTGGCTGTCGAGGGTTTACCAATCAAATGGACCTTACATTCACCAATGTGACATTTTCCTCATGACACATTTACAACGTTAGTGACATACACCTTAGGTTAAATTTTCACCTATTTGATCATATTATAGTGGTATACACTTTAGTCTAAATCACCACCCCGATTCTCATCTTGTAGTGGCATACACCTTAGGGTACATCACCACTCCCACCTTTCATCTTACAGTGACATACAATTTAGTCTAAATCATCACCCATCTTCATCCTTTCATCTTATAGTGACATATGATTTATGATAAATCATCACCCATCCTCATCCCTTCATCTTATAGTGATATACGCTTCATGTTAAATCATCACTTATACAATCAACAAGTTGTGGTAAACACTTAGGCCATATGGTACATGCACATCTTTCCATCTATCTCATCCCCATACACTCATTCTATAGTGATATACGCTTATGGATAAATCATCACTCCTCCATTCAATAAGTTGTGATATAAACATTGGCTATAGGGTTCACGCACATCTAACCACATGTCATATTTCATCACCATTACATATACACACTCCTCTCAGTGTGCAAGATAGAACCAACACTATTCGACCATTTCCTGATGACACACTCTCGTTTACGGTCCATTCTTGACTACTGAAGGGGAAAACAAAATGAACCTCACTACATACACATTCCATCCACTCGGGGGGCATGTTTCTCCTATCATTCCATCTCACATTCCATTCCTTCCATCCATAACATACTGTATGGTCTTGGGGGCATTTAATTTTTCTTACTAGTGTTTTGCTTGCTCACTTTAATACACATGTTAAATTTATTTCTTATATGTCATTATCATACACACATGCACATTCATGCCTTTGTTTAGTGTGATCACAGATACATGAATTTACACGTAGCATGAATTCTTGACTTCTACCAGTCACTGGGGGCATCCACATTCATCTTATCGAGGTGCTATTGTTTCATTTTTTACATAGCATCTTGTCTTATTTGCTTACACTCACTTTGACATATTGGTTATAAATCTAACATGCTAATGGGTGTTCCATGTGCAACACTTATTTTATAGGATTACATGTTTCCATGACTACCTCTTTGTTTCTACTTGTCTACTTTATTTTCCATTGTATGTGGGATTTTCCCTTTACTTATGTGCACACTTGAATATTGTTTGCATTCATGATGGCCTTACGTGTCTTGCCATATCGTGAGTGATGTACCATGTTTGCAACCCACTTTGTGCAGCCTACTTGTTTTATTGCGTGTTTACACTACTTTTTTTGGTAGTTCTTACATTATCTATGTATTTTACACTTGTCTTCTTGCATGCATGTGTTTTTATACTAACACTTGTTTTGGCTAGCCATACCTTTTTATGTGTACTTTGGTATCTACCAAGTATTTCCCATTTCCTCGTACAGGGAAAATTTCTACAGGTCAGAGTGTGGTTGGTCCTCTTTTGGGGCTGCATTCTTCTTTCAGTGACATTGCATGCACCCCCAAAGAGGGGGGGCATAATTGAGGGTTTTTATACTAACACAACATATTTACACCGGTTCAGTACATTGCACTTTCGTCCCCTAGCATTGTGGGTTTACATATAGCGAGTGAGTTTAGAATAGTCTACGAACTCCATACACAATGGCCTCTAGAGGACATGGTGTCCTTAGTGTTAGGAATTAATAATATCTAATGCAGAATAATTCCTCAGAATCGCAATAATAAGAAGTATGAATAGAATTATAGAAATGAAAAATGCACAACATGAAGAAAATATTTAACGTGGTTCACCCAATGTGGGCTACATCCACCAAGAACACTTGCTCAGATTTTATTACAAGCCAACAGTCTTCACAATTACAATAATCAGATCTTATTTGGAGCTACACTCAACAAACCCTCCCAATTCACACTTGAATTCACACACACTATTCACCTTCATAAAACACACTCTTCTAAATCCTATTGTATGCCCATCTAGTTATAAGTATATCAATAGGTAGCCGAAGAGGTGGTTTTACAAAACAATGGGTACCGAAAAAACCATGGGCCCAAAAACAGCCATAAACGGTTACCCATTACCCATGGGTTAATAAACCACCCATGAAAATTTGCTTCAGGGGATTTGCCCCTGAACCCCCTTGACCTGCTCACCGGCGAGTGGGACCACTGTAAAAATACCTGAGTGTAACACATAAAAGGTGTACCAAAATCTAACATGAAAACATGCTCCACAAACATAACAATCTCCCACTTGGAGACTGATTTCCACTGAGCAAGCTTCTCAACCCTTCACTATCATCTGAAAAGGCCAACCAAAGCTGAACATAGCTTTATTTTGTCCCTTGATACCACCTTGGTCATCATGTTTTCAGGATTCTGATTGGTATGAATCTTCTCCAACTTCAACTTATCTTCCTCCAAAGCTGTCCTGATGAAGTGATATCTCAACTGTATATGCTTTGTCCTGGAGTGGAAAGCAGAGTTCTTAGCTAGGTGTATAGCACTCTGAATATCACTATGCAGCTTACATTCCTCTTGCTTATGCCCCAACTCCTCAAGAAATTTTTGTAACCAAATCATCTCTTTGCTTGCCTCTATGACAACAACATACTCAGCCTCTGTGGTTGACAAAGCTACCAGCTTCTGTTATCATGAAATCTAGCTCATTGTTGTCCCACCTACAATGTAAATATAACCTGTCGTGCTCCTCCTGTTGTCTACATCTCTAGCCATGTCTGAATCTACATAACCATGTAAAGTGGTGTTTGATCCATTGTAGCACAAAACTGTCCCCATGGTCCCTCTCAAATACCGAAGGATCCACTTTACTGCTTGTCAATGCTCTTTACTTGAATCACTCATAAATCTACTAAAAGCTCCCACTGCATGGGCAATATCAGGCCTAGTGCACACCATATCATACATCAAAATACCAACCACTGATGAGTAAGGTACCATGGACATATGGTTTCTTTCCTACTTTGTTTTGGGACACTACTCCTTTGATAACTTAAAATGGCCTGCCAAAGGATTCCCAACCGGTTTAGCATCCTGTATGTTAAACCTATCCATTACCTTCTTAATGTACTCTTCCTAAGATAAAGTCAGCTTCCATTCCTTCCTATCCCCAGTTATCCTCATACCAAGGATTTTTCTGGTTGCCCCCAAATCCTTCATATAAAAGGATTCACTTAGTTGTTTCTTGAGTACTTTTATTTCCTACATGTTTTTACCTGCAACCAACATGTCATCAACATACAAACATAGGATAATATAATTTCCATCCTCAAATTTCTTTGTATACATGCAATGGTTAGAATGACATCTAATATAACCTTGCTCCATCATGAAGATATCAAACTTCTTATACCATTGACGTGGAGCATGTTTTAGGCCATACAAGCTCTTCTTCAATTTGCACACCATCTCCTCTTTACCTTTGACTTCATATCCTTCTAGCTGTTGCATATATAGCTCCTCCTCCAAATCACCATGGAGAAATGTAGTATTTACATCTAACTGTTCTAAGTGCAAGTCTTCTGCTGCCACTAATTCCAAGAACAATTCTGATAGAAGTCATTTTTACTACAGGAGAAAAAAATATCATCAAAATCTATACCTTCTTTCTGTGTAAACCCCCTTGACCACCAACTGGGCCTTATATCTTTTCTTTCCCTCCTTCTTCATCTTTAAATCTGTACACCCACTTGTTCTGCAATGCTCTTTTGCCTTTTGATAGCTTCACCAAATCCCAAGTCTGGTTCTCCATGAGAGACTTATGCTCCTCATCCATGGCTTGCTCCCACTTCTTCCTAGAATCTACCTACATTGCTTCATCAAAGCTCTCTGGATCTCCACTATCAGTGAGTAATAAATAATAAAGAGAAGGAGAAAAACATTCAGGTTCTCTTCTTACCCTAGAAGACCTCATCAATATAGGAGTTTGGGGTTCCTATTGAGGGGGTTCCTAAACTGATTCATGTGTCACTTTCCCATCCGGAAGATCCTCTACCACTCGCATATTCTTTCTTGGATTCTTCCCTGTTTTCCTACAACTGCTGCTTATACATGACTTTCTCATTAAAGACCACATTCCTAGATCAAATGATTTTCTTGTCCTTAATACTCCAACATTTATATCCAAATTCATCACCACCATAACCAATGAAATTACATTTTTCGGATTTAGCCTCTAGCTTAGTCCTATCATCCTTGTCTATATGAACAAACACCTCACGATCCAAAGACTCTAAGAAATGAATAATCAACTTTCTTACCATACCCAATCCTCCTCAGGTATGCCTCCATCCAAGGCACTTGAGGGTCCTCTATTTATCAAGTACACAGTTGTGCTCACCACTTCTACCCAAAAAGAAAGAGGCAATCCTGCATGTATCCTCATGCTCCTAGCATGTTCCCTTATTGTTTTGTTCATCCTTTCTGATACCCCATTTTGCTGCGGAGTTCCTGGAACCATCTTTTTCCTGTGGATTCCATTCTTAAAATACTAATCATTAAATTCATTGCTGCAATACTCCCCTCCATTATCTGACCTGAGACATTTTAGCTTAAGACCTGTTTCATTCTCACCAATAATTTCCATTTAAAAAAAGTGTCAAATACATCAGATTTGTTTCGTAATACAATAAACCCAAACTTTCCTTGTTGCATCAGTCAATAAAAGTAACATAATAACTTGAACCCCCAAGAGATGATACCTGAGCCGGCCCCCACACATCAGAATGCACTAGCTCTAACTTACTCTCTTTCTTTGTAGGTCCAACCTTGAGAAACCTTACTCACTTTTGTTTCCCATATATGTAGTCCTCACAAAACTCCAAACCTATTTCTGTATATCCAGACAAATCCTTCTTTATGATCTCCATGCCCTTATGTCTCATATGACTGAGCCTATAGTGCCACAATGTTGTATCTACTTTTGAAGCCACAAGATTACAAACATTAGTGCTATAAGTGGTTAAATACAAGGTTCCGACCTTCTTACCTCTTGCCACCACAAGATCACCCTTGGTAACCTTTTAAGAGTCCACTGTAAATATCACAGTACAACCATCACTTCCAAACTGCCCTACCGATATCAAATTTTCATCTTAATGTAGGCACATGTCTGACATCCTTCAATAGCCAAGTATTCCCATTCTACATCTTAACCTAAATAGAACCTTTTCCAACTATACCGCAAGGCTCATCATCACAAAAAAAACATGCCCAAAATCCCCTTGAACATAATCAACAAAATAATGCCTATGTGGAGTAGCATGAAAGGAAGCCCCTGAATCTAAAACCTAAGATTCAATAATATTATGCAAAGAAAGAATCAAAGCATCCTGACATACATTACCCGATGCCACATTTTCCTCCTTATTTTCTTCCTATTGTTTCTTCTTATCCCGAAGCTCCCAATAGCCCTTCTTTGCATGCTTAGACTTTCCACAATTCCAACATACAATCTTGCTCTTGGATTTTGACCTTGCCCGATATTTCGATTTTCCACGATTTCCTCTATTCTTCTGTCTCCCTCTAGTTTCCACTGTCAAAGCATTCCCTGAAGTAGAAGGTTCCCCAGAGATTTTTCTTCACATTTCCTTTCTTAGAATCACCCCTACAACATCCTCAAACTTCAACTTAAAATTAGCTGGAACAGAGTTGCTTACCGCCATTACCAGGCTATTCCTACTTTTAGGTAAAGAGCACATAATTAATAAAGCCCTAAATTCTTCATCAAATTATATTGTAATAGAAGCTAGCATATTCACAACCGTATTGAAATCATTTAAATGATCTACTACTAAAATATTCTCAGACATCTTCATATTAAACAAATTTTTCATTAAAAATATATTGTTAAAGGTAGAGGGTTTTTCATACAACTTCCCTAATGCATCAATTAGATATTTTGTAGTCTTTTCCTTCGAAACATTAAATAATACTAAAGATGCAAGACACAGCCGGATTGTCCCAAGTGCCTTCCTATCTAGAAAATACCATTCTGCATCTGTCATACTCGAGGGTTTGTTCACCTTCTCAGACAACGAAGTATAAAGATCCTTCTGATAAAGATAATCTTCCATCTGCATTTTCCAAAGATTAAAATTCTACTCATTTAATTTATCAACCCTAGATCTTCCATCATCTACCATAGCTCCCACTCAAGCTAAAAACTTTCCCTGCAATTCAACACTTTAGCAAACCAAACCAGGCTCTGATACCAATTGTTAGGAATTAATAATATCTAATGCAGAATAATTCCTCAGAATCACAATAATAAGAAGTATGAATAGAATTACAGAAATGAAAAATGCACAACACGAAGACAATATTTAACGTGGTTCACCCAATGTGGGCTATATCCACCAAGAACACTTGGTCAAATTTTATTACAAGCCAACAGTCTTCACAATTACAATAATTAGATCTTGTTTGGAGCTACACTCAAAAAACCCTCCCAAATTCACACTTGAATTCACACACACTATTCACCTTCACAAAACACACTCTTTTAAATCCTATTGTATGTCCATCTGTTTATAAGTACATCAATAGGTAGCCGAAGAGGTGATTTTACAAAACAATGGGTACTGAAAAAACCATGGGCCCAAAAACAGCCCATAACGGTTACCCATTACCCATGGGTTAATAAACCACCCATGAAAATTTTCTTTGGGCACTTCACCCCCGAACCCCCTTGACCCACTCACTAGCGAGTGAGACCGCCGTACAAATACCTGAGTGTAACACATAGAAGGTGTACCAAAATATAACATGAAAATAGGCTCCACAAACATAACACTTAGAAAATTATGTGAAGCAGTTATAGGCTTGGGGGTTATAGTGGGTGTGCCTCTCTACACTACTCTATCCAATGGCATCAGATTGCCCAAAAAATTGGGACGATATAGATATATCTTCACACATTTCATTAGAAGCAGTTAAAGGTTAGAGGACACAGAGCATTTCGTTCCTATACTTCTTCAACCAGGGTGGTGTGAGATCTCCCAAAAAACTCGTGACAGTACATGATATCCTTCTACACCCTTTCTATTGACATGGATCAAGTGCACATGTTCCATTTACACTTTTATTTAAGTGTATTTTACATTTTTGTACTTTACACATTTCTATATACATGCGTATTTTACACATCATTTTTACATACATACATATTTGACTACTTGATCATTTTCTCCTTACAGGTCTGGCCATATGAGAAACAAGCAGTCAAATTGGGGGCAACAACAACAACAACACCAATAATGAAAACAACAACAACAATAATGACAACAACAACACACCGCTACAGGAACTTGCCTTTACTACCATGCAGGTGCATTACACACAACAATGACCATAAATGCGTTCTGCCTTAGGTTCACTCTCGTCACTTTTTATGTGCAATTTTCATCTTTAGAATCCACGCTCCTTAACATTTTTTTTTTCCATTCCACACTTGAGTCTAGTCCATCGTCACATCTTCTTCTACACTCTACATGGATATCAGGTACACATCTCTATTTAATTTAAGATACCGAGCTTTCCACTCACCAACATAAAGTGGGGGAAAAATTCAGACACAAAATCATGTAATTTAGGCATTATTTAGCCCAGTCTTATACTACTATTTAGAAGGTTCTCAAGTGAATAAAGTACTAATTAATCCCACCTTTTGGCCATCTTTTTCTTATATTTTATTTTTTCATTCCTATGTATTTTTCTATACTTATTCACCTGTTTCACAACTGCTTCATTGTTCTAGCCCAAAATTAGAGCACTCAGGCCTGTACTGGGGTGCCCCAGGATGCCTTGGTCACACCTTAGGCACCCCAGTTTATGTTTCCATTTTCCCACTTTGTTTTGGGGCCTTTTTATCCATTTTCATCCTTATCCTTTTCTCAATTGGCCATGTCAGGGTTAATTACAAAATTAAGCTTGAGAACCCTATAAATATAAAGTTATAAGACCGTAATGAGGGTCCTAGCATCACATATTACCATAAATCCATATAGAGTTGTATTCATTGCATCACTTGCATCCAAATAGTGCCATGAATCAAGACTATGAGATCTGCATCACCACACACATCATAGGGGGAGGGATTTTATTGTATTCCATCATGTTACTACATTTTCTATAGTTATTATTGTTCGCTACTTCACAAAGTTTGATTAACATGAGAAAACCTAGGGCATGACATGCACACACACACGAGAACTACATTTGGGTTTAAAATGTAGTGCAACGCTTAGTGATAAGACCACTAGTTTGGTGGGTGAGGTCAATCTGATCCATTCATTTTGCATCTTTATTTCTTCTAGGATTTGATACTTCCTTTTGTATTGCAGGTCATCATTTGGTTATTCACCACATTCGGCGTAGTCCAATGAATCTAGTGCAACATGCAACCATAGTATTAGGTCATCTTGCGACCATACAAAATTCAAATTTTGAGCATTTATAGAGACCAGTGCACCCCGAGGTGCCCCAATACGTTCCCAGGCACCCAGTCAGTTCAAATCTTCTAGATCTGACATTCACAGGACTTTTGTTTAGTTGTTTACACTTCTAGATTTTATTTTCAGACCCGTGATAGTCTCTTCTAATCAACTAAGCCATTTCTCTTCCTTTACTTGAATATTTAGGGTTTTATTTCACTTAGAATAATTAATTACAATTGTTCTGTACTATTTTAGTTTCATTTATACATCATTTTAGTCCTCCTATTTAGATTAACTAGTGACTATACTTTCATTAGTTTAGTTTAATTTTAGTTAATCAGATGTGTTGAAAATAAAATAAACCTTGCTAGGGTGCACATGGAAAGAGAAAGAAAAATGTAAGATGGTGTACCTCATATACGATAAGGAAGTTGAAGATTTGGACATCAATCACACAAAGAGTGCGTGTAAAGTTATGGATTCTATGGATATGCAACTACACACCTATCATGTGCCTATAAAAACTAAGAAGGTGAATATTGGCACTGAGGATGTGCCCAAGGAGGCTATGATTGGATATTATTGGTCAGAAATAGAGGTTGTAAAGATCATTAAAGTGTTGTGTGACTTTCAATAATTGATGAGTTGTGTTAATTACCTTTATAAAAAACTTATCTTCTATACTTTGATCAAGCCATTGTAGTTATGTCCATGTATTTTCCAGGTGCACTATTGAACATTGTTTTTACAACCTTGAACGTGTGGTATAATTACTAATTAATATAGTTTTATGTAGTTTTCTTTATTTTGTGGTATTTTTTGTGTATTTATTCTTATTATCTCAATACATCGTTTGAATGATGATATGTGTGATGCCACTCTTTGTTGTAAGAAATTTTTCATATGTAGAAACTCATATGCAGTGAAGGAACCATCCACAACAACTCGTATGTAGCCAAAGGACATGTCCACAACAACCCGTCTGTAACCAAAGGAGATCATCTACAACAAGGAGCCCGTGTTATGAAGATATTTTGGAAGGCATGAAGAATGATACTAAATTATTTATGTTCCACTAAATAATTAGTCACAACTAGAACATTTAGAACTGAGAGATGACTCTCCCTTTGATATGGTCATTCATTGTAAACTAGTGAAGAACTGATTGATTGAGTAAACATGTGGTTTGGTAAATTAATTAATTTGTTATGTGTTTGATATCTGAACACCTGTTGAATTCCATAACATGTTTTGGATCACTCACTAGTATGTTAAATATCTTTCACTTATCTTATTGAATATCTTTCACTTAGATTGTTAAATCTCCTTGTTGAACTCTTCTTTTTCTCACGTCTTGCTATAAAATGAGAAGTATAAAAGAAAGGGTTAGTACTGATAACAAGGATTGAATTGAATATCCAAGATAAACATAGAGGATATGTCTTCATTCCTAGATGTAATGTTCATGAAAAAATCAATAAAAACCCGAATTTTGTTCATAAGTTTCTAGTTGCAGAATTTAGGAGGGATTAACACCCAAGTCAAGGCCCACTTATGGTTTGCTTAACCCCTCCATTGTTTTTTCATTTTGTTTCATTACATGTTTGTTTACCTAGGAAGAATTTAATTTTTGTATCTGTATTTTGAATCTATATCTTTGTCTTAGTTATAACATTAAGAACCATTCATTTTCAATTATAAGTTTTGATTACTTCCAAGTATTCTTGTGACAATTATTTCTTTCCAACCTCCTAGATCTATTGTAATTATTTATACAACACTAACAATGTTTTAAGTTTATGTCCCTTAGTTTGATAATTGAACAAATATATTTCAATGAAAACATATTAATTTTTTTAAGTTGTTTTGTACCACCATTTTTAGCACCATTTTCGGGGATATTACCAAGTTATAGGAAGTTTTGTGAGGTTTTACATTTTTAAATTTTTAGAACAGGTTAGGTTGTAAAAATTTCACCTTTAAAACCCACCACTAATGAATGTTGATTGATTTGAGTAGTTGATGTATGTACCATCCTAGAGATGCCCATGGTAGATTCCTACCCAATCCTCGAATAGTAAAAATCACTTATAATTTCGAAGAAGACACATCTTCCTCTGTACAAGGTTTGTTGTTAGAAGATATCCCTCTAAGTGAAGGTTCTGAAAATGTTCTTAAAAAACTAAACATGGTAGAAGAGGTGAATCAAAATGTTGAAGAAAGGGAAACTACATTTGAGTTCCCTATCTCCAATAATAATCAGCCAACTGTAATGAAGAACATCTCTCCATCAACTCTCCCTAATTTTCATAGATCTATAACTGAAGACCCAAACACTTTCTTGTTTGAGTTTGATGTTTTATTCAAGAGTTATGAATACACAAATGATGTACACAATATAAAGTTATTTCTTGCTACACTCAAGGATGCAACCTTGAGATGGTTTATGGTTTTAGGAAGAGATGTTGCTTCCACCTGACATTAGATGAAGGAAAAGTATTTGACCAAATATTAAGACTACTATAGGACAAGTAGTAGAGGAGGGGATGAACTCTTCAAAATGACATAGAAGGAAGATAAGCCACTAGAACATTACCTGGAGAGATTCCTATTTTGCGTTCAAAATTCAAGGTACATAAGGTCACCTTTTTGAATCCCTCAAGTTACTCTTCTTAAAGGGAATCAGTGAGGAGGATATGGATGCTTTAGAATTGATAGGAGCTGGAGATATTTGAAAATATAATTTTGATGATATTTGTGAAGCCTATAGGAATTATTCTAGAGTAACTATGAAGAGCATAAAAAGGTGTTAGATCAAAGGTAGGATCAACCACCAAAGGAATTGAGGACATATCTAAATTAGAGATTTTAAACATGTTCAAGAACATGAAACATGAAATATTTAATGACATGGCCACCTGAATTGATGATATACATGTAAAGAAAAAGAGAGAGGATATAGAGGAAACACTTACAAAGTTTTGTCATGAATGCAAAAGAAAAAAAGTTGATTGCAAATGCAAGGGATTGGCTAACATTACATAGGGAAAGGAGGATGCACTAGAATTCAAGATGATAGAAACAAAGGATGGTAAATTATTCTATATTTCTCAAATAAATCCTTGGCCTCCAAGACAAGGAGGTATGTCATAATATCCCATGCTATCTTTTCAAAATTGGGATAGTAATTCATATATGCAACCCCCACCTTAGGCTAATACTCAACAAGGCTGAGCTGTATACCCTAGCTAATACCTATTATCCAAATTTCTCATTCGTAATCAAATTAATGTACTAGTTACTAAAGAAATTAACAACTCAAAAATGAAGGAGGGTTTATGTTACCTCGGATGTGATACAGCCACTAGATGGCTGATTCTTGTTGCTATAACTTGATATACCTACAAATAAGACTGAAAAACAATTTTGATTAGATAGACAGATGTGGGGACTTCCCAATGAAGTGGATCCAAGAAGATTTTGATTTCCTTGGAATATTTCAGGCCCCATTTGTTAAGATAAGGTGAAATAAAAACAACAAGAGCATGCAGAAAGAAAAATAATATTGAATATGAAAATGACAAAAATTGATCTAAAGTTAATTAGATAGCAATAAATGTAAAATAAATGTTACCTAGTTTGGGTTGACGACAGCCCAGACTGTGCAGAGGCAGGTTGACGACAACCTGGGAGGATGGATGTGAGGTTGTAGATGAAATATGTAGACATGCAAGGTATGAGAATGATTTGGAAGCTGATCAGGGCTTGTAATTTCTATAAAAGGATCTGCAACAAAGAACCAAAGGCAAAGATGTAGGATAAAGGATCAACAAGAAGAAATTAGATAGGTTTCTGGATAGACAGGGCCCTGGTTGACGGTGACCAGGGGGATTGGCGATGACTGTAGTAGGAAAATAAAAATCCAAGGATGAGAAGATAAAGATATTAACCTGTAAGAAAGATGAGCTATATGAGAAGGCTACTAAGTCTTTCTAAAACTACTCTATACTTGCAATATTTTAGAAACAAAGCGTATACGATAGTATGATAAAGATACAGAAAAGAATGCGATATTGATGAGAATATCCCGCGAATGATGATCATGGGTGATGTAAGCAAGTTGGAGGAATGTCCAAGAGGTCTGTGGATGTCTCAGAACTACTTAGGCATGAGGAAGGATGCTTAGGATTGGAGAAAGCTTGAGAATTGCATGCATATGATTTTTTGATGCTGAATAGAAGGTAGTTTTAAAGGGGTCAATGATGACCAGGTTGGGTCACTGCTGATTGCATGAAAATTTTCCCCTATGGGCATGATTTTCTAATTTTGATGAGATTTTGGTATTTTTAAGGATTGGCCGAATGCTTTAAATCATGTAGGCAGGACTAGGTTTCTTGGGGATGAATTTAAGTTAGTTAGGGATAAAAGATAGAAAAGCAAGGTGAAGTGTGTGTAGGATAAAATCATCCTAATTAGAAGGTTGGTTAGGGAAATGGATGAAGATTAATTAATTAATATGAATTAATTAATTAATGGGCATAAAGATTAATGTGGATGGGATAATTGGGCATGTGAGATGTTAAAAGATTAATTAATTAATGTCACTTAATTAATTAATGAGGATTAGATGGGTATTTTATTAAATTAAATTAACAATTAAATATGTGCACGTGGGCAAATGAAGGCATAGATACCAATTTTAGGTGTCTACATTTTTCCCCTTTTTGTTGAGTGGTTTGGGCTAGCAAGCCATGAGACAAAAATAAGAAGGGTTGGATGAGGATTTTCAAAAGGATTGATGATGAGCTCCCCCTCAAATGGGGGATCGATGACGTTAAGAGAAATTGATGACACATTTAAAAAAGATAGATGAAAAAGGGTAGGTGGCTGAAGAAAGGATGGGTAAAATGATTACCAAGGTAATATGCCCCAAGTAAAAAGGATCAAAACATAATGATAAAAACTATGACGGTGAATCCAATATCACATCGGTAGGGGATTATTACGGTCTCAACAGAGATGAACAACAATGTTCTATGGACCAGTGAGTGGGTGAAGATCACTGCAGTATGGATGCAGGTCGGGATGACCAATGGGTCATAAACAAGTCATCAAAGTATGCACAACTATATGTGAAAAGTATGCAAAATCCTTCATACACGAGGAATCGAGTGAATAGGTATGCATCCACAAGGGATGAGGATGAATGATATGGTGCCCAATGGGACACGAAAAAAATGTCGAGAAGGAAAAATGAAAAAGTGAGTGATGAAACAATATGCTCCAAAGGGGGAAAGGGTATGGCCAAATATGCCCCAAGTGGAAAAATGGCCAAAAGGAAAAAAAAGGGAAAAATATGACCCGAGAAGGGAAAAACATGGCCACAAAGGTGGACTTTAATGAAAAATAATGGTGTCCCCAATGATGGGCATGAATATGGCCACAATAGAATATGTGGACTTGATATAATGAATGTAATTCCCAAATATGAAGATGAGTATGGCCTCAAAAGAGGACTTCATGCACAGATTGGATAGGATTATAAAATAAAATGCCCAATAGAGGAGTGATTATAGCCATGAAAGGTGGACTTATGGAATAAATATGATTAACATGCCTGAAGGAAAAAGAGATGGCCACGAATGTGGACTTGAAGATTATGTATGCCCAAAGGAAGAGTGATTATGGCCACGGGTGTGGAATTAAAGAATATGTATGCCCGGAGGAAGAAATAGTTGAAAATGTTGTATGAAAATTCCCAAAGGGGAAAATAGAGATGACCATAAATGTGGATTTAAAGGTCAACAAGAGATGATGCCCTAGAAAGGAATGCAAGAAATAAGGGAGAAATCCCAAAATGGTTGGTGCTAAGGCCAGTTGATGGTGACTGAGGCCAATCGATGACGACCCAAGGGGGTTGATGACGACCAGGTGTCGGTGGGCTATATAAGCCCAATGGTTGGCTAACAATGCTCATTTTCACGCATGAAGTTGATGACAAGAGAGAAAAGTGAAGAAAAGAGAGATTGAAGGAAATGGAAACTTCTAGAGCTATGAGGAAATGCTAAAGGGTGTAAAGGATGGTGAGTAAAAAAATCACATTGGTTTTTTATTTAATTTCATGTTTTTTTTTTTTTTTTTTTTAAAAGTGGATGATGCCAAGGGTGGTTGGCATGACCCAGGTGGGTCGACATTGACCTAGCCTTAAGGCACATCGAATGACCCTAAAATGCATCAACCCAGACCTGGGTCAGCGTTGACTAGGGTTAGATTGGCTAGATTAGGATTTAGATTGAAATTTGGATGAACCTTTGGATGGATTTTGGATGAGAGGTCTAATGTATCTATGTTCTATTTGTGATTGCAGGCCAGAGAGACCTTATATTTGAGAGATCAGGTGCCAACTCTATATGAGAAGATTAGAGGGGATGTGATAGATGTTGAGTGGGACCATCTATTTAGTTGGATTAGGTGGATTTAGACACTATTAGAGGATCCCACGGGATGTGGGGCTTATGATTGCTTTGGTTGAGAGGTGGGATAAACAGACATGTACATTCTAGTTTAGGACAAGGGAGATGCTATCACATTGGAGGATGTGTATCAAATTATTAGGCTACCAATATAGGGGGAGTAGATAGTTCCCATTACTAGTGATGATAAATTGGTAATTTTGACGTGGTTATTTGGAGCGGATGTACCCCATATCAAGTTTTCTTCATGGGATTTTGCATATGAGTTCATATATGAGGCTGGGGTACCACAACAACCATTTGATCTACATGGTTATGATGGCAAGTGTCATGTTATGATTTTCCAGAACTCAGGAGGAGCTCGTTTCCTATGGGCATTGACTAGTGTAGTGGCTGATATTGTTGACCACTCGAAAATGTTATCATTTGGGACCACACTATTGGCTTATGTTTACCATGAGCTATCTGGATACATGGTGGGTAGGAGGTCAGGTCTGGATGTAGGATTTTGGATTCACTGCTAGGCCTACGAGCATATTGTTGTGATTAGGCCACCAAGGGATTCCAATGGTCACAGGAGACCATATTCAGCTAGAGGTTGGATTTCTGAGATGGAGGGCCGATCAGGCCTTCGGAGATAGGGGAGAGAGGGGTGGATTGGTATGTAGATCAACTTATAGAGTTAGATGTTGATCAGGTTAGATGGTGGCCATATTAGGATTTTCCCTACCTGGTCTGGTGTGGATGTGGAGCTAGTGGGGATGAGGAGGATGAGATGGGTGTAGGGGAGATGACCAGAGATGATAGAGGTCATTCAGTTTGACAGGGTGAGATGATAGTTTGGAGTCGTTCAGTCAGTGCCTCATGATCTTATTTTGCACAGGAAGGAGGAGCTTGATATAGAGAGCTTCTCAAGTCATACTATGAAGATCCCATTAGAGGAGGAGGCTACACCATGGGATGATGACAATGATGTGGGAGTAGGATTAGGATACTCCAATTGGCACATGAAAACATTGGTAGCTCAGGGGCTTGAGGAGGGAGGAGAGCAGGAGATAGAGGAGATGGAGGTTGAGATTGAGGTGGATCTAGGAGGTGGTGGAGATATATCAAGGGAGGATGCCGAGGTGGCACACTTGTGTGCTGAGTTATATCAGATGAGAGTAGAGACGGATACAAACTTACAGCAGTGGGATGTGGTCACTCAGGAGAGAGACTACATTATTCAAGAGAGGGACTGCTACCGCATGAAGAGGGAGGCCTATAGGGCCCATTTTGGATATTTGGCTACTATTATAGTGACAAATTCACCCAGTGGTGTTCAGGTAAGCACCATAGGGATCAAGACAAATGGTACCCCTAGACATGATTTCTATGGATAGATACAGAGTGCTAGCCATAGAGGCTAGATATTATGAGGGGATTTTGTTTGAGAAGATTTACCGAAGACCCTACTCTTATTAGGAGCATCTCCAGAGGACAGTAGACATCAAGGAGTGGGGCCATCTAGGAGTACGACTAGTGTGGCACATCCATAACAAGTAGAGGGAGGACAGGAGGGTGGGAGATGGCACAGGGATTCAGTGTTGTAACCTAACTCAAGAGATGAGGACTTGAGAGCCTTAGATATTCACTTTACAATTTTTGATAGTATTTTGCTTTGAGGGAGCCCCCTAGAGGGCCATGATGTATTGATAACATTTTGATTATATATGATATATGATTTTTTCATGGATTATCATGTGTTCATTATGTGATGTGATGGAGTTTAATGTGATGCTGATGATTTTAGATGAGATGAGATGGTGATTTTAGATTATATGTTTCATTTTATATTTGATGATGATGGTGAAATAGATGTATGATCAGATGTTTATTTAGATATGCATGTGTATGGATGATGATATAAATGTGTAATGTGGTAATATGGTTTGTGTTTAAATTTGATCATGATGATTAAAATGCATATGGGTAAGATGTGATGGAAACAAATTAAGAATGAATGTGATTAATGATAAATGTGTTGTAAGATAGATAGATAACATATAGGTGATTGAGATGAAGAAAGATGTGCTTAAAGAGATGCAATAGGATTAGGAAAAATATTCCTTGCAATGGTGGTGACCTATAGGTGTGAACAACACTACGTTATAGTGAGGAACGTATGAGGAAAAGATGCCTCCAACTGCATTGGAGGTAAACAAAAAGGGATCTAGGTAACGCAAGGCACATGCGACCAAAACTAATGCTAGCAAATAACCAACGATAGTTAGTCATTTCAAAGATCATAAGGAAATAATGGATGAGATGATCTCATAAACCTAATGTTAACATGAAAAAGAGGTTTGAGATGAAACTTGTACAAGGAAAGAGGGTTCTCCAAAAGTGGTGTTCCCTAAACTATGCCCCATCTCTAGGAAGGGGAAAGAGAAAACTGATCAATGCAAGAAGTCTGTTAGAAGAAATCTAATCAATGTGGGAAGCTTTCTTAGGATGTTAAAATGGAAGGATGATCAATGTAGGAAGCCTTAAAATTCCATAAGGAGTAGCAATACGTCAAGGGTTTGGTCTAATTTATAAAATATAGATGGAAATAATAAATGATAGTCCATCCTTCAAGGGATCAGTCTATTTATTTGATCTTGATTGTGATTTCATGCTTTTGATTTATTTCTTTTTTTTTTTCATGAACAACTATCCTTCGAGGGATCAGTCTATTTTTGATAACTTTGATTTTTGATTTAAGTATCCATGAATTTTTACTTTACATGGGGGAGAGCTGGGACTAGCTAAGTAGATCACTTAGGAGGGGATAATGAGTGTACAAGAGACACCCATGGACCCTTTACATGGTTCTAATAGGCAAATAAGAAGGTGATGGACATAATGATTGTGGATTTCTCACCAAAGGGGAGAACCTATCCATAAGGAATATGCTACGGGAAGAATCCATGGTGCCCATATTTAAGGTCACATCTAGGAAGTGATGGAAGACCCACATAGTTCCAAATCATCATGATGAGATATGAAAGGGGTTGAGATGGAGGAATGATCTAAAGATATGACTAAGGGCACATTGGTAAATGTTGCTAACAATAGAATTTTCACAAGTGCAATGTGTTAAGCGGTTCCACTTCCATTTTACCATCAAGGGAGGTCAAATGATAGGCTCCCAACCCATACTTTTGTGTAACAATGTATGGTCCAATCTAGTTGGGGGAAAAATTTCCATGTTTGCTCCTTTCTAGAGTGGTAATATTATGATAATGTTACGAGGCCTACGATGTTAATGTCACATTAAGAAGATAGGAAAAGTGAAAATAAGAGAAAGCATTACCTATTAGGAAAGTGAATGGTACATGCATTTAAGATGAAAAAATGATCCCCCAGAGAAAAAGATAAATCTAGATCAGATAAGATGAGTTAAATAAATATTATGAAATATGCACCTTAAATGACGGATTTTAGACAAATCCATTATGTTTCCAAAGAGAAGCACCTATATGGCCAAGAAAGGTGGTCATAGGAAGAGTGACAATTATGTATCAGATACCAAGTTGGATAAGATGAGATAAGATGTTACTAACATGGAGAGGGACTAATATATGAACAGACAAGTCTTAGAAAGAAGTCCCCCTAGCACAGGAGGATGAATTGATGAAGACGAGAAGAAGGATTCTACAAGATCAATAATGATGGGAGAAAGATGTTCCCCCAATGAAAGGGATGTGGATAAGATAATGGATGTAAAAGGATGAGGATTTTAGGAGGATGGTGTATCAAGGTGAATAATATCGATGAAAAAGGGAGGAACCTTGCCAAGGGGAGTGATAGGAGATGATGTAGACGGGTGAAGAGACCTTGCAAGCTGAGTGGATGGAGATGTGTAAGAGGGATTAGATCTACTATGTAAGAAGTAGAAGATGGAGAAGGGGATTCATAGAGGAGTTCCTCTCACTCAATAAGATAATGGAAAATGTTCTGAAGTGTCTTATGATACTCGGTGTCATGACCCGGGGTGCAATGATAAACACAGGTGAAATAGGGATCAAACCATGGGGGTTTTGGACAGTTCGGGTAAAAGGACCTAATAGGTAGGAATTTTTTGGCATAAGCCTGAAATTTTTTTAGAGGACCTCCACATATGATTTAATGTGGGCACCAGGGAAGGCTCTGTAGGACTATGTGGATGGCGATGGTAAAGGTGGAAAGAACTGAGGTCTAGGTGGTCTTGGATAAGACACAATGGTGGATGATTTAGGCCATGATGACTAGATAATTGGATGTATTTTTTATGAAGGGACTGGCCCTACGAGGGAATATAAATATTTGGATTTGGATTGTTTGATTTGTTGTGATAGAGGAGGGGGCCCTAAGACAGAGGGATGAGGCCCCAGGATGGAAGATTTAGATTCGGTCTTGATAGGGGGTATGTTGATCTTCTTTTGAGGGAGTTTAAAGGATCGTTGTGGAAGGGCACCGATGTTTTTAGATTTGGATTGTTGAGGAGTGCCCTTGGTAGGGATAACAATGATTTCGACAAGCAGATCAGAAGATAAAGTTTTGGCTGATGGAGGAAGTAAATTTTGTATTATTTTTTCTAGAGAGAATGGGAATTGGTTTGGTGTGGGAATGTCTGGTTGTGTGGATGAGACATGAGGATCACCTATGGTAGATGTAAGTTGAAGTGCTTTCCAATATTAATCAAATGATATAGGTGGGTATAGAAGAAGGAGATAATGGGGATGTGATCACGATAGTTGATGCGGTAGGTGTGGACAGAAGCATAGAAAGAGGAACTGGTATGGAATTTAAAGATAACACTATAGGAAAAGGCAGAAGAGATTTGGATGGGGGGACATGTTCTAATGTAGTGGATTGAGTATATTTAGGTGTGGGATCGATACTTGGAATATATGCATATATATAAATAGAAATAGGTGTTTAGATCATAGGGTTAATAGTGTCTATGTAAGATGGTGTATATAGTGGATGGGATAGGGTAGGGATGGAAGAGGGATGAGTGCAAACCATGTTTATTTTGGGTGTCACAAGAGGCATATAGGTGGATTGAGGGGACATGATGGGTGTGATAACAAATGTGGATGTGGGCATGGTAGATGTTTGGATACTAGGTGCGGATGGTGGAGACGAGATATGTAGGGTAGTCATAAGAAATGAAATAGGTGGTAGAGATGTCAGAGTTGGTACAATGCTAGGTGATGTGGGCATGGGTAGAGAAATATGTTATAATGATGTCAAAATAAGTGTAGTAATATGTGTGGATGTAGAGGTAGGCGTGACTAAGGCTAATGTTGATGTGGTAAGAGTAGGACTAGTTTTAGATGAAAGAGAGGCAGTGGAGGTCAAGGAAGTAGGTAGTGCGATCATGGATATAGTGGATGCAAGAATATCCCTTGAAGGGGTAGTTGGCACAATATCTAACATAGGGGTGGATGATGAAGATGGCAAGGGAGAAGACATCTAATGTATGGTGTTGATTGATAATGGGTTAAATTGATGTGATGTAAGAGGTGAAGATGAATTTGTTGGTGGGGGATTAGGAATTGGCTATCTAAAAATGTTACATGATAAAGATGGGATTGCTTGGGGGGATGTAGGAGCATAGTGAAAAGTAGGGTCATGGTAAGATGATGAGGATGGGGTAAGAATGGAAAGATCTGATATAGAAGGCTCATAAGAGATATCCTTAGGGAGACAAATATGTCTGATGAAGGGGAGATGTCATAAGATGAAATAGGATGTGATGATCGATCATCTACGGAGGAGGAAGTCATGGATGGGGTTCCTTGTGAGGAATATCCATAAGTGAAGTGGGTATGGTGATGGTCGGATGATCCGGGAAGAGTATGAGGTAATGAATAAAAATATGGTGGGGTAGAAGTAAGCAATGGTGTAAGGTTATGGGGGTAAAACAGGGGCTATTAGTCAACGCAATCGAGTAGCAGAGGGCCTGCGGTAGAGATAATCATAAATGGGACTGGAAGAAGGTCTGGAAGCAACTAATGGTCTGGATGGGGTCATGGTGGACTATTGAAAATTGATTGAGGAAATTTTTGGTTCCATTATTAAATAGACAAGTCAAGAAAACAATTCTTTTTATGTTTTGATTAAGAATGTGAAGAAGAAAAGGGAGATGGAATAAAAAAGTACCTAGAACAAATGCGATCTATGTTTGGTTTCAGGTAGCTTTTGGCTAGGGAATTTCTGAGAGAAATTTCTGTAGGGTGATCAAATCCCAATCAGTATACTAGGAAAGGGAGTGTTTTGATGTGTGATTTGATTTGTGTGGTTTAGGCTGTGTGACAAGATGTGTGATATAGAAGATTGAACTCCCTAATTAGAATATATGATAAAACAAGATGAAGAAAAGAAAGGTCTTTTAAAAGCTAAATGAAGTGTTATTTTTGATGAGAACACAAACAAGAAGGGAAAGTACAATGCAAAAGGAAAAAATAGGGAAAAGAGGAATATATCGATAGTGCTTTCCTATTTATCTACCTTCTGGGTGATGAAAAATCCAAACGACAAACCCAATGCAAACAAGCAATAAAGAGTAGCCTCATGCTGTAGTGTTAGTAAAAGACAAAAAGTAATAAATGTAAGAGATCACCTAAAGGGTGGTCCCACTGAGCATGATAGCAATGTTGTCTAAATTTCTTGTTTGCTAATCAAATTCAGGTACAGCTACTAAAGAAAATTAGGAAAATATGCCTCACAATGGTGAGGAACTATAGGTGTGAACAACACTACGTTATAGTGAGGAACGTGTGATAAAAATATGCCTCCAAATGCATTGAGGGTAAAAAAAAAGGGATCTAGGTAACACAAGGCATATGTGACAAAAAATAATGCCAACAAATAACCAACGCTAGTTAGTCATTTCAAATATCATAAGGAAACGATGGATGAGATGATCTCATAAACCTAATGTTAACATGAAAAATAGGTTTGAGATGAAACTTTTATAGAAGAAATAAGGTTCTACCAAAAATTTATGTTCCCCAAACTATGCCCCAGCTCTGGGAGGGGGAAAGAGAAAACTGATCAATGCAGGAAGCCAACTAGAAGAAAGCTGATCAATGCGGGGATATTTCTTAGGATGCTAATAAAATGGAAGGATGATTAATGCAGGAAGCCTCAAAACACCATAAGGAGTAGACATCCATCGAGGGTATGGTATACTTTATATAATAGAGATGACAAGAATAAATGATAACCGTCTTTCAAGGGATAGGTCTATTTGTTTGATTTTGATTTTAATTTCATGCTTTTGATTTTTGTTCTCTCTTTTTTTTACATGAAAAAATTTCCTTCAAGGGATTAGTATGTTTTTGATAACATTGATTTTTTATTTAAGCATCCATGAATTTTGATTTTACATGGGAGAGAGTTGGGACTAGCTAAGTAGACAACTCAGGAGGGGATAATGATGTACAATAGACACCCCTGGACCCTTTGCATTTTTCCAATAGGTGAATAAGAAGGTGATGGATGTAATGATTTCAAAGTTCTCATAAAATGGGAGAACCTATCCATAAGGAATATGCTATAGGAAGAACCATGGTGCCCATATTTAAGGTCATATCTAGAAAGTTACAAAAGAACACATAATTCTAAATCATCATGATGAGATATGGAAGGGGATGAGATGGAGGATTGATCTAAAGACATGACTAAGGGCACATTGGTAAATGTGTTAACAATAGAATGGTTGTAAGTGCAATGCGTTAAGTGATTCTACTCCTAGTTTACCATCAAGGGAGGCCAAATGATAGGCTCCCGACCTATACTTGTGTGTAACAATGTATGGTCTGATCCAGTTGGGGGAAAAATTTCCATGTTGACTCCTTTATAGAGTGTGGTAATTCTGATAAAGTTACGAGACCGCCGACATTAATGTCATGTTAAGAAGATAGGAAAATAGAAAATAAGAGAAAATTATTGCTATTAGGAAAGTGAATGATATGAGTTTAAGATGAGAAAATGGTCCCCGTAAAGGGACAAGATAAATCAAGACCAAATAATATTAGTTAAATAAATATTATGAAATAGGTTCCACAATGGTAGGTTTAAAGCCATGGTGCTTCCAAATGGAAACACAGATATGGCCACAAAGGCGGTCATAGGAAGAGGGGATGAAAGTACGATCGGATAAACTGAGCTAGATGAGATAGGATGATACCAAATATGAAAAGGAACTAATAGGTGAAAAAATAAGTCCTAGAAAGAAGTCCCCCTAGCCTATGAGGGTGAGTCGATAAAGATGAGAAGAAAAATTCTAAAGGATAGATAATGGGGGGGAAGATATTCCCCCAACAAAATGAATGTAGATAAGATAATGGATTTCAAAAAGATGGTGTATTAAGGTGAATAATATCGATGAACAAGGGAGGACCCTCGTCAAGAGGAGTGATAGGAGATTATGTAGACGGGTGAAGAGACCCAGAAATATGATCAAATGGATATGCAGAAAAAGGGATCAGATGTGCTATGGATGAAGTAATATATGGAGAAGGTAATTCATTGAGGAGGTCCTCTCGCTCAAATAAATCATGGACAATGGTCTAAAGGGCCTTACAATGCTTGTTTTCATGGCCCGGGGTGCGATGATAAGCACAGATGCAATAAGGATCAAACCATGAGGGATTCAGATGGTTTTGGTCAAAGGCCCTAATAGGTTAGAGCGTGATGGTAGAAGTCTGAAGTAAATGTTGGAGGACTTCCGCATATGATCCGATGTGGGCACTAGGGAAGGTTCTGTAGGATGATGTGGATGAATATGGTGAAGGTAGATGGGACCGAGGTCTAGGTGGTCTGGAAGGAGACACAATGGTGGATTATTTAGGCCTAGATGGCTAGATAATTAGAGGTATTTTTAATGAAAGGAATGGCCCTAGGAGGGAATCAAATTGTTTGGATTTGGTTTGGTTGATAGGTCACGATGGAGGAGGGGGTATTAAGATAGAGGGGTGAGGCCTTAGGATGGAAGATGTAGATTTAGCCTTAATAGGAGGGATGCCAATTTTATTGTGAGGGAATTCAAGGGATCACTGTGGAAGGGCACCGATGTTTTTAGATTTGGATTGTTGAGGAGTGCCCTTGGTAGGGATAACAATGATTTCGACAAGCAGATCAGAAGATAAAGTTTTGGCTGATGGAGGAAGTAAATTTTGTATTATTTTTTCTAGAGAGAATGGGAATTGGTTTGGTGTGGGAATGTCTGGTTGTGTGGATGAGACATGAGGATCACCTATGGTAGATGTAAGTTGAAGTGCTTTCCAATATTAATCAAATGATATAGGTGGTATAGAAGAAGGAGATAATGGGGATGTGATCACGATAGTTGATGCGGTAGGTGTGGACAGAAGCATAGAAAGAGGAACTGGTATGGAATTTAAAGATAACACTATAGGAAAAGGCAGAAGAGATTTGGATGGGGGGACATGTTCTAATGTAGTGGATTGAGTATATTTAGGTGTGGGATCGATACTTGGAATATATGCATATATATAAATAGAAATAGGTGTTTAGATCATAGGGTTAATAGTGTCTATGTAATATGGTGTATATAGTGGATGGGATAGGGTAGGGATGGAAGAGGGATGAGTGCAAACCATGTTTATTTTGGGTGTCACAAGAGGCATATAGGTGGATTGAGGGGACATGATGGGTGTGATAACAAATGTGGATGTGGGCATGGTAGATGTTTGGATACTAGGTGCGGATGGTGGAGACGAGATATGTAGGGTAGTCATAAGAAATGAAATAGGTGGTAGAGATGTCAGAGTTGGTACAATGCTAGGTGATGTGGGCATGGGTAGAGAAATATGTTATAATGATGTCAAAATAAGTGTAGTAATATGTGTGGATGTAGAGGTAGGCGTGACTAAGGCTAATGTTGATGTGGTAAGAGTAGGACTAGTTTTAGATGAAAGAGAGGCAGTGGAGGTCAAGGAAGTAGGTAGTGCGATCATGGATATAGTGGATGCAAGAATATCCCTTGAAGGGATAGTTGGCACAATATCTAACATAGGGGTGGATGATGAAGATGGCAAGGGAGAAGACATCTAATGTATGGTGTTGATTGATAATGGGTTAAATTGATGTGATGTAAGAGGTGAAGATGAATTTGTTGGTGGGGGATTAGGAATTGGCTATCTAAAAATGTTACATGATAAAGATGGGATTGCTTGGGGGGATGTAGGAGCATAGTGAAAAGTAGGGTCATGGTAAGATGATGAGGATGGGGTAAGAATGGAAAGATCTGATATAGAAGGCTCATAAGAGATATCCTTAGGTGAGACAAATATGTCTGATGAAGGGGAGATGTCATAAGATGAAATAGGATGTGATGATCGATATCTACGGAGGAGGAAGTCATGGATGGGGTTCTTGTGAGGAATATCCATAAGTGAAGTGGGTATGGTGATGTCGGATGATCCGAGAAGAGCATGAGGTAATGATGAAAAATATGGTGGGGTAGAAGTAGCAATGGTGTAAGGTTATGGGGGTAAAACAGGGGCTATTAGTCAACGCAATCGAGTAGCAGAGGGCCTGCGGTAGAGATAATCATAAATGGGACTGGAAGAAGGTCTGGAAGCAACTAATGGTCTGGATGGGGTCATGGTGGACTATTGAAAATTGATTGAGGAAATTTTTGGTTCCATTATTAAATAGACAAGTCAAGAAAACAATTCTTTTTATGTTTTGATTAAGAATGTGAAGAAGAAAAGGGAGATGGATAAAAAAGTACCTAGAACAAATGCGATCTATGTTTGGTTTCAGGTAGCTTTTGGCTAGGGAATTTCTGAGAGAAATTTCTGTAGGGTGATCAAATCCCAATCAGTATACTAGGAAAGGGAGTGTTTTGATGTGTGATTTGATTTGTGTGGTTTAGGCTGTGTGACAAGATGTGTGATATAGAAGATTGAACTCCCTAATTAGAATATATGATAAAACAAGATGAAGAAAAGAAAGGTCTTTTAAAAGCTAAAATGAAGTGTTATTTTTGATGAGAACACAAACAAGAAGGGAAAGTACAATGCAAAAGGAAAAAATAGGGAAAAGAGGAATATATCGATAGTGCTTTTCCTATTTATCTACACTTCTGGGTGATGAAAAATCCAAACGACAAACCCAATGCAAACAAGCAATAAAGAGTAGCCTCATGCTGTAGTGTTAGTAAAAGACAAAAAGTAATAAATGTAAGAGATCACCTAAAGGGTGGTCCCACTGAGCATGATAGCAATGTTGTCTAAATTTCTTGTTTGTAATCAAATTAATGTACTAGCTACTAAAGAAATTAGCAACTCAAAAATGAAGGAGGGTTTATGTTACCTCAGATGTGATACAGGCGCTATATGGCTGACTCTTGCTGCTACAACTTGATATACCTAAAAATAAGACTGATTTTTTTATTTATTAGATAGGTAGATGTAGGGGCTTCCCGAATAAGTGGATCTAAGAAGCTTTTGAATTCCTTGGTGGATGTCAACCCCCATTTGTTAAGATAATGTGAAATAAAAATAGTAAGAGCATACAGAAACAAAAACAATACTAAATCTAAAAATGACAGAAATTAATCTAATGCTGATTATATAGCAATGAATGTAAAATAAATGTTAACTAGTCTAGGTCGACGACGACCTAGACTGTGCAGAGGTAGGTCGATGGTGACTTGGGAGGATGGATGTGAGTCTGTAGATGAAATATGTAGACTTACAAGGTCTGAGAATGATTTGGAAGCTGATCAAGGTCTGTAACTACTACAAAAGGATATGCATCAGAGAACTAGAGGTAGAGAAGTAGGATAAAGGACCAGCAAGGAGAAATTAGATAAGTTTTGGGATAGATAGGGCCCTACTTGATGGCAACCAGGGGGGATCGGTGATGACTGTAGTAGGAAAATGTAAAGCCGAGGATTATAAGATAAATACAACAAATTGTAAGCAAGATGAGATAGAGGAGAAGACTGCTAAGTGTTTTCAAAACTGATATGTTCCTATAAATTGTTAGAAACAAAGCATATATGATAGTATGATAAAGATATAGAAATAAATGCAACATTGATGAAAAGATCCCATGAATGATGATCATGGGTGATGCAAGCATGATGGAGGAATGTCCAAGAGGTGTGTGGATGTCTCCAAACTATTTATACATGAAGAAGGATGCTCAGGCTTGGAGAAATCTTGAGAATTATATGTATCTGATTTTCTGATGCCGAATAGAAGGAAAGAAGCTAGTTTTAAAGGGGTAAACAACGATTAGTTTGGGTCACCGCTGATTGTGGGGAAATTTTCCCCTCTGGGCATGATTTTTTACTTTTGATAGGATTTTGGTGTTTTTAAGGATTGGCCAAATGCTTTAAAGCATGTAGGCAAGAATAGGTTGCTTGGGGATGAATTTAAGTTAGGATGAAAGCTAGAAAAACAAGGTGAAGTGTGTGTATGATAAAAGCATCATAGTTAAAAGGTTGATTAGGGTAATGGATGAATATTAATTAATTAATTAATGGAAATGAAGATTAATGAGATGTTAAAATATTAATTAATTAATGTCACTTAATTAATTAATGAGGATTATATGGGAATTTGATTAAATTAAATATGTGCGTATGGGTGAATGAAGGCATACATACCAATTGTAGGTGTCTACAATACCAACAACCATGTAAACCTCAGTTTTCAGGCCAATAGTGGAAACAACCCCCTTATTCGTTGCAAAAACCTTGGAGAGGATGGAGGAAATGGGAAATCAATCTTCTAATTACCAAAAATCCTACCATCAACCTCCTTACCCACATGAGCAAGCCTTGGTTCCAAACCTCCAACTTGGATCTCAACCAAAAACCACACAACTACTAGCTCAACCATCACCTAACCCAAAAAATAAAGCTTCTCATCCAGCCTACACTAATGAATCAAATCAATACTCTACCTATTCAGTTGATGTTGATGATATTCACCTCCACTTCGAAAGAGTAATTCTCCCACCAAGTAAACCAACCATCATAGAGATTACAGATGAATCACATTTCTTGCAGAATGATCCACAACAAAGCTAGAAAACACTGCAAACTGATCTACCATAACAAGAATAGAGTTCAAACAAGGGCAAGATGCAAATACATGACTCCTCATTTCTAGAGAGATTACAGGAAAGAAAGACTGACCTTAAATCAGATTTAGATTCAGATTTTGTCAATTAGATGAAGGATATATGTGTTAAGATCCCTCTCATTAAAGATATTAAGGATATGCCCATCTATAACAAGCTGGTTAAGGATCTATGCATCAAAAATCCAAGAATAAAAAATAAAGATCCATCCACTATACAAGTTATTGGACAATTGGCTGATATCATGCTTGGAAATTCAGTGTTACCCAAGTACATAGAACTAGGAATTCCTTTAGTAAATGTTACTATTAATGACACTACAATAAAGAACAATCTGATTGACTTAGGGGCACAAATGAATGTCATGACCAAGTAAATCATGGATGACCTAAATTTGGAAGGACTAAGGCCAATATCTATAGTCTTGAAACTAGAAGATAGATCAACAGTAAGGCCTAAAGGAGTCATTAAGGACATTTTTGTGGTGGTAGACTCTTGGGAATAACATGTTGATTTCATTGTCTTTCAACCAAAAGAAAGTTTAGGAGGTTATCCTATTATATTAGGAAGACCACGGCTGGCCATTGTTGATGCATTCATAAGATGCAAATCTAACAACATGATTATCTAAAATGGAAATGGTACCAAGAATCTTATGCTCTATCCTCCTGTCCAGCCATTGAATGATGAAGATCAAACAATTTGGGTTGAAGAACCAAAAACTGATCAAATATTTGTATAAAATCTCATGATACTATAGAATTCTTGTATAAATGAAGACAAGGAAGAAGATATTGTTCTTTCTAATTTCTTGTAGAACAACTATGGAAGAAATGAAGAAGGTGATGACAGATTAAGATGCTTAGGATGTCCCTTGAGTGAAGTCTTACCGCAACAAAGCACCATGAGTATTCTAGGTAAGAATTTTATTCTTCACCAACTTATTCCCCATGATTGCATACTAAATTATGTTAGCAAAAATGTGTGTTCAATGATGGAAATCTCCAAGCAAGTGGAAATAACACCAGGGAGGCCACTCAACATAAGAAAAATGCTAGATAGACAACTGGAAAAAATGTCGATTTGTATTGTTTAAAAACATAAAAGAGCATTTACCTAAGACTATGGTGATATGTGTGGGATTCATCCTAGGCTCTGCACTCACAAAATTTACATCAAAGAATATTCTAAACTAATCAAACAACCTTAGAGGTGGATGAACCCAACGGTAAGAGAGATTATGAAGGATGAACTACAGAAGTTTTTGGATGCTGGATTCATATACCACATATCGGACAGTCAATGGGTATCACCTCTTATAATTATGCCAAAGGAGAATGGGAAATGGAGGATATATGTAGATTAAAAGGATCTTAATGCAACAACAAATAAAGATCACTTCCCATTGCCCTTCATTGATCAAGTGCTTGATAATTTGGCTGGTAAAAGTTACTTCTCTTTTCTTGATGGATATAGGGGCTATAATCAAATCCATATTGCACCAGAGGACTAAGAAAAAACTACCTTCATATGTCCATGGGGGACATTTACCTATTCAGTTATTCCATTTGTCTTGTCTAATGCACCTGCTACATTCCAGAGGGCAGTCTTGAGTATCTTCAGATTTGAAAAATTATTGCATGGAAGTCTATATGGATGACTTCATTATACATGGTAGTACTTTTGAAGAAGCTATGCAAAATCTAGATAAGGTTTTTAAAATATGAAAGGATCACAATTTATCCTTGAGCAATGAGAAGTGTTACATGATGATGCCAAAGGGTATTATACTGGGGCACTATCTTTCATCAGAAGGAATTAATGTTGACACAAAAAAGGTATATGTTATAGTCAACCTACCAAAACCAATGAAACAAAAGGATGTCAAAAGCTTTTTAGGCCATGCTGGTTATTATAGAAGGTTTCTTTAAGACTTCAACGAAATTATAATGTCACTTTTTTTCATTGCTAGGAAAGGATGCTGATTTTGTATGGTCTAAACACTATGAAGGTGCTTTTCAAACTTTGAAATAGATGTTGACTACTACTCCTGTGTTGAGAGGACCTGACTGGAACTTGCCTTTTCACATCCACATAAATACATCAAATCATGCTTAAGGAGTTATCCTAGGAAAAAAAGATGGAATTCTGAATTATGTTATATACTATGTTGGTAAGAACTTGCAACATGTAGAATTAAATTACACAATAACATAAAAGGAGTTCGTGGTAGTTGTATATATTATCAACAAATTCAGACACCATATCACAAGAGATATAGTGTTTATTCAAACTGATAATGCTGCAGTCAAATATATGATAAAAAACTAGTAGTAAGTAGCAAAATCATAAGGTGGTTGCTCCTCTTGTAAGAATTTGATGTTACCATAGTGGAATATCTTGAAAAGGATATTGTGGTAGAAAATTTCCTCTCCAGGATGGAGACCAAAAATGAGGATCAAGTAGTCGATGATTCTTTTCAAAATGAGAACTTATTTTCTATTTCTACAAAAACACCCTGGTATGTAGACATAACCAAATACTGGGTCTCATGTAAAACAAATCCACATTACTTATACTCAGAGAAAAAATACATAGTTTAAAAGAGTTTATATTTTTATTGGATAGTTGGATTTCTATTTCATAAGGGACAAGATCAAATAATGAAAGGTGTATAGATGATGAGGAGATATTTGATGTCCTCAGAGCCTACCACAGTGAAACTTGTGGAGGGAATTTTACTACAAAAAGAACAACAAGAAGGTGTTGATCACTTGTTATTATTGGCCAACATTACATAAGGAAGCAACATTATACACCAATAGATGTGATAAATGCCAGAGAATGGGCAAGCCAACTAGATATGATGAGATGCCATTACAACCTCAATTGGTCTCGCAGCCTTTTGACAAGTGGGGATTAGATTTCATTTGTCTAATAGACCCTCCATCTCAACAAAAGGAATACATCCTGGTATACACATATTACCTAACTAAGTGGAAAGAGGTGAAGGCATGCCCAAACTAGAAAAGTGAGAAAGTAGCCAAGTTCCTATATGGTCACATCTTCACTAGGTATGGAGTCCCAGGGGAGATTATTATAGATCAAGGTACACATTTTACGATTGGCATAATTTTTGATCTAGTTAAGGATTATGAAATCAAGCATAAGAAGTCCACACCGTACCACCCCTAGTCTAATGGCCAAGTAAAGGTTACAAAAAAATGATAGAGACCATAGTGACAAAGACCATTGCACTCCATAGGAAAGAATAGGAAGATAGAATTCTAGAAGCAATATGAGAATTCAACACAGAATGTAAGACCACAATTGGATTTACACCAATTTAACTTCTATATGTCATTATTGTTGTTTTTCTAATTGAATTTGAGCACAAATCATTGAGGACTGCACTTGTGCTGGGAAATTTTTTTATCACAAGCTTGAAAACAAAGAAGTGTCCAACTCAATGAGTTGGATGAATTGAAGAGATAGGCAGTACATAACACACAAGTGGTGTAGAAAGAAAAGATTCAAATGGCATGACCATTACATCAAGACAAAATAATTCTAGGTGTAGTCACTAAATCACACACTTTGAGTCAATATTTAGTTCTAGTCTCATATTACTGTTCATTTCATTTTTGAGTGATGAAAGTAATAATTAACCCATGTCCTTTGGCCTCTTTACTTTGATTTCTATCATCATTGTTGATCCTCTAACCATACTTTCCCAAAAAAAATTCTCATTTTACGTTATTCCTATTCCTGACTAGGATGCCCTGCTAGGACTGGGGCAACCTGATCCTCTTTGTACTTTGCTTCCATATTTTGGAAACTTTCGAGCCATATGAGCTTTTCATATTTTTAGTGGTTGACCTTTTTGGGGTTAATTACGAAATTAGAACAAGAGAACCATATAAATATAAATTTATGAGACCATAATGAGGGACCAAACACTAAGCATATACTATCACCATCTAGAGTCGCATCCATCGAAGGCACCTAAAGCTACATTTACATCCATCTAGCTCCATCACAAGGAAAACAAGGCTGGTTCATATACATCAAATTTCATAGGAGAGAATTCAACACAAAATGTAAGACCACAATTGGATTTACACCAATTTAACTTCTATATGTCATTATTGTTGTTTTTCTAATTGAATTTGAGCACAAATCATTGAGGAATGCACTTGTGCTGGGAAATTTTTTATCACAAGCTTGAAAACAAAGAAGTGTCCAACTCAATGAGTTGGATGAATTGAAGAGATAGGCAGTACATAACACACAAGTGGTGTAGAAAGAAAAGATTCAAATGGCATGACCATTACATCAAGACAAAATAATTCCAGGTGTAGTCACTAAATCACACACTTTGAGTCAATATTTAGTTCTAGTCTCATATTATTGTTCATTTCATTTTTAAGTGATGAAAGTAATAATTAACCCATGTCCTTTGGCCTCTTTACTTTGCTTTCTATCATCACTATTGATCCTCTAACCATACTTTCCCAAATTTTTTTCTCATTTTTACGTTATTCCTATTCCTGACTAGGGTGCCCTGCTAGGACTGGGGCAACCTGATCCTCTTTGTACTTTGCTTCCATATTTTAGAAACTTTCGAGCCATATGAGCTTTTCATATTTTTAGTGGTTGACCTTTTTGGGGTTAATTACAAAATTAGAACAAGAGAACCATATAAATATAAATTTATGAGACCATAATGAGGGACCAAACACTAAGCATATACTATCACCATCTAGAGTCGCATCCATCGAAGGCACCTAAAGCTACATTTACATCCATCTAGCTCCATCACAAGGAAAACAAGGCTGGTTCATATACATCAAATTTCATAGGAGAGAATTCAACACAGAATGTAAGACCACAATTGGATTTACACCAATTTAACTTCTATATGTCATTATTGTTGTTTTTCTAATTGAATTTGAGCACAAATCATTGAGGAATGCACTTGTGCTGGGAAATTTTTTATCACAAGCTTGAAAACAAAGAAGTGTCCAACTCAATGAGTTGGATGAATTGAAGAGATAGGCAGTACATAACACACAAGTGGTGTAGAAAGAAAAGATTCAAATGGCATGACCATTACATCAAGACAAAATAATTCCAGGTGTAGTCACTAAATCACACACTTTGAGTCAATATTTAGTTCTAGTCTCATATTATTGTTCATTTCATTTTTAAGTGATGAAAGTAATAATTAACCCATGTCCTTTGGCCTCTTTACTTTGCTTTCTATCATCACTATTGATCCTCTAACCATACTTTCCCAAAAAATTTCTCATTTTACGTTATTCCTATTCCTGACTAGGGTGCCCTGCTAGGACTGGGGCAACCTGATCCTCTTTGTACTTTGCTTCCATATTTTAGAAACTTTCGAGCCATATGAGCTTTTCATATTTTTAGTGGTTGACCTTTTTGGGGTTAATTACAAAATTAGAACAAGAGAACCATATAAATATAAATTTATGAGACCATAATGAGGGACCAAACACTAAGCATATACTATCACCATCTAGAGTCGCATCCATCGAAGGCACCTAAAGCTACATTTACATCCATCTAGCTCCATCACAAGGAAAACAAGGCTGGTTCATATACATCAAATTTCATAGGAGGGGAGTCTATTGTTTCCATTCATACATTTACTATATTCTACATCTAGTTATTTTCTCACTACTTCATAAAGTGCGACTGACACAAGAGTAACCTAAGGCACGATTTATAAACACACACCTAGAACTACATGGGGTCTGAGATGTAGTGTAGTGATTAGTTAGTGAGTCCACCATTGTGGCCACTGAGGACAGTCTGACCCCTTCATATGAATATTTATTTTTTAGGGTTTTGATGCTTTGTCTAAGGTTTCACATATGCTTTCTTCAACTCTGATTTACATCGACATCTAATGTAATTTAACAACATTCATGCGACAGGTAGCGAAGGCAAGAGGTCACTTAGCAACACCTCATAGGAGGCTTTTAAGCAACTTTTGTAGACCAGGGCACCCAAATCTTATACCAGGGTGCCCACAAGTGCCCCTGCCCCTTTCTAGGTACCCTAGTCTAGTCAGAGAGCACAAATCTATACTTTCTCAGGATTATGTGTGGTCATTTACTCTTCCTATTCTCCCAGTTCAAAATCTGACACAATCAAACACGTTTTTTGAATCAGCTAAGGCCTTCTTAACTCTCTCTTGCACATTAGGGTTTCAAATTTCCATTTACTTAGTTGCTTGGGTCATTTCCTTTATTTATTTAGTTTTTATTTACTACTTTTCATAACATCAAATTAGGCTAGGATTTCCCATTTTAGTTTAATACTTTTGGTGAACCCGTACTTGATCTTCACACTCTTAGGGTCCTCATTCTTTTCTTATCATTCTAAAGAATAATCATCATGAGTATCTCAATTAATGATTATTAGCTTGAACATCTTGATGTAAGGCATATAGTCCAACATCTTCTTACTACGACTCACATTTGTACTAATATGCATCATGAATCAATCTATTGAACTTTTGTAGATTCCTTTTTACAACACATAACATTAAAATCTAAAATTATTGCTGATCTTAACACTTTTGACAATGATCCACCATTGCATATCATGATTCACATCAATAATATGGGTTCTAAGCATACTCTAATTGATAAATTATTTGAACTTAATATTTTTCCTATGTCATTCCTTGAAAAGCTAGGTCTTTCTGCTCATGATGTTAGTCCATCATCTCTCTTAATTTGTGCATATGATGGTTAAGTTAACCCATGCATAGGTCACATTGTTCATCCTATCTCTGTAGGGCCAATAAATATCAACCTAGTCTTATTTATTATTGACTTTCCGGTCCCATATAACTGTTTGCTTGGTAGGCCATGTCTCCATGCCAGACAGGTTGTTGCCTCTACTGTACATCATTGTGTCAAATTCATACATGAAGGTGTTGAATATGTTGTACTTCATGACCTTGATGCTTACAAATATTGTGACTGAGATCCTAATACTACTCTTCTTATTCCACACACTGATAGTACAGATGATCCTCAATTAATGGATGAACTACCTCATTTTCCACCACTTGAGGGTGCTATTTGTGTCATTGATGTGGTTCCTTCCACTCCACCACTTCCCCCTACTACTACTACTTCTATGGTAATTTATCATGGGTATCTCTCTACATTAGATGTGTCTTTAGATCCTCCACCTTCTGACATGCCATCTTCATCACTACGACCTCGCTTCATATGCAAAATTTTCATGAATGATTCATATTGGGAACATATTCTATTTAACCCTACTTGGGATAGCACTCTTTTTTCACATGATGGCTTGGCTAGAATTGGATTCAATTTTGAAGATATTTATCCTCCGACGCTTAATCCTCATTTGTATTATGGATTCATCATTATTATTGGAACTTATGGTCTACATGTATTCCATCTCATAGTATATCTCCCACATCTACCTCCTTCTACTCCGCTCATAGTAGGACAATCTTGGATTACATATATAGGAAGCACATTAGACCACGATCATACGGATATATCATTTCCCATGCCTATTAGCCATGTGTTCATTTGCAACAGTTATTTTCTTGGCTATACACATAATCTCACTCGCTGGTATGCGCATGGGTTTCCCTTACCACCCTTCACCGATGAGGAATATGCTATGGGAATGTATTATTTATTCCTTAATGTCTCCTTACAAAACCAACCTGACACTATAGCTTATCATGTTTTTGATGCAAAATTTAATGAATTTGACCCTGAAAGTGACGATATCTTAGATGCCATTACATGATTGATTATTCATTTTCCACACTTTGGGGGTATATCATTCACACAACCCCCCATCCTAGCATCAACACACGTCTCATACTTACATTTCCATATATCCAAATTATAACATTCGTATAGTCATCTACATTACATACATCATCATTACCCTATGACACACTCTTGTGATTTGGTTCACACTTGATTGTAGAGGGAATTTCCTACATATGAACCCCACACATTACACAATAGTCAATACACGCTAGGCAACACATATCATCAAACATCATCTAAATCTTATACACTATATCATAGGATATAGAAATTGCACATTCTCATACATTTTTCACTTCATATTGTACATCTTATTCTACACATAGCATACATGTTCTACACATGAATCATTCACTACATCATAACTATCACATGTGGTGCACATCCTACACATTGTATTACATTATACATCATTTACATCACATATTACACATATTAGAGCATGGAAACATCATACATTACATCCTATTCTATCAGGTACATTACACATTCTGCATATTCACCTCTACGCACTGCACTCACTACCTGATGATGCAATCTAGTCTCATGGTCCATACTAGACAATTGAGCTTATACATCATAAATGGAGCACGCTATAATCATAAATTAATCATGCACTCTTCTTTGTCTCATGTGACATTCCTAGGATTTGTGATATACACCTTAGGCTATATGATCACTTCTTCTAACATCATCTCATGATAGACTACACCATCACCTTTGCTTACATTGTTTAGTGGTTTATGATTTAGGCTAAATCACCACCTCCTTTTTGATCATCTTGTCATGATATAAACTTAAGCTATAGAGTCATGCACACTTCATCTCTATGTTACATCGCATCACTACACACTCATCACAGTGCGCTACACATAACACATAATTTGACCATTTCCCGATGATGCACTCTCATTTTTGGGTCATTATTGATTGCTAAGGGGGAATAATAAATGAACCTCACTGTATACAACTCCATTCACTCGAGGGGCACATGGCTCCTATCATCCACTTTGCATTCCATTCCATCCATCCATAACATACTGCATTTTATGGTTGCATTTACTCTTTCTTGCACTTGTCTTTACATGTTCACTTTACTACACATGTTAGATAAATATCTTATATGTCATTATGTTTACCATACACACATGTGCATTCACGTCCTTTTCTAGTTGTGATCATAGATACAAATCTTATACATGTAGTACTGATGCTTAATACATTAACTACTGGGGGCATCCAAATTCATACATCACAGATGTTTGTTGGTCCCCTAAAAATATTGGCTAAGTACAAGAAGGCACATGGGTAAAAAAGGCCTATTTGAAGAATGGTACACAAGGTGAAAGCACATCGGACATGGTTTTTAGGAGGGTTTAGTAGAACCAGTGGCATGTGCATGCAGGTAGAGAAAAGGTTTTGGGATTTAGCCATATTTGGCATATTAGGTAGAAAACGAGGAAAGCATGACCTGACTATGCATGCGGAGTGGATAAGGTACCAGCCTGGAAACTTGGTACCCACGAAAGGAATATACCTCATGATAGAAGATTCTAGAAGGTCATCATGGAAAAGAAAGGAGAGCTCGAATCTGAAGGATCATGCTCCCATGGAGGACTACTTGGACACTTGGAAACCGATCTACAACTTCAGAAAGGCATGGCGGTGCTTACTAAGGCTATATATATAAGTGCCCGGTAGAAGAAAGAGATATATTTACCAAGAATAGAATGGAAAGAGGTGAAGCTATGCAGAAATACTGTGAGAGTTTAATGGGTTGGGTTTAGAGGATCTGTAGGAGTATGATGTATCAAGGGGATGGGTCTGAATATTTTACTTTGTACTATACGGGGCTTAAGTCCATTTCTGATGCATGACATTGGCTTGCACTATTATCTGGATTTGTGATAGCCTCAATGAATGCAATGTGATTACCAAACATATTTAATATCGATACATGTGGTTCTAGTTTTTACTTATATATGTATGGGACAGTTTGATTTTTATGTCATACGAGTGGGTGTAAACCCTGTGTAATTCCTTTCTGTTATGATTCATATCTATGTTATGTAATGCTTTTCTTATCTGAATGAATACATTGGTCTAGAAGCCAATTTTGAGCTCTAAGATAAATGTATGATTCATTCCATTCTCTTCACTTAAGTTTCTATCATAAATAATGCATTCTCGCACAACTCACATAAAGGAGGGGCCCGACACTCGTGCGTGCCTCGGGTGAGTGCCCATCACCCAATGGGTGATAGGCTGATGCACATGGGATTTCATTATTCTTTGAAAGGGCATAAAAATGACTACATCTTGGTTCCATTTCCAGGACCTCTTTTTAAAGTTTTGAGAAATAGCATGCATCTTTGTCCTTGTGATGTGTAATGATAGAGTGCCCAACTTTAAAAAGTGTTGAAACATGGTTTAAGAGAATAGAGGATGAGTTTTATCAAATATTCAACATTGGACCCGAGTTTGATACATGTGGATGGGTAGAAGAGAACCTATACCATGAGCTATATGAGACATTATTTTACTGCTTCCTAGTAGAGCTATATGAATGGATTTCAACATACGCATCTAGATCAAGCTGGTACTATAGATCACATGTGTAGACCAAGATGACTATCAAAGGTTACATGATATAGATCTGACTTGGATGCATGCTGTTGATCACTGGTGGAAGGGAGTGTTAGCCAGTTACACTTTAGAATACACCATTTTGACATATTCTTTCCCAGAAGTTGTTGAGTTTGAGTTTCTAAGGGAGCCTCAAGGATCATTCTTGCGTGTTATTCCATTGGCTATGGAGATCTTGGTCATTACTTTAAGTTTAGAAGCATTTCCCATGGTCAGCTAAAGCTTCTCTGAGTGCTGGGAGAGGAATCTAGGGTGGAGGAAGATGGTAGACATATCAAATAAAAAGGAAAGGGAGGAGAGATGACTCAAGTATAACAAAGCTTGTGAAAGGGAGATGACTAGACAATGTGAGGTTCTAAGTGTTATGGATCTATGGAGGCAGACCTTGTAAGAGGGTGTTGAAATTCATGCATAGGACGTGGATCTTGAGTAGTCTATGCTACCACATCTTGGAAAGTGTGTGAGAGAGGATCCTTCAGCTTCTAATGAGAGTTCACATCGAGAAAGAAGTGTCATCGACGTGCATCTGAACCCACCTGACAACCAAACCCTAGTGCTTCGTTTTCCAAATCAAGGGAGAAGTATTTATAACCCAGTTGGTATTGGTGGGAGTGACCGATCGATGCCCAAGAGATATACTTTTTCATTTGGAATATCTATGGATGCACATACCATTCTAGTATTTGGAGGAATTTTCGGGCAAGGTGCAAGTACACAAAGTTTTGGCAATGCATCTAGGAGTGGTGTGGGATACACTTCTAGCAGTGGAGAAATCTTGTAGACCATTGGCATGTAGTTTAGTGGAACATTGGGGACACTAGGCTTGACCACTTTAGGCCCATTTCCAGGTACGGGAGGATCTGGAGGTGGAAATAGTGGATTTGGAGGCATAGAACCGAGTGGATCTAGTGGATCTGGTGGAGGAGGAAACACCAGAGGGAACCAAGGATTTAGATCAAGAGGACAAGGACCTCTACCACCTCCCCAAGTGTTTTTTGAGATGTCTTTGTACCTACCATACTATAGGGGTATTAAAGATGTTGTAGAGCATGTGCACAAATGTGAGTTGCTATGGCATGCGAAGGGGATCACTACCCCAGAGTAGAAGGTAAGTTATTTTGTAACAATATTGCAAGGGCGTGCGCATACCTAGTATAGGAAGTACGAACCCCATCAAAAAGTGGTAGAATACACTGCATTGAAGAATGCCTTCCTAACAGAGTTCTATAGACTGGAGTTCGAGAAGAAGAGCATCAACACTTTGAAGGAGATCCAACAGGGGATGGCAAAGAGTGTGTGGGAGTATGATACATGGTTTAAAACTCTCCTATAAAAAATGTCATATGACATTCAACCTTCACAACATGGTCAATGGTTTATTGGAGGGTTGATCAATCCATTTATGAGGACATGATCACATAAAACATTCACTGACCCGCGCGAGGCTTTATAGGCTGCCTTATGCCTTGAAGTAGTTGGAAGCATTGATACTGGTGTGATAATTTTTTTGGGGGCTCAAATCACTACAATGGCCAAGAAGTTGTAGATGTTATCTGCAAACTCAACACATGAGACTCGTAGTGGTATTTGGTGCGTAGATTGTGAAGTAGAGGGGCATGCCAAGGATAGTTTCCCCCAAAAGTCAGTACGTGCCATAGAATTAGATTGTGAAATTTTTCATGGGGACCATGATGTGAGTAGATGTCCCTTGTTACAGTGCGTAACCCATAAGAATGTTTCTTGATATTGCAAGATGTGTACCTTTACGACCCATGATAGTAAGGATTACACACTGATTGATCAAATCCATGATGTTATTGATCTGGGTGTACGCCCGACTAGTCTTACAAGCAATTCAAAAGATGATGACTGTCATTATGAAGGGTGCATGCAGATGGAGGGGCATGCATGGAAGAGGTTTTTGCTGAGAGTTTTCATGGTTGCAGTAACCATGGCATGGAGGATGAAGTGAGTTCCCATGAGGAACATGTTATAATTGTGGATCTACAGAACATTATAAATGCGAGTGTCTAGATTTATTGCAGTTCTCATGGTGCATGGGAAGAAGCATAAGTATGAGGAGTGTCCTTGATTTGTTTCGAGCACATAATCCAACAACACCGGAAGGACAAGGGCACTGGGATGGCGAGTATAAATAATTTTGACACATAGTGGATGCCTAGAGTGGCGCGTCAGTCAGGGTTAGAACCTGTTTTGGTAACAACACGAGTAGAGGCTGTACGTGCGCCAAGAAGGGTACCAAAGTAAAGGACTCTAGTCTCAAGAGAAGAAGTGGTGCACGATGAAGTATTTGGACCCTGCCTACATCAGAGGGAAGTATATTAAGAGATAATGGATGTTATTTAGAGTTTGCAGGGAGAAATCAAGTGTCTAAAGGAGTAGTCCAAGTAGCAAGAGCAAAGGAGGAATGTTGAGGCTCCATAGAAGGACTTGGATGAGGCCAAGGAAGTGTGAAAAATGTTAAGGCAAGAGAATATCATTCCCTTGCTAGGAGAATGGCTACGGGAGAAGGTACCACGTGCTGGAGTAGAGCGTGAAAGGCTAGGTGCTGCATGCAAACCTACCTCCTCACATAGCCTTGACTATGACAAAGAGATCACACTAAATGTAGTTGTGGATGGTTGGTTGTTGAGAAACATATTGATTGACATGGGAGTAGAAGTCAATGTCCTTACATTAGATACCTAACATAAAATGGGAAGACCTGCATTATAGCCATCTTCGAATGTGCTGTATATGGAAAATAAAAACTAAGGCAATGCCTAATGGAGTATTGAAGGATGCAGTGATCACCATTCAAGGGGATAAGTTTACTGGAGACTTTGAAGTCTTGGTGCTTGCTGAGGCAGAAAATTTTCCAACATTGCTTGGGCACCCATGGTGCTATAAGAACAATGCTGACCTGACGGTTTAATAAAGGATATACCTGTTTCAAGAATAAGGAGGAACGGGTCATCATCCCTTTGACAGATGGGAAGTTCAATTCCCTATACATTGAGCCTTTGGGAGAAGAGGCCCTTGATAGAATTTATGTGCGCTTCGTCAGAGACCCTGAAGATAATTCACCCTACACGAAGGGAGTTATCCAATTTGAGGAGATGCTCATTCTGTGAGTGATACAACAAGCATCACGTGTGTGACAATTGGGTGCACGGGACTTATGAGTTAATTAGGTGACAATTGAGGGGGTTTGTAACAAGAGTGACCAAGGTGCACTTAGTCAAGTGCCTAGGAGGAAAGAAGTTACCATGTTACTCTGGAGGGGCATACCCTGAAATTTTATTACGGGACATGGAAGCTTAATGGAGGAGTGAGGATGAAAGAAGGGGGATGTTGAACTATGTCCTACTTGGGACTGTAACATAGTGGTAGGCTACACACCGCCAAAGTCTCTTAGAATGACGCAAAGTTAGGATTGCCTTCTCTATCAGATTCTCTAGAAGCAACGCACCCACAATCATATAAGACTATCATGGTAAAGAGACCGCTTCATTTCATATCCAAACATGTGAGAAGGCTTGGATAGGAGGCACAAAGGCCTTACCACCATCATTATGGGTGCATAAGCTATATTCCACACTAAAAAGTTGTGTGCATGCGTGGTATATCCACTTAGAAACACGCCGCCAGACGGGAAATTGGCAAGAGCTAATAACTGATTGCATCCAAGCTTTTGAATATCAGAGCACAAAGCCATCAGTGGATAAGGCATTGCAAGTGATCAAGTGCCTTACGATGGGGGATAGTGCCATGGTAGAAGACATACTACTAGATTTGCTAGGTAAGCCTAGTTTAGAGACATGCTTCGACGAGGATGAGTCAAAGGAGATGCAGTTTGAGCACGCATGCCTAGAGAAGGAAAAAAGAAATATGGTTTATGTCATAGATGAGGAGGAAATGAAAATTCTAGATGTTAACCACCCTAAAGGTACACACGATGTTATAGATAGCACTGATGAAAGGATGTGTGCCTACCATGAGCCCCTAAAAATGAAGAAGGTTAACATTGGGTCAGAAGCAAGCTCTCAATGGAGACTATTGGTCAGAGAAGGAGGTCTCAAAGATCATTGATCTATTGCATGAGTTCCAGGATTTATTCCCTCACGGGTATCATGAACTTAAATGCATTCACAATTCCTTGGGGGAGATGAAGATCAAGTTGAAGGAAGGTGCACACCCAATCCAAAAGAGGCCATATCAGATGAACCCAAATTTGCTCATACAAGTCAAGGAGGAGATAGACGAAATGATAGCATCAGGTATCATTGAGGCTGTTGAAGAGTCAGAATGGATAAGCCCAATGGTCATCAACATCAAGAAGGATGGGAGGATCAGGATCTGTGTTGACTACAAAGACCTGAATGCAGTATGTGTTTTTGATCCCTTCCTAACCCCGTTTATTGAAGAAATCTTAGAGGGAGTGGCTAGGCGTGAAGTCTACTCTTTCACATATGGGTTCTCAGGGTACCACCAAGTCAGGATTGCAAAGGAAGACCAAAGAAAGACAACTTTCAACACTGAATGGGGAAGTTTTTGCCTACATGGTTATGCCTTTTAGATTAAAAAGTGCCCCTGTTGTGTTCTCGCGCATTGTGGTACAAGCATTTCAAGATTTCATCCATAAGTTTCTTCAAGTTTACTTGGATGATTGGACTGTGTATGGATTGGTGAAAGACCATTGTGACAACTTAAGGCTAATGTTTGAGAGATGTCAGTAATTGAGGATACCCCTTAACATTAAGAATTGTGTCTTTGCTACTCCATTTGGAACCTTATTAGGACACGTTATATGCAAAGAAGGTTTGCTAGTAGATCCCACTAAAGTTGTAGTTATTATAGGATTAGGGGAGCCTACTAGTCAAAGCGGAGTGCGCGGATTCCTTAGGCATACGTGTTATTACAGGAAGTTTATCAAGGGATATGCCAAGATCATAGCGCCCCTAGAGGAATTACTTAGACACAAGAGTACCTTTCTTTGGGGAGAGGCACAACAAAAGACATTTGACACCTTGTAGGATAGGCTTGTCATGATGCCCATACTATGTTTTCCTTCTTGGGATAAGCTTTTCCATGTGCATGTCGATGCCTTAGGAACAATTATGGGAGTAGTAATAGCACAACCTAGAGAGGGAATTGTTGATTATCCCTTGTGCTTTGCAAGTAGAAAGTTTGACACCAACGGAGCAAAATTACACCACTACCGAGCGTAAAGCACTATCCATGATCTATGCACTACACAAGTTTAGGTAGTATCTGTTGGTAACACCATTTATATTCTACACGGACCACATGGCATTGTAGTACTTGGTCAACAAAACCTGTTCTGAAAGGGCACATATGTTGTTGGGTCCTTCTATTTAGGATTTTGATTTCACCGTAGTGGTGAAGCCAGGGAAGAGCAATTCAGGGCCTGACCATTTTATCAAGGATTGACTCAGGAGAAGATGCGTAAAATATTGAGGATACCATGCTAGATGCACAACTATTTAGGTTGTGGTACACACCCTTCAGACTTGGAAGATATTGTCAAAGTGTTCTTAAAAATAGGTGTGGCACTGAAAGGGATGAAGGCCCTATAAAGAAAGCAGTTAGCAATACACACCGCACCCTATATGCTTATTAGTGGAGACTTGTATAAGTTAGGTCATGACGAGGTTCTACGCACAGATGTGTGTTGGAGCATGAGCGTATAGCTATTATGGAAGAAGCTCATGGTGAGATTGTAGGAGGAAACTATGCAAGAAACGCTATCGCACGTAGAAGATTTTATTAGCAGAGCTTTGGTGGGAAACCATCTGCAAATATTGTATCAAGTTTTGCAAGGCTTGTGACCATTTCCAGTGCCTTGGGAAACTTGGAAAGAGAGATGAAATGCCTTTGCAACAAATAGCCAGTGTTGAACTGTTTGAGAAATTGGCAATCAATTTTGTAGGACCAATTGCGCTAGCCACACGAAGGACTGGTTTGTGGTATCATCACTTACACTGATTACTTGATACGGTGGGCAGAGGCAAGGCCTACAAAGGATTACACCATGGCGACAACTGCTAGATTCTTATGGGAAAACATAATCAACATGTATGATTTCCCTTTAAGTTTAACACGTGATAGGGGTACACACTTTCTCAATGAAATAGTCAGAATTCTTTTGGCAAAATTTATGGTGGCCCATCATAAGACTTCCCCATATCACCCTCAAGTAAATGGAACTACTGAGGCATTTAACAAAATACTAAGTCACACGTTAACTAAGATATGTGATGTTGGAAGACAAGATTGGGATGATAAGGTATCAACCGTTCTATGGGCATTTAAGACAACCTACAAAAGTTTGAACAAGGCCACACCGTTTCAATTGGTGTTTGGTGTGGAGGCTATTTTACTAGTAGAATTCATGTTACCTTCACTATGTACAGTGCATGTAGGAGGGTTAGCTGATGAGCAAGCGATGGAAGAAAGAATTGATAAGTTGATGCAGTTAGATGAGAGGCGATCACTTGCTAGATGGAGTCAGAAGATAGAAAAAGTAAGACAAAAGTCATGGCATGATCTTCATATCAAGAACAAGAAGTTTGAGGTTGGGAAGTTGGTGTTGTTATATGATTCCAAGTATCTGCACCATTCTGGGAAGTTGAAATTCCATTGCTTGGGACCTTGAATGATCTCATACATTCTTGATTTGGGAGCTTACCAGTTATAAGCGTTGGATGAGACAAGGTTACCAGGTCACTTAAATGGAAGTAGGCTGAAGCCATACTATAAATAAGTCTTCTTGGTGTGTGTAATAAGAAAATATTTCCAATTAGTTTAGAATTTACCCCTATGAAATTTTTGTTCTTGTGTTTCCCTTCCTCATCATTTGTTTTGTTGTTTGTTTTGTGCCTTGGGTGCTGGTAACCACATTAATTTTTGAAGGTTGTGCATGCACAGAGGACCACACATCTTTTTTAGTGTGTGGTGGAGTGATGTGAAATATAGGCCCGTAGTACAAGTTGAACTGGCAGTAGAAGTTACGGTGAATGGCCTGGTTGATGGATACAAAGTGTGTAAGGGTAACAAGCACATAGAAGAGAAGGTGGATGAGATAGGTTGGTGTTAGGATAATACTTCAGAGAAACCATATATAGAGGAGGAAGAAGCGTAGGAAGAACACGAGGTAGGCGAGAGAAAAAATAAGGTGAAGGACATAAGAAGTGCCTTCAGCACTGTTGACACGTGCGTAAGAGTCTTTTATCAAGATGGATTGTTTGTGTGCTAGAAGGTTGTAGAATTTTTTGTGTAAGATTAGGTGCGTAAGTAAGGGCACTTAAAGTTGGCTTGGTGGAAAAATCTACATTTAATGTTAAAGTATAGTGGTAGGTATACTAGCATTTAATGCTGGAAAGAAGGACAAACTATAAGTAAGAGGTTAAAAACTTCATTATTTTACCTTGCGATTACGAAGTGAAGGAAGCTCTCATGAACTAGGGCATCTAGAAGTGATTTTTGCAAAGAAGAACTAGAAAAATATAAGAGTACGTGACTATAATAGATCCGCAAACTAGTAGGAAAGGAGTACACGGGTGTAGAGGAAATTGTTGAGAAGCACCATCTTGTGGAGGAATTGTTCCAGTTAGGGTTTGGTGGCTAGGGCATGGAGTTAGAAGGGTTTCTTCGCAAGATTAAACTTTGAAATTTGACAGAGTGATAGAGAAGAGCAAGGAGAATATGTTTGAAGTGTTAACCTAACAAGAAGAATGACACCAAAGAAAGCAACCATCTCACCTAAAAATCAGAAGGGAAAGGGAAAGGGGAAACAAATGGCTGTTGTCGTAAGCAAAAATGAAGAGTGGTACGTGGAGATGCATTACTTGGATGGGGTATTTATACGAAAATAATGGGAGTCTCATTTGCGGAAAATGAATTTGAGTGACTATAATCATTGCACCAGCACAAAAGAGAAAGAAATGGCCTTGGAGTTGGTTTGCCCAACAAACAAGAGGACACCGGAGGGCATACCCATATACAGTGATGAAGTAAAATTTAAATTGGAGAATGTAGGGTTATTGCAACTTTAGGAATTACCCTACTTTGGAAAACTTGAGTGCCTCTATCAGTGGCTGATGTCGTGTGTTCACAAAGACCATTTTTATTTCACAGGGCACAAGATGCGCATAACTCTCCAGTTGATTTCCAAGTTCATAGACCTTATTTGTGAGGGGGATAACATTGATGATGACCTAAGTGACAATGAGACCATCAAGGAAACAATAGCCGTATATGAATACAAGAAAGGATCGTGATACTTTGACTTCACAAAGATTCCAGATTCCATATTGAGGATGGCTACACACTTGGTAACCAAGCTTAATGATCAAGAAAGATGGACTCAAATGAACAAGGCTTGGCTGAATGTATACTAGAAAATATTTGAGGGGACCATCTACAAATTTTATGCCTTCATCGCGGATGAAATCATTAGTAGCGCGCAGGAGGGCGAGAAGATAATATGTGGCAATGTCCTCCTAACAATTTTTTTCTCAGAGATCAGAGTGTCTGATGGGCTGGAAAGGTATGTTTGGGAGTACCCAGAAGAAGAACCATTTCCTGCAAAGAGGTTCGTGAAGTATAATTGTGAGACCATGATGGCCACTCACACAGCGTATTCAGAAAATTGCTACAAGAAAATGAGGGATGCGTTCGGGGTAGAGTGGAGAATTCCGGAGAAACTACCAACGCTCTTGGATGAAGAAGTAGAGTTTGCAGTGTACCAGCACTTCTGCATTGGTAGATTTAAATTGATAGATGAAACAATGAGTCCCTAGTGTAAACTTCCCTTCTCTTTCACCATGCAATACTTCCAAGTGAGGGTGAACAGGTTCAAAGAGGCCAAGAGACTAAGGTTCAGCCTTAGTGAGTTGGATCAAGACCACAGAGAGTTATGCAGGAAGCTCCTCTACCCAAAAAAGAATTCATAAATAGAAAAGTATGTATCCCATGAGGTCCAGATGATGAAGCCACTGACTTTACCAATTGTAGGAAGGACCACAATGCCAGTGTATTCACGCATCAAGCTGAAATTTGAAAAGGTCATATACTTGGAAAACTATGTATCCATCCCTGAAGACCCTACATGAAGGAGGAATCTCGCGCCAAAGAAGAGGGAAAGAGAAGAGGTGTAGAAAACACCAAGTATTTAGAATACACAAGTGGTAAGCGTGCTGGAGAAAATTGCTAAGCCTAGTACTTATGAGTGGAGAAAGAAGTCCCCAGTGAAAGAAAAGAATCCAGAAGAAGAAGTGCCGAAGCACGAAGAACCCATCACTCAAGAGAAGTCACCATAGGAGGAGGAAGAGAAAGTAGAATCTCATGTCAGGAGGAAGCAAAAGGTAATAGATAAGAATGAATCGAAGGATACAGAGAGCTTGGAGGCCTATAGAGGTGAAAGAGATGATGATGATGATGATGAAAAACTTGAGGTAGTTCAAGACCCTCTCGTGTTTGAAGTACATGACTCAGAGGAGGAAGAATTAAATGAATACATATTTTTCAGGAGAAAGAATGAAAAGGAAGAGGAGGATGTTCAAGATAGAGGGGTAAGTAAAGAAGTTAAAAAAGAAAAAAGGACCCCAATCCTCACAAAGGAAAAAGTAGATGAGGCCGTGAAGAAAGAAGTAGCAAAAATCATCAAGGACCTAGTAGAGCAAGAAATGGAATGCAACGCAGATTTGGTGATGAAGGAAGCTAAGGAGGAGAGCATAGAAAAAGGATATGACAACATGAGAGGAGATCCCAGTTTGGCTGTTATATTTCCAAAGGTCACGTGCATGAGGAGAAAGAACATAAAAGCATCACAGGTTCAGGGGATGGGCTACTTTGATGATCCAAACAAAGTGTTGCGCGTGTGCTTTCATTTCACCATACCAACGGTGAAACTCTTGGCTATGGCATCATTTGATGAGGAAGGTGCATTCCCTCACATGATGAAAATTTCTTCTTGGGAATTTGACTCCCACATCGATGAGCTAGAGTTTGAAGTAAGCCAAGGGGAAATAATGAACATACCAGAGTCAAAAGGAGTTAATCCCTTGGTAAACATTCAATGGCTATCAGATGAACAAATTTGCAATGGGTTGAACAAGGTTTTGGTTGAAGTTGAAGCCAGACTCTTCAGGAGGAACAACAAGGTGAAGTTCCTAGAGCCAATACTAGAGAAAAAGTACGAAGAGCTCAAGGAAAGAACCAAGGACTTAAAGCAGGAGGAACTAATCAGCTCTCAACTAAGGCATGAGTTAAAAGAGGAGAAGGAAAGGGTGCGTGTGGTTTACAAGAAAGTAGAAATGATCACAAATGCCATTGTCTTAAAGCATCCAAACCTAATGCCACCAATGCAGAAGTATGGATCCACCCTAGAATTCCTAGAGGACTTGATCCGTGTCCTCGCAATGGAAAGGTGACCTTTGGATTTGGAATATATAGAAGAGATATCGACGCACAAAGAGGAGGAAAAGATGAAGGTTGTGACAATTGTTTCTTAGTACAATAAAGCCCTCACTGATGTGAAAGTTACTGCCCAAGTCCCTGAGGCTGCCTATGACAACTACGCCAATAGAGATAGAGTGGTGAGCATTATTTTTGCCATTCATGAATTGGAGATCAAGGATTTCTAAGAGAAGAAAAAGGGGAATAGCAAGGAACATGAAATAATTCTAGCTAATATTGAGAAGAAATCAGAGGATATTGAGACCCTGTGAGGCTCAATCAAGAACCAGCTGAAGGAGTTGTATCCCCAGATCACTTGAAGGATGGACGGACTCAAGGATTTGGGAAAAAAATTAGAGGGGATCGTGGAAATGATGAATGCCAAGGAGAAGGGCTAGGATTTGAAGAGGTGAGCACTCTAGTCGATGACCTTTGTCAATAGGCACATAATGAAGTCACTTCCTGGAATAAGTTAGAGGTAGAATTGAATAAAGATTTCCCTCTCCACTTGCAGAAGTAATCATAGTTTCCCCATTCTTTCATTCTTCCCCAAAATTCTTCATTCCTTTATTCTTTCTCAAAACTATTCAAGAATAGTCATTCTTTATTCATTGAAAACATGTTCTTGAGGATGGAGAACAAGCGTAGTGTGGGGTGATGTTGGGCCCCTAAAATATTAGCTAAGTACAAGAAGGCGTGTGGGCATGCAAGGCCTATTTGAAGAAGGGTGTACAAGGAAAAAACACATCGGTTAGGGTTTTTAGGAGGGGTTAGTAGAGCCAATGGCACATGCACGTAGGCATAGAAAAGGTTTTGGGACTTATCCATATTTGGCATATCGGGTAGAACACAAGGAAAACATGACCCGACTGTGCATGTGGAATGGATAAGGTGCTAGCCTAGCAACTTGGTGCCCACGAAAGGAATATACCTCGTGATAGAAGATTCCAGATGGTCATCATGGCGAAGAATGGAGAGCTCGAATATGAAGGTACATGCTCCCATGGAGGACCACTTGGACTTTTGCAACCAATCTAAAACTTCAAAAATACATGACAATGCTTGCTAAGGCTATATATACAAGCGCTTGGTAGAAGAAAGAGATAGATTTACCAAGAAGAGAATGGAAAGAGGAAAAGCTATGAAAAAATACTGTGAGAGTTCTATAGGTTGGGTTTAGAGGATATGTAGGAGTATGATGTATGAAGGGGATGTGTATGAATATTTTTCTTTGTACTATGGGGGGCTTAAGTCTAGTTCTGATGCATGAAATTGGTCTGCACCATTATCTAGATCTGTGATAGCCTCAATGAATGTAATGTGATTACCAAACATATTTAATATGGATACATGTGGTTCTAGTTTTTACTTATATATGTATGGATCGGTTTGATGTATATGTCATATGATTGGGTGTAATACCTTGTGCACTTCCTTTTTTTTATGATTCAGATCTATGTTATGTAATGGTTTTCTTATCTGAATGAATACATTGGTCTAGAAGCCCATTCTGAGATCTAAGATAAATGTATGGTTCATTCCATTCTCTTCACTTAAGTTTCTATCATAAATAATGCATTCTAACACAACTCACATAAAGGAGGGGCTCAACACCAGTGCGTGCCTTTGGTGAGCACCCAATGCCTACTGGGTGATAGGCCGATGCACATGGAATTCCCTTGTTCTTTGAAAGGGCATAAAAATGACTACAATGCTATTGTTTCATTTTGTACTTAGAACTTTCCATTATCATGTTATATATGCGTCGACATACTTGATATTTTTTCTAACATGCTAATGGGTGATTCATGTGCAACATTTGTTATGCAGGGATATTTTCTTCCATACTTGTTTGTTTGTTTGCAATTTACTTGTTATTGTTTGCAGGCCTTGCCCTTTGTTGTGTGTACACACTTGCTTGTTTATGACCATGACGACCTTGAGTGTCTTGCGACACCATGAGTGGTGGCACATGTTTGTAACCCTCTTTGTGTAGTCTATGATTTTCTGTTAGAGTGTTTACACTATCTGCTCGTGTTTTATCTTATACATTGTTTGTTTGTCTTATACTTGTTTTCTACATGCATGCTTGTTCATAATAACACTTGTTTTCTAGCCACTTGTTTTCTTGTGCCTTGGTATTTACTAAGTACATTCCCTTCCCCTTACAGGGAACAATTTTAGTTTACATGGTCATTCCTCTTTTAGGGCCATATTATCCTATCTGTGATGTCGCATGCATCCCCAAAAAAGGGAGAAATAATTTGGGGTTTTACACATGGTACCGATACAGTTTAGTCTAAAGTATAATCTATAGTCATCATCCATGACACAGTTAAGTTTAAAATGAGTGGGTTCAGACCGGTCTATGAAACCCATACATAATGGATTTTGCAAGGCAGACTGTCCTTAGCATTCTAGGGAATTGTTACAAGTTGGAGGATACAATGAACTTTCCTCCCTATACTAATTTGGCCAGTGGCGTCAGATCACCCAAAAAACCAAAAAATACAAAGATCTCTTCACCAATATAAAGGAAGCAATTACAAGTTGGATTATAACACAACTTTCTCCCTACACTTCTTTGGCCACAATAGCGTGAGATCACACAAAAAAATCACACTTCACCGAAAGTTACAGGATATCATTTTCTACACCCTTTTTCTCATCATGGATCAGGTGCACATGTTCCTTTTTCATTTTCATTTTCATTTTCATACTATTTTTTACATGTTTTATACATATAAACATGCATTTTTACACATATACATACATATTTGACTACTTGATTATCTTCTATTTTATAAGTCTATTCGTATAGGAAGTAAACAATCAACAACAACACACATATGGCGAGTACATCAGACATACAATACTAACCATGTAGGTACACTACACACATTAGCATCTACATGTGTGCTTCCACCCTAGGTTAACTTTCATCACTCTTTTTACATTTTTACATCTTTAGTCTCCATGCTCCATCTTTTTATCACTCCACATTTTGTCTAGTCCTTCGGTGCATTTTCTACATCACTCTACATGGATATTAGGCACACATCTCTATCTACTTTATGTTAGCAATAATTCTTCTCACCAACACAAAGTGGGGGTAAATGTAGTCACTAAATCACACACTTTGAGTCAATATTTAGTCACGGTTTGATACTACTATTCATATGGTTTTTGAGTGAAGAAAGTACTAATTAAAAAATGTCCTTTGGCATTTTTACTTTAATTTTTGTCATCACTTCTGATCCTTTGACCATTTTTTTCCAGTCTATTTTTTCATTATGTGTTATTCCTATTCCTAACTAGGGTACCCAGTGAGGACTGGGATGCCCAAGGTGCCCTGGTCCCTTCTGGGTGCCTTGATCCTCTTTGTACTTTTCTTCCATATTTTGGGTAATTTCTATCCATTTGAGATTTCCATATTTTTAGTGGTAGGCCTTTTTAGGGTTAATTACAAAATTAGAATTAGAGAGCCATATAAATATAAATTTATGAGACCATAATGAGGGACCAAGCACTAAGAATCTATTATCACCATCTAGAGTTGCATCCATCAAAGGCACACAAAGCTACATTTGTATCCATCTAGCTCCACCACAAGGCACAAAAGGTTGGTTCATCTGCATCACACTTCATAGGAGGGGAGTCTATTGTTTCCATGCACACATTTACTACATTCTACACTAGTTATTTGTTTTCTACTTCACAAAGTGTGACTAGCAAAAGAGAACCTGGGGCATAATTTGCACACACACACACACACACCTAGATATACATTGGGTCTGAGATGTACTGAAGTTATTAGTTAGTAAGTACACCATTGTGGTCATTATGGAAAGTCCAATCCCTTCATATGCATCTTTCTTTTTTAAAGTTTTGATGCTTTATATGGGGTTTTACAGGTGCTTTCTTCATCTCTGATTTACAGCGACATCCAGTGTAGTTCAACAACATTCACGCAATAAGCATCGAAGGTAGGATGTCACTTAGTGATACCTTAGAGGATGGTTTTAGGCATCTTACATAAGCAAGGCTACCCATATCTTAGACTAGGGAACCCACAAGCACCCCTTCCCCTTTCCAGGTGCCCCAGTCTAGTCAGAGGGTCTAGATCTGTATTTTCTTATGATTTTGTTTGGTCATTTCCTCCTCCTGTTCACTTGGTTCATGCTACGACATGGTCCCTCACCTTTGTTGAATCAACTAAGTCCTTCTTAACCATCTCTTGCACATTAGGGTTTCACATTTCTATTTACTTAGTTGCTTGGGTCATTTCCTTTATTTATTTAGCTATGATTTACTACTTTACATAAGATCAGATTAGGTTAGGATTTCCCATTTAAGTTTAATCACCAAGAAGGTGACTGGGCACTCTTGGTTGATTAAAGTTACAAGGATCGTATAGGAAAGCTCAAGATGAGGTGGCTATGCCCCTTTGGAATTGAGAAAATATTTACCAATGAAGTTGTAAAGCTTACTACCATAGATCCTGTGAGGTTCAAGCTATTGGTGAATGGCCACATGCTGAGATTTTACAAAAATCTAGTTGAAAAAGGTTCATTCATGGAGATATTCAGAGGATGTCAAAGGAGAATGGAAGTAAGGAAATCAGAATTAACATAAGAGGTTGAGCTTGTTGGATCACCTTATTGGTTATCAACAACACTCTGCTAACGCATTTATTTTATGAAGTTTTTATTTTGTAGGGTTTGATGTCAAGAGGATGTAGGAGGGCATGATGTCCTTCACAAGGAGAGATTGCAATGACTATGAGTTCTAATTGTAGACACATGAAACTAGCTCATGTTTTGCCTTTTGCATTTGGAAGAACTCATGAAATCATAATATAGATTAAAAAAACATGCATGAGTTGGTGATGGAAAAGAAATGATTGGTACCCCAACTGATTGGAGTTACCTCTCATGAAATTATCCATTTTTAGTAAAGAGATGCCAACATCAGTTTAACACACTTCCGCGGCATCACAATAACTTGCATGTAACCAAAACATAATTAATAAAGCATGCATAACCATCATTGCTCACAAACAACAAGATAAGTGCACTCATCTATAAATTTAATAAAGTATAATTAGTTTAATTATATTTAATTAGTAGCAATGCTGATTCATCATGCATGTGCAAAATTTAAAGCCCTCCGCCTTTCAAGCAATGATTTGTTCACTTTACCCCCTCCACATAAGCCAATGTTGTCACATACCCTACTTCATATGCTCCATATTGTCACATCCATTAATGATTAGTAATCCTTTCCCGAATTACATGTTCCTTCGGCAATAAAGTTCAAATAATGACAAACCATCAAAACGATTCAATTGTGTAAAGTTATTTTGAGGAAATTTTTTTATTGTTATGTATTGGACCCAGAGGGAGCTGCGTATCTACCATGAGAGGTGACTTGATTAGATGTGAGCCCACTGTAGATTTGCTAATTCTAAATAACCCTCAGATTTTGTAGTATTTTGAGAACCATGGTTAGATAAATCACATCAACAAGTTTAAGAGTTTTGATGAGGAAATTGTTACAGAATTTTCCAACACACTCAACAATAGAGAGGAAAAGGTGAAAGGCTTAAAAAAACATGATAAGTGATGAAATTTTGGCAAAAGTTATTGGTTTACCGACAGAAGGAGAACTGTTCCTAGAAAATGCCAATCTAGAAGAAATAAGGAGAGAGTTCACATATGATGATGATGAGATCATTTTAGATAGGTAAGGTACATTTAACCTCTCTTAAACCCTTGTGGGCATAAATTTCCACATTCATTATTTAGTACTTCACTTGTGAAGGGATGTATTCTATATTGAATACAATGTATTTTAAGTAGTTTAATCATATGAAAAATAACCATAAATGGAATTTACCAAAATTCTTGCATGAAATGCTAAAGAAAATGAGTCAATAAGTACAGAGGGGTAGGGAAAGATTATCAAATCATTGTCTTATAAACCTAGTGGTTAAACATAGCCCGCAAAGGGATCATCCATAAATAGTATGTGAAGATTTTATAAGAGTGAACAATCTTGAGACATTGATAAGACACATGAGAAACTGAAGGAGAAACACTGAGATCTCTTCTACACATGTAACAAAGGCTGTACCATCCACCTCCCATCCTCGAGAACCCCTAAATTATAAAGGTATGTATCCTATTGAAGAACACCATGTACCCATATCTCCAAAAACAATTTTCATAGCTGAAACCCTATTGGAGCTCTCCACTCCTAAAACCTCCACTTCTAAGGGAAAACATAAATCCTCTCATTTTATCCTACACCACCTGGGCACTCTCATAGGCTTAGAATAAAAAAGATGAAAAACCTCCAACCCAATACAATCATAGTCCATCTCACTATATAGTGATTTGGAACATGCAGAGGGAAACTTTGAGCCTTAACCAATGGAGAGAGAGGAGGGAGATAGTGATGCCACATTTTATGAGTAAGAATACTCTGAACAACCCATGGAGGAGTAAGAAGATCCAACTTAGAATGAGGAGGTAGTTCTTGAAGTGGAAGGTCATGAAGAGAGACTAGAAGAAGAGGAGGTTAGAGGAGAAATTGAAAAATAACAAGTGCATGAAGTTGTTGAGAAATTCATGGAGCAATAGGAACAATAAATTGGAAAAAGATAGATTTCTGCAGTTGTTAACCAAATAATTGAGCAAGTTGTTGAACAAGCATAACATGATAGTGTGAAAAAAGTAAATGTAACACCATTACAACCCCAAATTTTTATTCTTGAAATTATCAAGGAACCTATAAAACCAACTTGTAAGGAGATGGAAACACAGACTATGGGACCAAATATTGAATATTTGATGTTGGAATTGGAAACCTATGTTAAAAGGCTCAAAGGAAAATGGGAAAAATATAAAGAGGCCATCATCTCTAAGCACAAGGATGAACTAGAGGAAAAGGATAAAGAGATTAATAGGATGAATAAGAAACATGAAGAAAAAATTCAATTGGCACATGATATATTTAAACACAGACCACCATCAAGTGTTTATGTTATCTTTTTGAAAGAGAATATGTTGCAACATAAACTTACATGCATTAATTCTAACATGTATATGATATTATATCAACTAGGATATTCTTTACATTATACCATAACAACACCCATGAAGTCTAGTACTTGTTATGTGAACTTTATTTCCACAACTATGCCCTACATTATGACAGAGATTAGATCCCAATACTATACATTGGGGATGTACAAGTTAATGCCTTATGCTCTTATTTTTAAATGAGTTGGATAGAGCCAGGAAGATGGAAGAGTATATAAATTTAGAGAAGTTCCAACCATTGTTTGTAAGGGCTGAGGCCATAAAATCTGAAGAGGTTGTAGAGAAATATGAAAAGTATATAAAGAAGAAGGTGATCAGGAAGATATTGTTACAAATGAGGACAACAACCCATGCAGAAGTGAGAGCAATGATCAAGGAACATGGGATTCAAGTAGTACAAGCATGCTGAATGAAATAGAATGAGCTATCTCTTGAAATGCATAGGAAAGAGATGCACTCCTATCCCAACATAATGCCAACTTGGAAAAGAGTGAACACATGCATTGAGATAACTAAAGAATGTGAAGACAACTGGTTTCCTATAGGCTATCATCCACCAATTTTTATTTTTCCAATACCACTATTGATAGGTGACTTACCACTCAGTAATAGGATGCATGAAAGAGTTTGGATTAGATTCATGAGGAATGATGGATATTTCTTGTTAGAGGATGAAGGAACAGATACCCCAATTGATTTCAAGTGTGAATGAAATTTTTAGTAGTAAATATATAAATCCATTGAATAAGGAAATTCAAGAGATGAATCCCACGGGTGTGATGAGTTGTTTTAATTTCCTTTATAAATAACTCATATTCCATATTTTTATTAATCCATTGTAGTTATGTCCATGTACTTTCCAAGTACACTGCTAAATATTGTTGTTACAACCTTAAACTTGTGGCATAATTACTAATTAATATAATTTTATCTAGTTATCTTTATTCTATGGTATTTTGTGTGTATTTATTATTATTATCTCAATAAGTTATTTTAATGATGATATGTGTGATTTCATTCTTGGTTGTGAGCAATTTTTCAGATGCAACAACTCGTATATAGCAAAGGAACCATTCACAACAACTTGTATGTAGCCAAAGGACCTATCTGCAGCCAAAGGAGATCATCTACATCAAAGATAATGTGTTATGACGATATTTTGGAAGGCATGAAGAATGAAACTCAATTTTTTATGCGTAACTAAATAAGTAATTACAACTGGAGCATTCGAATTGGGAGATGACTCAACCTTTAATCTAGTCATTCATCATAAACTATTGAAGAAATGATAACACATGGTTAAAGGAACTAGTAGATTACTTTATTTGTTATGTGTTTGATATCTAAACACCTTTTGAGTTTTGTAACATGTGTTGGATCACTTGTTTCTCTGATAAAGATCTTTCAATTATCCTATTGAAGATTTATCACTTAGATTGTTAAAACTCCTTGTTTAACTCTTCTTCTCACGTCTTTCTATAAACTGAGAAGAATAAAAGAAAGGATTAGTGTTAGTAACATGGATCGAATTAAATATCCAAGATAGACATAGAGGATATTGCTTTGTTCCTTGATGTAATATTCATGGAAATTTAGTAAATATCTGAGTTCTGTTCATTAGTTTCTAGTTACATAATTTAGGAGGGATTAACACCCAAGTTAGGGCCCACTTATGGTTTACTAAAACCCTCCATCATTTTATTTTTGTGTTTCATTACATGTCTATTTACCTAGGAACAATTTACTTTCTCTATCTACATTTCAAATCTATAGCTTTGTCTTAGTGGTAAAATTTAAGAACCATTCATTTGAAGTTATAAGTTTTGATTACTTCCAAGCATTCTTGTGACAATTATTTCTTTCCAACCTCCTAGATCTACTGTAACTGTGTACATAACACTAGTAATGATTCAAGTTTACATGCCCTGGTTTAATAATTAAATTACTGTAATTCAATGAACAACATATTAATTGCTGCAATTTGATTTGCACCACAAGGACTTATTCCCAAGGGGATATCATGAGTTAAAGGGTATACATCCATCATTAGGGGAGATGAAGATTAATTTGAAAGAAGGCGTGCATTTGGTTCAGAAGAGGCCTGATAGGATGAACCCAAACTTGCACAAGAAGGTAACAGAGGAGATTAACAAGATGCTTAAGTCAAGGATCATAGAGCCTATTGAGGAATCTGATTGGGTCAGCCCCATGGTAATTAGTATCAAAAAGTATGGCCGAATCAGGATCTATGTTGACTATAAGGTTCTCAATGCTTCATGTGTTATAGATCCTTTCCTTACTCCATTCAATGAAGAAATATTTGAGGGTATAATAAGGCATGAAATCTATTCCTTTATAGATGGATTCTTAGGGTACCTTTAGGTACGCATTACACATGAGAATCAAGAGAATACCACCTTTGCAACTGAATAGGGAATATTTGTAAATACTATCATTCCCTTTGGATTGAAGAATGTGACAATAATGTTCTTGTGCATCTTTATTCAGACATTCCATGACTTCATTCATAAGTTTTGCAGGTCTACTTGGACGATTGGACCATCTATGGGCTAGTAAAAGATCATTGTGATAAATTATGACTGATGTTTGAGAGATGCAAGAATATTAACATATCTCTCAATATAAAGAAGTGCATATTTACCACCCCTTTTGGTAATTTACTTTGGAACATCATTTATAACGAAGGACTGTTGGTAGACCCTACTATTTTTTTGGGTAACATTTTTTATTATAGAAAGTTATTTAAGGGCTATGTAATTGTTACCATGCCCCTGGAATAATTAGTCAAGTCCAAAGGAAATATTTACTGGGGTGACGTGTAACAACAAACATTTGAAACCTTAAAGGAGAATCTTACCACCATACCTATCTTGTGCTTCCCTTCATGGAAAAAACCTTTTCATGTCCATGTAGATACCTATAGAATAGATATTTGTGTGGTATTAACATAACCACAAGAGGGAAATATGGATCATCCCATATGTTTTACAAGTAGGAAGTTACCAGCAATGGATAAAAACTATACAATGATGGAACACAAAGTGTAACCCTTGATCTATGCGCTTAAAAAATCCATTATGTAAGGGCACATTTTCCAGTCGATACTTCTTTTCTAGGTATTTGACTTCAATGTCATAGTAAAGCCAACAAAGAGAAAAATGGGACTTGACCACTTGTTAAGGATCAAATCTAGAGAGGACACGCAGGGCATTAAGGATATTATGCTTGATGAAAAATTGTTCATATTGAACTACATGCCAATTGATTTAGAAGATATTTTAGTGTTTTTATACACAAGATTACCAAAAGAAGGTATGAAGACTTTGGAAAAGAAGAAAATTTCCATTCATGCTGCATCATATCAGCTCATTGGAGGAGACCTATTGTTGACCAAGTTTCTTTGTTCATACTCAAAGTAATAAGCTATCTACTAAAAAAGTAGCAAATCATAACAGGGAGGGTTTATAGCACATCATAAGAATGATATACATGGATGGACGAGTGCCAAGTAATTGATCTTTGCTACGGACGATGAACCTACAAATAGGAAAAAATGAAAAAGAGATTGATTAGATAGGATATATGGGGGTTGCCCAAAAAAATATGGCTCCAAGAAGTGTGACCTTCCTTTCATGGATGTCAACCCCTATTTTTTTAGAAAAAGTGAAGTAAATGATGGAGTATCAAATAACATGCAGAACCAAAAATACTATTGAGTTTGAGAAATGATTAAAATTGATCTAAAAGATGACTTGACTGAAAGAAACATAAATTAAATGTTACCTGGTTTGGGTCGATGATGACCTAGACTATACAGAGGGAGGTCAACAGTGACATGGGATGATGGATCTAAAATGTGAGTGAAATATGCAAACCCTGCATGATCTGGATGTAATCTGGATAAAGTAGAGGCTTGTGTATACTGGAGTCAACCTATAGAAGAGATGTGAGGGAGTAGAAACTAGGAAAATAGAAGAAAATAGAGATTAGAAAGAGAAAATTTGGAATCAGGACCTTGGTCGATGGAGACTGGGGTAAAAATAGGATAAATTTGAAGCACAAAGGAACAAAATGATGGTTCTGGTAAGATAAGTTAGGGACAGAACAAATGTGAACGTAGAAAAGGGATATGGAGGTTGAAATCATAGTTACAGAAGGAGGATTTGATGAAAATATGACAGGTTCGACGACGATTATAGCAGGGTTAGATAATGCCAAGGTCAAAAGGATGAAATGGGAGACATGTAAGTGAGGATGCTGGAAATGAAGGTCGATATTAGAACTCAGAGTGTTGCAGAAACTGATATGAACCTGTAAAACATTAGATGTAAGAAATACAGAAATAATATGATAAATATCACATAAATTACATAAAGATGATGATAAATCTCATGAAGGATGATAGTGAGTGATGTAGGCATGTCAAAAGAGGTCTAAAAGGTCTGTAACTATTGCAGGAATGCTCAAGAATGAGAGTAAATTCATGAGTCACAAGAAAGCTCCAAAATTCACATGCATCTGATGATTTTTGATTCATTATGGAAAGATTTAAATTAGTTTTATAGGGTCGATGGCGAATGGGCTAGGTCACCATTGACCATGGGGAAAGTTTCCCCAATGCGGTGGATTTTGTGCTTTAGGTTGGAATTTCATGTTTTTAAGGAGGGAAAAAGTGATTTAAGGCTTATGTGCATGATTAGGTTGTTTAAGGATGAATCATGAATAGTTAGAAGATAAAGATAGGTAGGAAAAAGAAAAAGGATTTTGATTTAGGATAAAAAGATCTTAAATAGAAAGTTGATTAGGGAAAGAGGATCTTAATTAATTAATTAATTAATAATGATTAATTAATTAATGTGAATTAATAAAATATTGATAGGAATTAAATGTGATATGATAATAAGTGGGCATTTTATTAAATAAAGGGGGATTTATTTAATTAAAGGGGGCCTAGATAGGACCATAGAAAAATATGTACATTCGGGTAGACAAGGGTATATATACCAAATTTAGGTGTCTACATTTTCTCCTTTTTGTTGAGTGGTTTAAGTAAGCCATGAGACAAAAATAGTGAGAGAAGAGGAGTATGATGAATATTAACGAAAGGTTGATGATGAGCTCCCCATAAAATGGGGGATTGATGATGCCAGAGGAAATCAATGATGGATTTGAAAAATATAGATGATGAAGGGAGGGCAAGTGAAGAAATATGGATAAAATTATAGCATAAGGAAAGATGCCCCAAGCAAAAAGGATCATAATAAAAGTAAAAAATATGGCTGTAATTATGATATCACATGGATAGAGGAAAAATTGAGGTCTCAATGGAGATGGGCAACAATGCTCTATATGCCACTGAGTGGGCGAAAATCACTACAGAAAGGAGAGAATCCAATGGGAAAGCTCTCAAATGGATGTAAGATGGAATGATTACAGTATCATAAGCAAGCATCAAAGTATGCGCCACTAAATGCAAAAATTATGTGAAATCCTTTGTATATGAGGAATTGAGTAAAAAAATATGCATTTGCAAGGGATGAGGATGAAAATAATGGTGCCCCAACACAGGACACATGAAAAGGACAAAAAGGTGAGTAGTGAAATATTATGCCCCAAGTGAGAGAAGTATGGCCATGAGGTGGAATTTATGCACAAATTGGATAGGATTGTAAAAAAAATACTTGAAGAGGGAATAAGAATGGCCACAAATGTGGACTTCGAGATCGTAAAAGGATAGGATTGGAATATTGAAACAAAATTCCCTAAAGGGAAAATGAAGATGGCCACAAATGTGGTTTTTGAAGAATGCCCAAGAAGAGGTCATAAAAAGGATCATGGAAGCCAAAAAAAAAGCTACCAAGGCAAGTCAATGATGAATAAGGCTAATCGACGGTGACCCAAGGGATTTGATAATGACTAGGTGTCAATGATGCTCATTTTCAAGTGTAAAATTAATGAGGTAGATAAGAGAGATTAAAGAAAAATTTGAGAAATGTAGGCCATAGGAGCTGGAAGGAAACACCAAAGGGTGCAAAGGGTGGTGAATAACAAAAATCAAGCTTGTTTTTAGTTTAATTTTATATTTTATTTATTTGTTTACATTTTTTAAGAAAAAGTGGATGATGTCAGGGGCGGTTGGTAGTGATCTAGGTAGTTTAATGGACTTTTATTAGATTTTGGATTTTGGATTTCACATTTGCATGTTCTGTTTGTGATTTTAGGCTAGAGAGACCCTATATTTGAGAGACCGGGTGCCTACCCTATGTGAGAAGATTAGAGGAGATGTTATAGATGCCTAATGGGATCACTTGGTTTTGGTGGGGTTAGGTGGGCTCAATAATTATTAGATGATCCCACGAGAAGTGGGATTGATGATCACTTTGGTGGAGAGATAGGACTGATAGGCGTGGAAATTTTGGTTTAGGACAGGGGATATGGCCATCACCCTAGAGGATGTGTATAGGATTTAGAGATTGCCTATACAGGGGGAAAAATAGTTCCCATCACACATGACATCAGGCTTATAGTTTTGACACATCTATTTGGAGCTGATGTGCCCCACATCAGGTTTTCTTCAAGGGTGTTTTCATATGAGTTGAGGTACGGGGCATGCATATCTCGTAGCTGGATGATCTTCTTGGTGATGATGGAAATGTGTTTTTATGCTTTTAAGGACTTAGGTGGAGATCACTTTCCATGGGTACTGACTGATGTGGTGGCAAATATCATTGAGCACCAGATAGTGTTCTCTTTTTTGACTACCTTGCTAGTTTAGGTGTACCGCAAGATATTGATGTACATGACAAGTAGGAGGTACGTGTTAGATGTAGGATTCTTACTTCACTACTGGGCCTATAAGAAAATTTTGTCATTCAACCACCAAGGCTTCCATGGGTCACAAGAGACCATAAAGAGATGGCGGTGAGATATTTGAGATGGAGGGCTGACCAGGTTCATAGAGACAGGGGGATAGAGGAGCAAATTGGTATGTTGATTGGTTTTCAGAGTTAGATATTTATTAGATTAGTTGGCGGCTATATAGGTACTTTCCCACATGGCCTGGGATGGATGCAAAGTTGTTTGGGATGAGGTAGACATGGTGGGTTTAGGGGAGATGACTAGAGATGAATGAGGCCATTTAGTTTGATTGAGTGTGATGAAATTTTGGGGTCATCTAGACTATACCTTATGATCTTATTTTGTATAGGTGGGAGGAGATAGATAGGGAACTGTCTAGCCCTGTTATGGTAGATCCATTAGAGGAGGAGGATGCACTATGGGATGACGATGATGACTTAGGAGTCAGAGAAGGATTTGGTGATTAGATGACCATCATTTTGGTATTTAGGGTGGATGTAGAGGGAGGAGAGGAGGAGGAAGAGGATAGGGAGATTGGGGGAGATGCACCTCTGGGAGGCTAGATGGAGGAGTTGGAGGGACAACAAAGTTAGCATGACTTCGCACCAAGTTAGACCAGATGAGGATGGAGAGAGATAATGTGGTCTAGGAGAGGGAAAAAAGTGTACAGGATAGGGACTGGTACCACTGGTAGAGGGAGGCCTATAGGGTACATTTTGGAGATCTTGCTATGATAGTGGCTACCGAGACTATGAGTGGAAGACAAGTAGCACTGCAAGGAGGAGGAGATATGACACGTATTAGTATGATCTCCATTGATAGATAATA